>CM061140.1:119555389-119745463 GCA_030789695.1 Scilla litardierei
AGGGCAGTCTAAAGCAAAAGGGAAAGCTCCACGAGGACACTAAGACTGATCTCTAGTGTCCACGAAGTCCTCGATCAACGCGGGCTCTAACTCAGCGTCAGCAAACACCATGTCCTCAGCGACAAACTCATGCTCGGGATCTAACATGTGTCACCCAAAAGAGAAAAGGGGCACATGTCAGCAAGTCGAAAGACTTGTGCAAGGAAACTGAAAGAAAGGTAAACTAACAACCTAGCAGTTAAAGTATGGTGAATGGCATGGCAAGTATCGTATGGAAGTAACAAGTGAAGTACAAGTAGCAAGTAACAAGTGGTAGGTGTGACATGTATTGCCAAGTAACAAGTACAAGGGATCACACACACACATGTGAGCGCCCTATTGCCCGCAGGCTGTATTCAAGTACAAGGGATCACTCACACACAGGCGAGTGCCCTATTGCCCGCAGGCTGTATTCAAGTACAAGGGATCACTCACACACAGGCGAGTGCCCTATTGCCCGCAGGCTGTATTGAGCTCGTTTTCTGGACCACGAGCCAGATTTGTAATTGGCCTAGGGTTGTGCCCGCAAAACGGGTGCCTAGCCGGAACAAGTAGCACTAGTATGTAGCGATGCTACGCAATCACGATGATTGTTCAAGCATGCAATGACATGAGCAGTTATTCGCGTACCGTTAATTAAATTAAACATGACAGGCAAAATGCAATGGCATGAACAGTTATTCACGTACCGTTAATTAAATTAAACGTGACAATTAAAGATGCATGGATGTCATGAACAGTTAATACGCGTACCGTTAATTGAAATTAAACGTGACATACAAGCATGATGAAGGTGACGAACCAAGCTTCGTTGTCAAGCTATGTCAATGGCGTCTAGACAGCTATCCTTTCACTGTCTAGTCTCTTTTACGCTAAAGCAAGGTAATGGCCTAAGGACATGGCCCAAATCGAGAGATGCACGTTTCACTTGCCTAGCACCGAGGATGACGATCAACGAGGCCATCACACAAATGCTAACTGCGGCGATGAGATCGCTGCCATGGCAAAACAACATTAGAACAACATCCAACCTAGTTTTATTAGGGTTTCACAAAAACACAAATGGGCTATGAGGATATTAAGAGATCGAGTTATTACCGTATCGGAAGCGGAAGAATGATGCCGAGCAAGCACGGCAACGGAAGAAACGATCCGGGGAACCTAGGGTTCAGATCTGGAATGGATGGGGAAAATCTGGAGAAATGGGGTTTTGGGGATTTTTGGGGGTTGGAAATGGCCTAGGGCATGGTGGTTGACCAAAATGGAGAGGGAAACTCCAAGGGAGGAAGGAATGGCTTGATGTTAGAGAGTGATTTGGGGAAGAAGGAGGCTCAGGAGAAAGGAAAGAAGAAAAGAAAAACGTTTGGGGGGTTAAATAGGAAGGGCTGGCGGCTGCCCAGAAATTAGGGTTTCGACACTGATTAGTCGGTCAAAGAGCAACCACTGACCGACTAGTTTGGGAACTAGTCGGTCGGTTGACCAACGCAGACTGACTAAGTCCAAACAGTAACTCCTGTACAAAAATAGGATTTAGATTTAGTCGGTCAAAGAACAACTACTGACCGACTAGTTTCGAATCTAGTCGGTCGATGAACGTTCTTAGACCGACTAAGAATGAATAGTACTTGGTATCAAAATGATCATAGAGCTAGTCGGTTAAAGAACGATTGCTGACCGACTAGTTTGCAACCTAGTCGGTCGACAAATGTTCTTAGACCGACTAACGATAAACAGTAACTCCTGAGAAATTTACAAAGCCCACTAGTCGGTCCATGAAGGTTTACCGACCGACTAAATCGTCATCTAGTCGGTCGGTTCCCCTTTTTGTACCGGCTAACGTGCACAAAAATTCCGAAATGGAGCGCGAAGCTCCGGGATCGATTCCTAAGACTCCTAGGCTTGATCTAACAATAAGATACGACCGATATGAAGCCCGTCACGAATGACTTACTCCAAAATCGACGATTCTAAGGAAGAAGCTAGAAAATCACGACGAAACGATCGAAAATGAAAGCTACGGAGACGAAAACCACACATGAGGAGAAAATCCACCAAAACATATATATATATATATAACATAATACTCCAAATACATGAAAACCAGTCGTTACAAGGGCCTAGTACTTCCTCCCCCTCTTCCAGCGGCCGGAAGGGGTCTTTATGCACATCCAATGATCTGACGACCATTGGGGTGCTGAGGGGGTGACACTTATCCATCTGAAACTTTTTCAATAAGTTCGATGTGTAAGTTGACTGATGTAACAGGATCCCATCGTTAAGATGCTCTATTTGAAGACCTAAATAGAATTTTGACTTTCCGAGGTCTTTCATCTCGAAGGTTTCTGTCAAGCTTCTAGAAATCTCGGCGATCTCTTCAGGAGATCCGATGAGGTTCAAGTCGTCCACATAGACGGCTATAATGACAAATCCTGTTGCCTTTGCTCTTATAAAGATGCAAGGACAGACTGGGTTATTTGTAAATCCTTGTTTTGCAAGGTAGTCGCTCTGTCTATTATAACACATCCTTCCAGATTGTTTTAGACCATATAATGATCTTTGCAGTTTCACTAAGTAGATGTCACGTTGTCTCTCTTTTAGTGCTGCAGGCAAGGAATAACCGTCAGGCAATCACATATAGATGTCTCGGTCTAAGTTGCCATATAGGTATGCAGTCACGACGTCCATAAGCTGCATATCTAAACCCTCTTGGGCTGTTAAGCCAATGAGGAATCGAAAGGTGATCATGTCCATGACCGGGGAGTATGTGGCTTCAAAATCCACCCCTGGACATTGGGTAAAACCCTGCGTTACAAGCCTTGCTTTGTAGCGAATGATCTCATTTTGTTCATTTCTTTTTCTAACAAATACCCATTTATAACCCACGGGTTTTACACCTTTTGGTGTCTGGACTATAGGTCCGAAGACCTTGCGTTTTGTGAGTAAATCCAACTCCACTCCTATTGTCGCTTTCCACTTTGGCCAATCATCTCTGCTTTGACATTCTGTGAAAGAGCGTGGTTCAATATCATCGTCGCAGTACGCGACGTTGATGGCAATATTACACGCAAATGTGTCATCTATGGTTGTGCTCTTTCTGTCCCAATACTCCCCAGTTCGTACATAGTGTATCGAAACTTCATTTTCTCCCGATTTTTCCTCTGTTTGAGAGTATGAGAGAGATGGGGTAGCAGGGCTGATAGTAGCATCCTGTGGTGGTATTGTTTTACCATTGCCAAGGGTCCTACCCTTTCGAGGGACTTGGTCCTTGGATCCCGGTGGTCGTCCTCTCTTTTTAAGAGGTCCAACCATTTCTGCTGCAGGCGAATTGCATCCATATTGCAGTATGTCAATCCTAGCTGGAGTGTTAGCAGCAGGGATGTATGATCTGACAATCTTGGTTGTCAGTAAATTTGTCCAGCAAGAGATGGACAGTGTTTTAGATATGGAGAATCTTCAGGACCTCCTCCTCGCACTGGCTTGTGGGCGGATCAAAGTGACATGGTATCTTTATATCCCAAGTGATACAGTCTAAAGCTTCGGGCTTCTTTGTTTGTGAGCCTAGTCTTAGAAATGATGTTTCATCAAATTCACAGTCTTTTAGACGTGCCTTGAAAACGTCTCTGTAAGGGGTTCTAGGAATCTTATTATGGAGGGGGTGTCAAAGCCAACATAAATGCCTAGGCGACGTTATGGACCCATCTTTGTCCTTTGTGGTGGTGCTATGGGGACGTATACTGCACAACCAAATATTCTCAAGTGTGAGACAATTGGTGGGGCTCCAAGTGCTAGTTGCATTGGAGAAGATGACTGACCTCCAGAAGGTCTTAATTTTATTAAAGATGCAGCATGCAAAATTGCATGGCCCCATGCATTCACTGACAGCTGGGATTGAAGTAATAATGGACGAGATATCCATTGCAGTCTCTTAATTAGAGATTCTGATAACCCGTTTTGGGTGTGATTATGCGCTACAGGATGTTCGACTTCAATGCCCTGTGCTTGGCAATAGTCTAGGAAGACTTGTAATGTAAACTCCCCCGCATTGTCCAGACGAAGTTTCTTTATCTGGTAGTCGGAGAAGTGGGCCCGCAACCTGATTATCTGAGCTAAAAGCTTAGACAGAGCTAGGTTACGGGTGGACAGTAGACACACATGTTACCACTTAGTAGATGCGTCTATCAGGACCATAAAGTATCTGAACAGAACACTTGATGGGTGTATATGCCCACAAATGTCTCCGTGGATTCTTTCCAGAAAACTTGGAGACTCCAGGTCCACTTTTAGTGGAGAGGGTCTCGTAATTAGTTTACCCTTGTAACAGGGTAGACATGGGAATTTACCTTTTTGAAGAATCTTCAGGTTCTTCAAATCTATACTCCTTGAGCTTTTTATGATGCGGTACATCATAACAGATCCAGGGTGTCCTAGTCTACTACGCCAGAGTTGGAATTCTAGTGTTTGGGGGCACTGCAGGTGCTCCGCCATTGATGTTTCTGGAGTTTGAATACTTGTTTGGTAGAGTCCCGAGGGGAGTCCCTTGAAACATTCCACAATGGTTTTTGAACCATTTGTAAGAGACGTTACAAGCAAGTATTCCCTTTCATTTTCCTCGACCATCTCTAAGTGATACCCGTTTAAACGGATATCTTTAAAGCTTAGGAGGTTTCGGATATATTTAGGTGAGTATAACGCATTTTTAAGTGTGATTAGTGTGTTACCGGGGAGCAATATGATTGCTTCCCCTGATCCTTCGATTCTATTAGTTGGTCCTGAGATTGTTCTCAGTGGACCAGAGTAGCTACCTATGCTCGTAAAGTAGTCTATGTTTTGAAGGATCGAGTGCGTCGATGCACTGTCCACTAGGCAAATTAATTCCATATCTATATTAAGAAAGATATTTAAGCAGTAAATAATATGAAAAGAAGAAAATCTACTTTCATTTAAGATGCTTAAAAATGTTTGACATGGAATAAAAACTAGATACGATGCATTAAAAGGGAGATACATTGCTAGCAAATAAAAATTGTTTATGGTCCATAACTAGAGAGTGTCGTCTCCCATGAAATCTTCAGGAGTCCATTTGGTCTCTGGCAACGCTGCGCACTCTATCAGGTTTGTCTCAGCTCGAGGCTTGAGGCTTGTCTGGTAGAGGTCCTATAGGTGTTTCTGGGTGCGGCAGATTCTGGACCAGTGGCCCGGCATTCCGCATTTGGAGCATTTATCCTCCCAGTCTTTCTTGGGAGTACCACCTTTGGACGTACACTTTTGCTTCTTTTCCACGAACTTCTGGTTCTGAGGAGGAGCTTGAGGAGTGGCCTTCTTCCGCTTCTTTTGTTCTTTCCATTTCTGGAATTTAGCCTTCATGTCCATCTTCTTCTTCTGGGAAGACTGGAAGTGTGCCTCTGCAGGAGGTGGCATTGAGGCGGAGCCAGGAGGGCGTAGGTTGTGAGTGGCAACCAACAAATCTCTGTTCTGTTCAGCCATTAGCAGGCATGAAAGCAGATCAGAGTACTTCATAAACTTCCTCTCACGATACTGTTGCATGAGGATCATGTCCTTCTCGTGGAAAGACGTGAACGACTTTTCCAGCAACATTTTCTCAGTCACAATCTCACCACACAACTTCAGGCGTAAGGTGATACGGAAGAGTACTGTTTTGTAGTCCGCTACGGATTTGTAATCCTGTATGCGGAGGTGAGTCCACTCGTACTGTGCACGGGGGAGTATGACATCCCTCTGATGCCTGTACCTCTCCTCAAGTGCGTCTCACAGTTCGTAAGGATCCTCTACAGTAAGATACTCGTCTTTCAGGGTTAAGTCTAAATGTTTCATGATATAGATAATGGCTTTCGCCTTTAGTATATCGGAAACTTTTTCTATATGAGGTGCTTCTTTAGAAGCATCCTTTTCAGCTGTGGCAGTACTTGTTGTTGCCTTCTCAGTGGGTGTCAGACTGAACTCATGAGATCACAGATGGAACTTCAGGTCCAATTGCCAACTCAAGTAGTTCGACCCATCGGCCTTCAGGACCGATATATCGACATTCGCAAGTCTGGCCATTAAACGATCTAGCAATATAAAAATAGCATGGATTATTAAACTGTGTAAAATAGACATCCACGCATGTATTTTTACCATTTTCATAACGTGAATTATTTAAGAAAATAAACATCCACGCATGCTTTTTAACATTTTCATAACGTGAATTATTTAAGAAAATAAACATCCACACATGCTTTTTAACATTTTCATAACGTGAATTATTTAAGAAAATAAACATCCACGCATGCTTATTTTCATTTTAACATTAAGATAGCATGAAATATTTAACATCCACACATTTAATGTATAAGCAATGAAAATAAATTAGGACTATGAGGATCAGCCAGCCGACACCAACAGAAAAAAGACAGTCCGAAATTACATCAAAAATTACATGAAAAAGTAAATACAACTTGGGAACTTCAAAGAGATGCCCCTATCTTCTTTGTGCAGATTCCTTCAGCTCCTTTTGGTGTCCTTCGGCTTCTTTTTACATGTATAACCTCACTTACAAATTTCTCTCAAAAAGAAAAAATTGCAGAAAAGTAAGGGTGTCGGAAACCTGGCTGATCCCTAAAAACATAGCCTAATAGCACATCCACGCAGATAATATATTACGAATATACAACCACGCAGATAATCATTTCACAGGCATGTAAAGATTAATAAATAATTTAAATAGGGTGTGACGTGCTAAAAATTATTTTGAAAAACTATTTACCTTGATCCATATTATTTATATTTTATTTTCCGCTTTAACCCTTATTATAAAGTTAAAATTTCTTTAATTATTTTGGGCTTTTGGGGCCAAAAATAAAAAAGAAAAATTAGGGGTAAATGGGCTAATTTTCATGCTTTTGGGCCAAGAAAACAATCCATTAGGGTTGATGGCGTGAACAAAAGATTGCACGTGCTAACTCCCAAGTGTAGGAGGTCGCCAAGTAGTAAATATCCTAGTGAGCCTAGGGTCGAACACGGGGACAACTTGCTTACAATCAACAATGATCACGATTAGCCTAAACTGTGTGAGAAATACCACCCTTTTGGGGTGAGGATTGGTTGATGAGATTTTAGAACACCCTACCGTTAAGCATGCAAACAACGAAATATGTAGGATAGCAAACAAAGATGAGAAATGTGAGTGTTCATGGTTTCATGGTGTAATCGGGCTTCAAACTTCATTTCAATTCACTACGATCCCTCATCCGGCTAAGGAGAGAGTGATCGGATAGTTTGGCATTTCATCGAACACGTTGGGTGTGAAAAGATAGTGAGTGAAATATTGAGAAAATTTTACAATAAACACAATAGAGAGGGTCCACTAGGATGAACCTCTCTTTGGATTTCCCCCTAGGGTTCCAATTGAACAAGACTAACTCAACATTTCGTTCACATATGAGAGTTAAAATTCAAGCTAGAAATGAAATTTGTAAGCCCAACATACAACCATCCACCATAAACACACACAATAAGACTAGCCACTCATGGTAAACAAAATCACCATTTTTGATTTCAAAGTTAACATCCAAATGTTTTTACAATGAACAAAATTCAACAAGAGAAGTTGAGAAATAAAAGCTAAAGCACAAGAAAACCCCCTTTTGATCTTCTCCTTTGATCTTCTCTCTTGATCTTTTCTCCTTCTCCAAGCTTTTCCAAGCCCTAGAAATTTCTCCTTGAAAAAGAATCCCCCAAGGCAAGCCCTAAAAAAACAGCTCCAAAAAAAACTAACTCCAAAAACGTGTTCAGCCCAAGAGAAAAACAGAACACAATTTCATTACAGGCCCAAGCTCAAATCTGGGTTTTTTGTTCGTCCAGGCAAATTCTGGGCTTAAAAGTAATGTTTTTGCAACCTGGGGGCGGGATTAAATTTTCCGCCCCCAAACAACGCAGCAGCCGCTGCGTTTTAACAAATTTGCGGGGGGCACGTGGCCCCCCGCGATTCGCCGATGGGGGGCACGTGGCCCCCCCGCGATTCTTCGTTCCCCGCTCTTGCGAGCGGGGAGGCCAAATCGCCTGGCGGGCCGGCCCGCTGGGCGAGAAATTTTTTTAAAAAATATATATATATTTTTTTTTTGTTAAATTCTCTGCGGCCCGCTCAGAAGCGGGCCGCGGGCCCCAAGGCCCAGTAAGCTTTTTTTTTGTTTTAATGCCCAGAAATTTCCTTGTAGCTCCAAAAATTCACCAAAAATAGCCTCAATCACCAAAAAATTCTGGAAAAATTCCAGAAAATCTGGAAAATTTCCAGGAGTACCTGAAAAATAAGATGAGCTGAAATTAGTCCATAGAAATCGTATTTTATGTATAAAAATATATTAGGCGTTAATAATCCAAAAAATCACGAAAACGCACGTATCAACACCAAAATTAATACGATATACACATAAAATACCCAGAAATGGGGGAAGAAATAAGCAATTTATACCCCGAATCACACCCCCCAACTAGCTATTTGCTAGTCCCTTAGCAAATCAAGCGATACATTCGGATTAAAATGGAAACGTGCATCAAACTCACAAAATTCTCATGGCATATTCCAAAAGTTATTTCCAAGTGATCTCAAAGTCAATATAACCAATGTATGAAAGTAAATAATAAGTGGCACTCTCTTTAATCCAATTCAAAGAAAAGTGAGGCAATAAGCCCGTATCACACGTGTCGGGATATGAAAGTAAATAATAAGTGGCACTCTCTTTAATCCAATTCAAAGAAAAGTGAGGCAATAAGCCCGTATCACACGTGTCGGGATATCACGATGTCAAAAATGCTAATCTTCAAGGAGAATGGCCAATCCAAAAGAAATTTTTCTCTAAGCTGTGGAGGAATGAGATTTGCACAATTCATGTAGGTTATTCACCCAATTATTCATACTTTTTTTTTCTCATCATTTTTCTTTTTTTTTGTTTCTTTTTTTTATGTTTTTGTGCACTCCCCTAAATCTTCTCTTTCGTGTCCTCCCCAATGTTTCGTGGGGCACCGACTACTTGACAAGACTAGAAGAACGATGCACCTTTTCTTTTCTATTTTGTTGCTGTTGTTGTTTTTTTTTATTTGCATACACGCGATAACGCAATATAGGCAAAAAGGTGAAATGATTTCTAAATCTCGTTTTTTTGGCGTCCTCCCCAATGTTTCGTGGGGCACCGGCTACTAAACTTGATTAGAAAGGCAATTCACTTATATTACTCTCATTCTCATTCACGAATTAGCAATTCATCCACCCACTCCTAAGAGGAAAACAATGCATAACAAATTGGTCATCTCCTATCCAATCCAAACTACATCGTTCATCCCAACATGAAATTTCTTACACCACACTTTTCCCAAATTGTTTCAAATAGGGCATCACGACATATGAAATAGTCTCATTCATGGTATATTAGCATTTGAAATCGACTTGGAAAATAAATTAAAGCACGCCAATCAAAAATTCATGAGTTGACACCAAAATAGGATTTAAATCCAAATGTATGCATTAAGATGTAGCATGTAAGGGATCAAGCACGAAGCTAGCAAATGAGCAAGGATAGTCGATGTTAAGCTCGCAAGATATTGGAGATGACAAAAGGGATGTCTTCCAAAAAGTAAAAATTTTTTTTTTTTGATTTTTTTGATTTTTTGATTTTTTATTTTTTTTAACAAAATAACTAACTAAACATCCTAAACATCCTAAAACAACCTACAACCCTCCCCCAACTAAAAATATGCATTGTCCTCAATGGATGAAAGGGTAGTAGAAGCAAAAGTTGGAACAAACACACCTATTTAGTCGCCGCCCGAAGGCGGGTCCGCAAGCTCCTCGGTGTTTCGCTCCTTAGCCCATGAATCAAAGTAAGGCTTCAAACGTTGTCCATTGACCTTGAACTCGCTCCCATCTTTGTTGTTCACCAAGGTCACCGCTCCATGGTTGTAGACATGTTTCACCACAAACGGCCCGGACCATCTAGATCTCAATTTTCCCGGAAAGAGATGGAGCCGGGAGTTGTATACTAGCACGCTTTGGCCCGGAAAAAATTCCCTCCTCAAAATCATTTTGTCATGCTCAAATTTCATGCGCTCCTTGGCTAATTTGGCATTGTCATATGCATCTCGCCGCAACTCCTCCAATTCACAAATCTGCAATTTACGAAAATTATTGGATGAGTCACAAATTGAATTAAATTGTTTAATTGCCCACAATGATTTGTGCTCTAACTCCACGGGTAAATGGCAATGTTTTCCATAAACAATCCTATACGGCGACATTCCTAAAATTGTTTTGTAAGCGGTCCGATATGCCCAAAGTGTTTCCGGCAATCGGACACTCCAATCCTTCCGTGTAGGATTCACCGTCTTTTGTAAGATGTTTTTTATTTCTCTATTAGCCAATTCCGCTTGGCCATTGGTTTGGGGGTGGTAAGGTGTGGAAATTTTGTGTGTGACCCCAAACCTCTTCATCAAGTTAGAGAATGGTTTATTGCAAAAATGAGATCCACCATCGCTAATAATAGCTTTAGGAATTCCAAAACGTGCAAAAATATTTTCTTTGAGAAATTTGAGCACGGTGGCACCCTCATTATTCCTACATGCAATGGCCTCCACCCATTTGGATACGTAATCAACGGCCACTAAGATATATGTGTACCCAAATGAAATGGGGAATGGCCCCATAAAATCTATGCCCCAACAATCAAAAATTTCAATTTCTAAGATTGGATTTAAGGGCATCATATTTCTTTTTGTTATTCCCCCTAACTTTTGACATGGCACACAAGATTTACAATATGTGTATGTGTCCTTAAACATGGTGGGCCAATAAAATCCACATTGCAAAATTTTGGCCACCGTTTTATGTGCGGAAAAATGTCCCCCACATGCACCACAATGACAAAAATTTAATACACTAGCAAACTCGTCATTTGGCACACACTTCCTAACAATTTGGTCGGAACAATATTTATACAAGTATGAATCATCGAAAAAGAATGATTTTACCTCGTGTTTAAATCTTTTTATGTCCCGAATCGACCAAAAGTGAGGAACCTTACCGGAAACCAAGTAGTTTGCAATATCGGCGTACCACGGCAAGGAAGACACGGCGAAAAGTTGTTCATCCGGAAATGCATCATGAATTGGTGCGGTGGCGGCCTCGTTCCCGAAAGTAAGGCGTGACAAATGATCCGCCACCAAGTTTTCCACGCCCTTCTTATCCTTAATCACGACGTGGAATTCCTGCAAAAGTAAGATCCATCTAATAAGCCTCGGTTTTGCATCTTTCTTTGAAAGCAAATATTTTAGGGCCGCATGATCCGTAAAAATGAGAATGGGTGACCCTAAGATGTAACTCCTAAATTTCTCCAAAGCAAACACTACGGCGAGCAACTCTTTTTCCGTTGTTGTGTAGTTCTTTTGGGCTTCATTGAGAGTTTTGCTCGCGTAGTAAATGACACATGGTACTTTCTCCCTCTTTTGACCAAGCACCGCTCCCACGGCAAAATCACATGCATCACACATAATCTCGAATGGGAGGCTCCAATCCGGCACCTGCAAAATGGGAGAAGTAGTCAATGCGCATTTTAATAATTCAAATGAGGATTGACACTCACGTGTCCAAATAAATTCTGCATCAAGAGTTAGCAAATGGCAAAGGGGTCGGGAGATGGCACTAAAATCCTTGATGAAACGACGATAGAACCCCGCATGCCCAAGAAAAGATCGCACATCCCTCACGGTTTTTGGAGCCGGTAGCTTTTCAATTATCTCAACTTTGGCTCGGTCTACCTCCATTCCTTGATTTGAGACTTTATGGCCAAGAACCATCCCCTCCGTAGCCATGAAGTGGCATTTCTCCCAATTTAGGAGGAGGTTCTTCTCAATGCATCTACTCAAAACCAGAGAAAGGTTAGACAAACAACTTTCAAATGAAAATCCAAAAACCGAAAAGTCATCCATAAAAATCTCCACAACTTCAACCATATCACTAAAAATGCTTAGAACGCATCGTTGAAATGTGGCGGGTGCATTACACAACCCGAAGGGCATCCTACGAAAAGCAAATGTGCCGAAGGGACAAGTGAAAGTGGTTTTCTCTTGGTCCTCCGGGGCAATTTCTATTTGATAATAGCCCGAATACCCGTCCAAAAAGCAATAAAATTCATGGCCCGCAACCCTTTCTACAATTTGGTCAATGAATGGCAAAGGAAAATGATCCTTGCGGGTCATGGCATTAAGTTTCCGGTAATCTACACACATACGCCAACCGGTGGTGGTTCGCGTAGGAATCAATTCATCATTCTTGTCCCTAATGACGGTGATTCCGGACTTTTTGGGCACGATTTGGATGGGACTCACCCACCTACTATCTGAAATCGGGTAAATGATACCCGCATCCAACAATTTTAAAAGTTCATTTTTTACAACCTCTTTCAACGTCGGGTTAAGCCGACGTTGCAACTCTCTCGAGGGTTTTGAATCCTCTTCCAAATATATGTGATGTGAGCACACTAAAGGGTTAATTCCCGTGATATCCGCTAGTGTCCAACCTATAGCCTTTTTGTGTGTTCTCAACACATCCAGCAAATCGTGTTCTTGCTTAGGTGTGAGGTTAGAATTTATTACCACCGGGAATGTCTCACCCTCCCCAAGGTATGCATACTTCAAATATTCCGGAAGTGGCTTTAGATCCAATTTGGGATGCTCCGAAGATGACGGCATTTGAGGTGGGGAGTCCAACGGCAATGTCTCGAATCTCGGAACCCATTTGGTGCTTGGTCCCGCATGTGTCTCCTGCACAAGAAAAGATTCATCAATATGCTCACAAAAAGAGTCAAGAAAATCTAAAGCATTATCAAATTCGGAACCGAAATGATCTTCAACACATGAGTCTATAGGTTCCGAAGCCAAAAAGTCAACCATGTTAACTTCATCGTATTCCCCTTCTCGGGGTGGCAATTTGCATGCATTGAATATATTGTGTTCAAGAGTCATGTTGCCAAAAGAAATTTTTAATTGGCCACTCCTACAATTTATCAAGGCGTTGCAAGTGGCCAAAAATGGTCTTCCTAGGATTATCGGGGTGGGATTCCCCGATGTGGGTCCTTGAATGTCAAGGACAATGAAGTCAACGGGGTAATAAAATTTGTCCACTTGGACAAGCACGTCTTCCACACAACCCCGTGGAATCTTCACACTCCTATCCGCTAGTTGTAAAACAACCGGCGTGCTTTTTAATTCACCCAATCCTAGTTGAAGAAAGACCGGGTAAGGCAATATGTTAACACTCGACCCCAAATCCAAAAGTGCTTGACCTATCCTCTTTGTGCCTATGGTGCATTCAATTGTAGGGGATCCTGGGTCTCTACATTTTTGGGGAGTGTTGTGTTGCACAATGGAGCTCACTTGCTCCGTTAAGAAAGCCTTTTTCTTCACATTCAAATTCCTCTTTACCGTGCACAAATCTTTAAGAAACTTAGCATACGTTGGAATTTGATTAATAGCATCAAGTAAAGGGATATTAATTTGACATCGTTGAAAAATCTCCCTGATTTCCGCTTGATACTTGTCTTTGGATGGCGGGGCGAGCCTTTGAGGGAAAGGTACCGGAGTGGAATAAAGCGCGGGCTCCTTGGATGGATTCTTCTTTGTTGGGCCTTCACCTTGCTCCTCCTCTAGCACCAAATCCGGTATTTGTTCCTTCTCTCCCACTTCCTCCACTTGTGGATCTTTAGGTGACTCCACATTTTCAAAAGTTTTTCCACTTCTCAATGTCGTCAACGCTTGGCATTGCTTCATTGAACCCCCCGATGACGAAGAAGAGTTCATATTGGGGTTGGGCAATGGTTGGGATGGAAGCTTCCCCTTCTCTAGACTTGCGGTCAACTTCGCCAAGTGCTCCGCCATTTGTTGATTTTGAGTTTGTTGGAGTTGTTGGAATTGTTGGAATTGTTGGCTTTGAGCTTGTTGCACTTGGATGAGTTGTTGTAAAGTCTCATTCATGGAGTTCATTTGGGTCTCACTCCCTTCCTCTCTCTTTCTTTGGAAACCGCCTCCTTGGTAATTGTTGTTGAAAGGAGGAGCTTTGTACGGTTGATGACTTTGTTGTGGTGGCCCTTGATGTTGCGGTTGTTGAGGCCTCCAACTCAAGTTGGGATGATTCTTCCAACTTTGGTTATATGTGTTGGAGTTGAAGTTTTGTCCAAACACTTGATTTACCTCCGCATTAGGCTCTCTCAACACCTCCTTCAATGTGGGAATGGTGGGGCAATTTGATGTATCGTGCCCCGTAGTCTCGCAAATAGCACAACTCTTCTCCATGGCTACACTCTTCACCGCCCTCAACTCCATGGCTTGGATCTTCTTTTGCATAGCTTCTAACCGGGCTTCCATAGCATCATCGGTCTTCAAAGTGTGTAAGCCCCCACGAGTTGGTTGTGATGAAGAGGAGTCGCCTCTATCAAACTCCGAAGTTGTGTCCCATGTTTGTGCATTCTCCGCTACCATCTCCAAATATTCCCACGCTTCATCCGGTTCCTTATCAAAAAACTCCCCGTTGCACATTGTTTCCAAAAATTGCTTTGATGTCGGTAAGAGTCCTTCGTAGAAGAACCCGATGACACGGCATTTCTCGAATCCGTGGTGAGGACATGAGAGTAGAAGTTCCTTTAGCCTTTCCCAAGTTTGGTAGAATGTCTCATTGTTGCGTTGGGCAAAGCTCATGATTTGCTTCTTCAATCCCTGTGTCCTGTGCAAGGGAAAAAATTTCTTTAGAAACTCGGCTTGAAATTGCAACCATGAAGTAATTGAGCGGGGTGGTAAAGCATTAAGCCAATTCTTGGCTTTCTCTTTGAGAGAAAACGGAAATAATTTCAAGTATATCGTGTCGGCGCTCGTTTTCCCATCAAAACATGTGGAACATACATCTTCAAACTCCTTTATGTGAAGGTATGGGTTTTCCCTCTCCAACCCATGAAAAGTGGGTAGGAGTTGAATTACCCCGGGTTTAAAATTAAAGGAGTTCGCATCCGTAGGTAACACAAAGCATGAAGCCGAACTAGACCGGGTGGGTCTCAAAAGATCCCTCAAAGACCTAGGGACATCGGCTTGAGAATTAGTGTCATGGTTATTAGTATTATCATTGTTTAAGTTTTCTTCCTCCATGACGTGTGTGCGCGTTAATCTATGTGTTCGAGGTGTTCGAAGCCACATAAACTAACCAAGCAAGCGATGTTATGTAAAACGAAAGCAAACAAAGTGAAATTTATATACGATTATGTACGAAAAGATGATATAGTCACAAAGCAAAGCTAAAAGTAATGTAATTGTCGATGGTAAAACCGTTGTCCCCGGCAACGGCGCCAAAAACTTGGCGTGAACAAAAGATTGCACGTGCTAACTCCCAAGTGTAGGAGGTCGCCAAGTAGTAAATATCCTAGTGAGCCTAGGGTCGAACACGGGGACAACTTGCTTACAATCAACAATGATCACGATTAGCCTAAACTCGAGCTTCAAACTTCAAGTGAGTGAAATATTGAACTAACTCAACATTTCGACTAGCCACTCATGGTAAACAAAATCACCATTTTTGATTTCAAAGTTAACATCCAAATGTTTTTACAATGAACAAAATTCAACAAGAGAAGTTGAGAAATAAAAGCTAAAGCACAAGAAAACCCCCTTTTGATCTTCTCCTTTGATCTTCTCTCTTGATCTTTTCTCCTTCCTAACTCCAAAAACGTGCAACGCAGCAGCCGCTGCAAATTTGCGGGGGGCACGATTCTTCGTTCCCCGGAGCGGGGAGGCCAAATGTTTTGTTAAATTCTCTGCCCAGAAATTTCCTTGGTACCTGAAAAATAAGATGAGCTGAAATTAGTCCATAGAAATCGTATTTTATGTATAAAAATATATTAGGCGTTAATAATCCAAAAAATTGGGGGAAGAAATAAGCATACCCCGAATCAGTTGATTGGGCCTCCCCTAAAAATTTGGCCCGTTAAGGGTAGGGTTTCCGAAAAACCCTAGGGGGGACCACGGCGCGCCGCCACGACGGTTGGCCGCGGCTGCAGGCCGTGGCCGCTGGTCGCAGCAGCGGGGCTGCGACGTCAGGCCGCGGCCGATCTCCGCAGCGCATGCCACCGGCGGCGCTTGTGGAGCGCCGCCGTTACGCCCTTTGGGCGTGCGGGATATGGATCGAGGTTTGGGGGGTAAAAAACTGATTTTTCAAACATTCAGATCTAAAAACCGATTTTTTATTGACTATAAACGTGTAGATCCAAATAAACATGTGATTTTTACTGTGTTTTCAAACTTTTTGATCTTAAATCATGCAGATCTACGGGAAACGCAG
Source organism: Scilla litardierei (assembly GCA_030789695.1). NCBI lineage: Eukaryota > Viridiplantae > Streptophyta > Magnoliopsida > Asparagales > Asparagaceae > Scilla > Scilla litardierei. The sequence goes on from CM061140.1 coordinate 119,571,792, forward strand.
GTTTAGATCTAAAAAGTTTTGAGATTTACCTCTAGATTCGACAAGGGAATCTAAACGAAGGTTGGTGAATGATGCCCTTTTCGCTCCCCGTTGAGAAGATTACGATCTTTTTAAAACTGAGCGGTTGATGGATCTCCTTCCTCGAGCACCGTCGCCTTTTCCAACGAGCGTGATCGTGCTGATAACGTGTTATGAAGGGAAAAATAGAGTAATATGTGTAAGGGGTTAAGAGCCCCCTACCCTCATATTTATAGCTTTCAATGTTGGGCCAGATACCCAATGAGTCTCATGGGCCTATTCATAACACTTATTTCTTTCTTTCTTTTTTTACAACTTAACTATTTTTGTTATGAATCATCATCTAGGGATGGAACCACCAGCTCCTTATTTATAGAGGAGAATGAGTATACAGAGATAAGATACAATAGATACAGTCATATATATAAGATAAGCTGTGATCCTAACCAACTCAGTAATATCCATTCACAACACTCCCCCTTATCCAGCCATAGGTGTGGACTCTGCTCGTGAATACTTCAGGATTCTGAGTGTAGTAGGAGTCTCACATGAGGTGGATACTTCAGGATCCTGAGTAGATGAGGCTTGCCTCGTTAAAACATTTAGCTATGGAAAACCCCGTGGGAAACCCTGTAGTTAAGGAAAAAGAGTACAGACACTCTTTAACTCCCACCGATTTGTTCAAGCACTCAGGCTTTCAGATCTATTCGGCGCCTCATCCCAATTTTCTGTACAAACTTCCTAAACGTACTAGTATGAAGTGTAACGGCCGCTTTTCGATCGTTCGTATTTTGCGCGTACTTTCCTCTTTTGTACGCGTATTTTTCTTTGTCCTTTCTTTTATCCGAATTACGCGATATTATATATCGATGTGACCGTATGAAAGATTAGTTATTTGTGGGATTTTTAGTGAACGTCATTTCACGGATCGTTCTCCCATAAATCAGCTTTGAATGAAAGGGTGTTTTAGCCTCTAGACTTCAATGCTTAGTTTTTATTTTTATTTTCGTTCTCGGTAGGCTTAGCTCGTAACCGGACCCCGTATCCTCGATCCTCTCGTTGTCACAGTCGTCTCGATATTTTTTTCATAATTTTCGGACACCGTTTGCTTGACCTATCACACTAATTACTTTCACAAACCCGTTTAGCCCTAATCCAATTTGAAATCCAAATATTAACCCAAATCTCATGGGATTCTCATACGTATCACTTGAGGGATTCTTCGGCTATCCTCACCTAAAATAACCCCCCTCACACACACACCCTCTCTCCTATTTTGCTTAAATCTACCCTTTTATACATCCTTTAGCAACTCTTTCATGTTAAAAACCCAACCCAACAAAACCCTAGGGATCTCACGCAAGCCAGCCAGCCGCCCCCATCTTGCTCACGCCTTGAGCTTTGCCACCGGTGAGAGTCTTCCTCCGGCCTCCACCGGCGAGAGGCTTCCTCCGGCCGCCGCCGACCACCTCTGTCCTCTCTCTTCTTTCTCTCCTCTTTCCTCTCTCCTCTCTCCTCTCTCCTCTCTCCCTCCTCAAAACTCCCCATATATTACTCTTGTCCGTAACTTTTTGACAGCAGTAGGCCGCCAGTTTCACGCGCAGCGCCGGCCACCTCCAGCCACCGTCGGCCACCCTCCAGCATCCCACCTCCTCGACAGCCCTTCTCCCCTCCTTCCTCCCTTCTCTCTCTCTCTCCCTCAAAACCCATTGAAACCCCTTGAAACTCCCCAAAAATACCGCCATTACCGCCAACCCTAAAACCTCACGCCCACCGTTGATTCGGGTTCAATATCACATATTTAACCCCCCATTTAGCCCTATTTTGTGCTCATGTGATGCTATATTGTTCTCTAATACATACGTATTTTGTACACAATTATTTATTAGGGAAAACACTCTATTTGAGCACAAAACAGCAATTAACGGAGTATTTCTGCACTTTTTATATTTTTCCTAGCTTGGTCTCGATCTCATGATTCCAACGACTATTTATTTGTATTTTTCTGAGATCTGTGCTAATTACTATGAATTTTTGAATGCAGAATACAAATTAAATGGAGAAATACGCACGAAAATACGCAAATATGCGCGGAATACATTTTCGTATACACCCGCACCGCTGGCCTTGTCCACGTGGCAGCCATCTGTTGCATCCCGCTTGGATCATGCAGATAATATCAAGGGCGACGCGGCGCAAAGGTGACCGTTCGATCGAGATCGAACGTGCGTGCTTCAACTCCAAGTAACCAAGCGCAGCAACGAACTGACCGTTGGATTACGATCCAACGGTCCCAAGGCGAAGATGAGTTTAAGCTGAGGAGAAATCAATCGGGCCACGTGGCGGCACCAGGACCGATCCCGCATTTGAATCAACGGTCGGGATCGTAAGTACGCGAGCGAAGCGGGCGCCGATGAAACGAAGCGAAGGAGGGATCTTGGGGACACGCGGCGGCCATCGAGCGTACTCCCGCTCCATCGAACGGCCAAAAGCAAGCTGAGGCCTCTGAATTGCGGAGCGATGTGGATTAATCCTGTGCGTGCGATGTAGATCGGACGGGCGTGAATTAATCTGAGTTTGGCTCGGATTTGCAAAGACAAGCGGGCGTGGATCCGCTTCGACTGGCCACGTGTCTCCACGAGAGTCGATCCCGTCCAGATCGAACGGCGGAGAATCGATGCAGCTTGCGGGTGCGGGTTTAAGTCGATATTGAAGCGGGTTTCGACCAGTTAAGCCCCCAAACCTGCAATGCTATTATATAAGCGTATTCTAGGGTTTTTTGAAAGAAGGCTGGCGTATTCTGGGCGTATTGGAGGCTCTAGGAGCCGTATTTCGCCAGGAAAAAATTCTGTAAAATTCCAGAGGCTGTTCTTAGCATTTCCAGAGAGTTTTGAGGCTTAGCTTGGGGATTTGGTGATAGAATTCTAAACTTCTACTCCGTATTTTGGTGTTTTTCATCGTATTTTGCTATTAGATCAATGTATTTTGCTATGAACTTTGATTTTTCTTGCACTATGAGTAGCTAAATCTTATTTGTGCATGGTATGGAGTAGTTAGGTGATGTGATTTGTGTTAGTTTGGTTGAATATCGTCGTGCTTAATCGCTAACGTCGCTAAAGTTGTAGTTTTTGTTATTAAATCGTCTTTTTCATCTTCCAAAAGAAGTGATTGAGTTGATGATCGCCCCAAAAGGGTGAGTTTTGATCTCTCCAAAAGGGAGTTTCATACCGTAGTTGTAAGATTATAAATTTAGGGACGACTTTATTCTTATAGTGCTTGAACCCCCAAAAGGGCATCTTCCGATGAGTTGCTTCCAAAAGGAGAATTCATTGAGTTATATTAAGTATTTTCCGGTGAATTGCTCTCAAAAAGAGAATTCATTGTGTTATATTCATCAACTAAATTAATATGAATCATTGATCCTAACGAACCCATACCATGTGCATACTTTTCATAGATATTTTCGCACACGACTTTTCTTTGTTCGCATTGTTCATCACGATCAATTCCATTCACATCACCATCACTATTGAAGTGGTTAGTTTCTATTTGTTGGATTTCCATTTGATTTGAGCTGTGGTTGCAACAGATTTTCTCCCGAGGATTCGACATCTGGACTCCCAGATTATATTATTTGTACGGACTCTTGCGCTTGAGAGAAGCACCTATCTGGGCCCACCAAGTTTTTGGCGCTGTTGCCGGGGAGGAATGGTTTGTTACCACGGTTTATTTCATTCAGAGGACCTTCGGTGAGATCTTTCCACTTTACTGTACATAAACTTTTGTTTTTTTATTTATTTTTATTTATTTAAAAAAATGGAGTATATGAATTTCTATTGCACAAACAATCTGTATGATGCAAAGTACGCTAATGCACACAAACATAAGATGGAGAAGCTCAAAATCGTTAATTTTAATCAGACTGATTGTGAAACTTTCTTTCAGGCCTGGAGGAGGTTGACAAACATAGTATCGAGCTATCCGCAGCATGGGTACACAAATGAAGAGCTTATGGCGTCCTTTCTAGATGGACTACGACCACAGCTGCAGGAATTATTGGGAGGCATGACGCCGACAGAGGCGTGGGAATACATGGAGTCTCTGCAAGAAAATGAAGAAACCAGGGAAGAGACTTCAGAGGGCGATTCAACGGAGCCTTCGTGCCTCGATCAAGAAGAGCAAAGCGTAGACGTACCTTTGCAATCCTTGAAAGATGAAGTTTACCTGATTATTCAGACACATGAGGCCACATCCCATCAATTCCAAGAGAATTTCCTTGCTCGGAGTCGGCAGATTCAAAAATCTATTGAAAATCTTTATTTGATTGCCACTTGCTTAGAAGAAAGTAATTTTTTTGAAATTCAACTTCAAGAATTTAATACGAGTTTATCTTCTATTGCAGGTATATCGAGCAAGCCATGTCACGTTGAGGACACGAATAAAAATATCTACATGGCAGAAAGTGTGTGCAAAAGAGAGGACGAGCTAGCAATTTTGGATGAACGAGAGGAGGAGACAGCTAGGGACAAGGGTTTTGAGATTATCGCCATGGAGTCAGAACCATGCCCTCCTCCAGTTTTGTCCCAAAATCATTTACCCATCTCCCCATTGATCGAGCATCATACCGAGAGTAGTGCATATCTTTCAGGGAGTAGTCGTCAACTTGATTTAATTTATTTCAACTATTTTGACGACTACATTTGGAATACTTTTATTGACAAGAATCTTAGACTAAAATGGATTGACGTGACTCATCTCTTGCAGGATACATGTGAACATCTTATAGAGATGCTGGGAGTTACGTTGCTGGGATCCAGTTTAGTCATTGGAGGAAAATTACTCGCCGAGGAGCGCAAGGAGCAAATTGAACAACTTCCTCCACAATTAAAGATTCGGGATCCGCCATTTGATCACGGTGTGTTCTTTCCAGTAGTGTAGATTTTTATATGCTTTCTAGGTTGCTGGCTTGAATAAACTCGTACCCCTTTCGACATTGAGGACAATGTCCATCTTTAGTTGGGGGGTGTGTATGAGACCTTAGGATTTTTTTAAGAAGAATAAATCACCAAATCTCATCATTTTTAAAACTCCTTCACATGCCTCAAATTCGGATGATTACACATTAATTGAGTTCTAAAAATTGTTTATGGCTTGAGTTAATTATTTTTCCTTCATGGAATTACCGTCAATATGCTATTCATGAAAATTTTCAATTTCCATGATTAATATCTCGAAATAGTTTGAATTTATTTCATGCATGCTAATGTGATGAAAAAGCTTAAGTATACACGATTTATTAAGAAAAGTCTTCAAGTTGAAGAGGAATTTGGCCTTTGTTATTAATGTTTTGTTCGAAGAGTGGGTATTGAGTTGCTTACAAAAAAAATAAGAAAAAAAAGAAGAAAAATGAATGAAGAAAAAAATGAATGAATAAGTATGTCACTAATAAATAACTTGGTTGGCTCGAGTAGTACAGTCCGAGGGGTCCTTTTTGGCCTAATGCCCTATTATCGTCCGATTTGGTAGCCATTGACCGAAAACTCACTCATTTGATGGAGCGATCCAAGTTATACATTTTTCTGCGAATGTTGCTTGATGTGCGTTACACAGAACTAATAAAAGAAAAGAAGTGGCGAATAAACTAAGCAACCTCAACGCCCATGACTTGAACGATCTTTGTGAGATGCCAATTCCTTGGAAACAAGAAAAATAGAGAAAAAACGTCGTTTTATACTTTCGCTTGCGCAAAACGGTGCTTGCATGTAATTTATTCAAATTAAATTAGAGAAAATATCATGTGATTGATTTTGTTCATGGATGATGTATATTGATAGTCTAGATCATGTTGGAAAGCGCATTATTGAGCCATGCCATAAGCGATTGATGGAATTTATTGTTTTATTAATCATCTGTATTAATCGCTCTTTTTGCTAGAGACTAGCAAATCGCTAGTTGGGGGTGTGATTCGGGTTCAATATCACATATTTAACCCCCCATTTAGCCCTATTTTGTGCTCATGTGATGCTATATTGTTCTCTAATACATACGTATTTTGTACACAATTATTTATTAGGGAAAACACTCTATTTGAGCATAAAACAGTAATTAATGGAGTATTTCTGCACTTTTTATATTTTTCCTAGCTTGGTCTCGATCTCATGATTCCAACGACTATTTATTTGTATTTTTCTGAGATCTGTGCTAATTACTATGAATTTTTGAATGCAGAATACAAATTAAATGGAGAAATACGCACGAAAATACGCAAATACGTGCGGAATACGTTTTCGTATACACCCGCACCGCTGGCCTTGTCCACATGGCAGCCATCTGTTGCATCCTGCTTGGATCGTGCGGATAATATCAAGGGCGACGCGGCGCAAAGGTGACCGTTCGATCGAGATCGAACGGGCGTGCTTCAACTCCAAGTAACCAAGCGCAGCAACGAACTGACCGTCGGATTACGATCCAACGGTCCCAAGGCGAAGATGAGTTTAAGCTGAGGAGAAATCAATCGGGCCACGTGGCGGCACCAGGACCGATCCCGCATTTGAATCAACGGTCGGGATCGTAAGTACGCGAGCAAAGCGGGCGCCGATGAAACGAAGCGAAGGAGGGATCTTGGGGACACGCGGCGGCCATCGAGCGTACTCCCGCTCCATCGAACGGCCAAAAGCAAGCTGAGGCCTCTGAATTGCGGAGCGATGTGGATTAATCCTGTGCGTGCGATGTAGATCGGACGGGCGTGAATTAATCTGAGTTTGGCTCGGATTTGCAAAGACAAGCGGGCGTGGATCCGCTTCGACTGGCCACGTGTCTCCACGAGAGTCGATCCCGTCCAGATCGAACGGCGGAGAATCGATGCAGCTTGCGGGTGCGGGTTTAAGTCGATATTGAAGCGGGTTTCGACCAGTTAAGCCCCCAAACCCGCAATGCTATTATATAAGCGTATTCTAGGGTTTTTTGAAAGAAGGCTGGCGTATTCTGGGCGTATTGGAGGCTCTAGGAGCCGTATTTCGCCAAGAAAAAATTCTGTAAAATTCCAGAGGCTGTTCTTAGCATTTTCAGAGAGTTTTGAGGCTTAGCTTGGGGATTTGGTGATAGAATTCTAAACTTCTACTCCGTATTTTGGTGTTTTTCATCGTATTTTGCTATTAGATCAATATATTTTGCTATGAACTTTGATTTTTCTTGCACCATGAGTAGCTAAATCTTATTTGTGCATAGTATGGAGTAGTTAGGGGATGTGATTTGTGTTAGTTTGGTTGAATATCGTCGTGCTTAATCGCTAACGTCGCTAAAGTTGTAGTTTTTGTTATTAAATCGTCTTTTTCATCTTCTAAAAGAAGTGATTGAGTTGATGATCGGCCCAAAAGGGTGAGTTTTGATCTCTCCAAAAGGGAGTTTCATACCGTAGTTGTAAGATTATAACTTTAGGGACGACTTTATTCTTATAGTGCTTGAACCCCCAAAAGGGCATCTTCCGATGAGTTGCTCCCAAAAGGAGAATTCATTGAGTTATATTGAGTATTTTCCGGTGAATTGCTCTCAAAAAGAGAATTCATTGTGTTATATTCATCAACCAAATTAATACGAATCATTGATCCTAACGAATCCATACCATGTGCAGACTTTTCATAGATATTTTCGCACACGACTTTTCTTTGTTCGCATTGTTCATCACGATCAACTCCATTCACATCACCATCACTATTGAAGTGGTTAGTTTCTCTTTGTTGGATTTCTATTTGATTTGAGCTGTGGTTGCAACAGATTTCCTCCCGAGGATTCGACATCTGGACTCCCAGATTATATTACTTGTACGGACTCTTGCGCTTGAGAGAAGCACCTATCTGGGCCCACCAACCGTCTTCCAGCTGCCGCCTTCGACCCTCCCCGCCGCCGTCGACCTCCCCTTCGACCCCTCTACCTACTGCACCACTTGCTACCCCCTCAAGCCGCGTCGATCTCGTTACGGATCCAAAACAACCGATATAACCAAATCTGTCCTTTGCTACACAAAACGGCCGGCCACCACCACGCATGGCCACCGGCAGCCACCCCTCAGGCCGTGCGACCCCCCTTCGACCTCCTCCTATCCCCGGCAGCCCCCTTGCTCCTAGGAGTTCACGTATGCCATAGATCTCGCGTGTTTTCCCCGACGTCGTAGCCACCGCCGTGATGTTTTGTTGCGCTACTCGCAACCGAAGCGATCCGACGCCGTACCCATTGTCTTGAAATCTCGCTGCGCTACCTGCAGCCGAGACGATCCCGAGGTGACCCTTACTACGCTACCTGCAGTCGAGGACACAAGCACCGACACCATTTCCAGACCCGGCGTCAGATTCGTGCGCGTTCGTCGCACCATGTTAGCTCTCTCACTCGTAGCAACCCAAACATTAAGTCATCAAAACCTAACTAAATATCGTCAACTAAAGTAACTAAATTTACTTTCTGCTCCTTTAAAACAATGTGGAATCGTAGATCGACGATCGGGCTGATTTTTCTTGACTGTGCACATAGGATAGAATCGTCGGATAGGCTGAACGGACATCTTAATATGTGACTGTTAGGTTAGCCACGTTTAACCTAGAAATGAAACTTAATAGGATTAACGATGAGCGTAACCTGACACCGTCACTTGACTCGTTTCAGACGACCCCTTACCGACGCTCTGCCTCGACGAGACGCTCCCGACGGGCATACCGCTCACCACCGCAGGCAAATATGTGCACTTGCACAGTTTTGGCCATGTTTAGGCCATTGTTTTCCTTAAACTGTAAAAAGCATAAACAAGAGAACCAGACGTAAAATGATAGTGTCTGAGACACCCCACAACAGCCTGGACTTGACGACGAAGTCTGGGAACAACAACAACAATAACTAACACCATAGGTTTTATCTGTGTGTGCGTGCATGTGGACCCCCTAGAATCAACAACAACAACAACTGATACCATATGTTTAATCTGTGTGTGCATGCGTGTGGACCCCCTAGAATGAACAACTTCCAGCCACTTTCATCTTGTTATGTCATGTCATGTGTTGCATAAGCCTGCGGACGAATATGGCACTCTCCAAGTTAGAGAGAGTGATCCCTTGTCATGATTGGTAATGGATAAGCCTGCGGGCGAATAGGGCACTCTCCAAGTTAGAGAGAGTGAACCCTTATCATGATACACAAGCTTGTGGGCGAATAGGGCACTCACCTGGTGAGTGAGTGATCCCTTGTCTTGTCTTGCCTTGTACACATTGGGTGGGGTAGGGTTGAGCGTGCCCTCGGTTTAGTGGGTTTGATCCCCCACTATCTGAAAGGCATAAACCCTCTTGGTGTCACACGGTACTTGTTGTCTTGTCTTGTTTACTCTAGTCTAGTCTTGTAGCCAGTAGCACATGCTATGGCTTGCCTACTTTTCAGCGTTATCTTTACTTTCTTGCACATATGCAAATCTGCCATGCTGTTGCATCATCATCATGTAAACAACCTTTAAAATGTCAACCTTAAATTGTTATACACCTTGCAGTGGAGTCTTCTCACGTTTACTTGCAGACTTCGCCTGACGTACAACCACTTTCTCTTGGTTTTTGTACGTCAGGTACCGAGACAGAGTTAGTGGACCAGGAGCCAGTACCAAAGGACTTGGAGCAGGAGTACGCTGCTGATCAGGAGTACGACTCGAGTGAGGACCAGTCTTAGAGATTCCTCAGTTGCTAACTTTGGAGTTTTAGTTGCTTTCTAGTTTAGGTGCGTAGCACCTTTTTGATTTCTGTTTTAGGATGGATGCGTAGCACCAATAGTTTCCTTTTCTGCAGTTGTAGACATGCTTGGGCTTCTTTTTAGACTTGATGTATCGCTGGTTATTCTCTCTTTATATTAATGAATGCAGTTTCCTTCATGTACTCTTATTTCTTCGTTCAGAACTTTTATATGCAAGAACCTGTAACTTCATGGTATCCCTACAGACGTTTATTGGGTCTGGGCTTCTCAGCCACGGCCCATGCGGACCTTCGTCTCGTCCTCGTACCCATTTTGGGAAGCGGAGCGTGACATGAAGTGCTTTGGTAAACAAGTCTGCCAGGTTGTCACATGATTGTACTTGTCTGACGTCGATCACGCCATCTCTCTGTAGTTCGTGCGTCCAAAAGAATTTGGGGGAAATATGCTTCGTTCTATCGCCTTTGATGTAGCCACCTTGTAGCTGAGCTATGTAAGCAGCGTTGTCCTCGAACATGGTAGTAGGTTCAAGGTCTCAGACTTCAAACCGGTCGTCACCAAGATGTGATTTACAACTGACCGTAGCCAGAAACATTCTTTGCTTGCTTTATGGATGGCGATGATCTCTAAGTGATTGGATGAGGTCGCCGTCATGGTTTGCTTAACGGATCTCCAGGAAATGGATGTCCCACCTTGGGTAAACATGTACCATGTCTGTGACTTTGCATTGTGACGATCATACCTGTAACCTGCATCAGCATAACCAACAAGTACGGAGGATAATCCATATTTGTAAAAGAGTCCCAAATCTGTAGACACTTGGAGGTATCACATAAGATGCTTAACCCCGATCCAGTGGCACTGCATAGGCGTTGCACTGTATCTGGCTAGTAAATTTACTACGAACGCTATATCGGGACGCCTGCATTTGGCCAGATATAGAAGTGCTCCAATAGCACTCAGATAAGGGACTTCTGGACCAAGTATATCCTCCCACTCTTCCAGCAGCCGGAAGGGGTCTTTATGTGCATCCAAAGATCATACCACCATAGGGGTACTAAGTGGATGACATTGGTCCATATGAAATATTTGCAACATTTTTTTCGTATATGTGATTTGGTGTAATATGATTCCATCTTTTAAATGTTCAATCTGTAAGCCAAGGCAGAATTTCGTTTTGCCTAGGTCTTGTTGAGTATTGGTGTTTCATAACAATCTTATTTTGATGATGATCACTACATTATGTTGTTACTAATGACTTTCATGTTTTAGTCTCCACGTTTCATTCCTAGAATATCTTTCTTGGAGACTAATCACTTGGTGCAAGGATGGACATCAAGTGGAGAAGGGCCAAAGCTTGGACTCAATGTCACGCCCCGCTTCCCAAAAATATGGAGGCGAAGCGTGAGAAGGTCCGCTCAGACTTGAAGCTGCAAAGCTGCAAGTCCGATAAGCGTCAATCAAATTTAAAGCTGCAGGTCCTTGCAATACGAGCGAAACAAGATAATAATAATGAAATGAGGCAAAAGAATAATCTCAGAATATCCATAAATATAAATTCCAACATCGCAGAAAAGCCACCAGGCTGAAATAAAGAGAGTCTAAAGGCCCAAACATGGCCAACAAAAGTACATCGTACAAAACAAGGGTGCTACGCACCAACAACTAACAAAAAGCCTAAAACAAAATAAAGCTCAACAAAGACTCAAAGAATGGTCACCGGTGTCCACCAAAATCCTCCTGGGCAAACATGGACTCAGGCTCATCGTCAGCAAAACACCACGTACTCAGCAACGGTCTCTGGCTCAGGTCTAACATGTGACACCCAAAAGAGCAAGGGGCACATGTCAGCAAGTCTACAAGAGACTTGTGCAAGGAAACTGAAAGTAGGTAAAGCAACCTAGCAGTTCTAGCATGAATGCAATGACATGGCAGTTTAAAGTATGAGTGCAACAAGTAAAGTAAAGTAAGTACGAGCATGGCATTTAAACATGGCATGGATGACAAGTATTACATGAATCATTCACAAGACAAGTACAAGACAAGAAAAGTAAGCACCTCGTGCACAGAGATTCCGTCTTCTGGCTAGAGGGCGGATCAGGCCACTCCTAAGCTCAGTTGACCGTTTATCCCTACCCCTCCACGTGTGTCGAGCCAGGGCCTTACCCCCGAACGGGAATGCTCGCTTCTGGATCACGAGCCAGGAAGTGTTTTTAACAAGTATGGCATATGGGTGCACCTAGCCAGTCCAGGGAACCCGGGCATTGGCTTTTGACCAACACATGAGGCCCGTTTCCCCCGGAAGTAGTTTTCAAGGAGTACAAGTATTGTAGCGTGTGCTACGAATGCAACAATCAACTGGGATGACATGTAAGATGCAATGCATGACAGTTAAAAGTGCGTACAGATAAGGAAAGTAAACGTGACAGTTTAGTATGCATGAACAACAAGTTTAAAGAGTTGGATCTAGCTTCGTTGTCAAGCTAGATCAATTAGGTGACGGATCTAGTTGTTGGCCTAGTTAGTCTACTAACTAGGTCGTACGATATTATTTTGATGATGACAAACAAACCGTGTGACTAACAATTTTTCATTAAGTGATTTCAAGGAGCAAAATGCAAAATAAATTTCGTTTGCAAGAGAGAACGAGTATGCGGACATTGGTGCAAAAAGGAGATTCACATGAAGACTTGAATTAGTCAAGTAACCGATTGGATACTCAAGGGATTTTCCACTTATATTTAAACTCCATGTTCTCATCCTAAACACATCGCACTTGATCTTCTATTCAAACTCCTATCAAGAAACTATCTCAAAAGCTCAATCCATTTATCCTGCAACAAAATTTCAAATCACAACTTCTTTTTAAACCGGCATCATATCTCAACTCATTTGTTTTTGTGCGTCCAAATCACAAAATCACAGAAGATAAGTTAAAATCAAAATTATGTGAGTCCAAAAGATAAGCCCAAAATCAAATTTCAATGCATTCATTTTTTTCTCTTTCTGTTTTCTTTTTGGTTGGGGCATATTCTGTTAAAATCAAAACAAGCACCCACTGAGAATTCAAAAGGCCCCCTTCTTTGTTCGTGGACAGGCTGTAAACAAAAAAAAATCTCTTGAAATATTGTTACACAGATTTAAAAGGGCAAGTGCGAAATTCTTTGAGAAATACGCTTGGCAATTGAAATTCTCGGCAACCTCTGAAGTTCGAGAGCGCGCGGTGGCTTCATCTTCATCAGGCGCTCCAAGGCGGCGGCTTCGTCTTTCTCAGGCGCTCCAAGACTGGTGGCGCAGACTTCCTCCGGAGATCCAAGGACTAAGTGCTTCGTGGGCATTCTCCAGAGCTTCGTCAACTAATCAAATTCACAGGCTTCATCACCGAACAACCCCCGACGATCATCTTCGAGTTCTCTGTGCTGGGCGTCATCACCGATCAAATTCACGGGCTTCATCACCGATCAACTTCACGGGCTTCGTCACCGTCTAGGGCTTCGACTCACGGCGACGGGCTCACCTCACGGCGACGGGCTCACGGCAAAACCCTCTGTCGATCCGGAGGTGAAGGCAGCAACAGCTTGTAGCAATTCGAAGAGGAGCCTCCTGACAATTTGCAAGAGGGAACAAAAATTTTAGAGTTATGCGATCTCAGATATACATCTACAGAATTACCTTATGCATAGATCTTTATCCAAGCAAACCTGCCTCAAACTTCTTTACGCACAGCAAATCAGCAACCGGCCTTGCACAATGAACTTCAACTGCACATATCTTCCAATCCAGACATCAGATTCGCGAGCGGTTTGAGCCTACGTGACCACGATCTCATAACTTTCATCACGGTGATAATTTTCCAGACTTTTACTGAAGTATTAAGTTGTTTATACTACTTTGTGGTGAAATCATATTGAGAATAGCTTTAGTCAGAAGCTATATCTGAACTTAATCTTATTAAACTATATCTGTGAACGGTGAGATCACTACCCGTAAGTGTGATCAGGTTTATTGAGTGAAATCCTCATAGGTTTTGGGGTCGGAGTTTTGGCGGGGAGCCACTCCGTTATAAATATCCGTGTCTGATTATTTCTGTGAATGTGATTACATTTAAAATTTGTGCCACACCCTATTCACCCCCCTCTAGGGTGTTTTTCACTAGTTTCGTTGTCAAACTAGATCAAATAGGCGTCTAGCCAGCTATCATTTCACTGACTAGTCTCTTTTACACTAAAAGCATGGAAGCGGCCTAAAAACATGGCCCTACACAAGAGTTGGCAAGTTTCACTTGCCTGCAAGTACGACGTCTGAGCACACCGTCCAATGAGTCCAAAATCACAATTATCCTACGTGCACAAGTCCACCGGCCTAAAGTCCATATTATTAATCTTGATTAGTGAATTTAAAACATTTAAAATACTTTAAAAATACTGATTTTAGTCTTGATTAGCATGCATTGGGTTGGGGGTCCTAGGGGTGCAAAGCGTTACCTCAACACGACGCGAAAGCTACACCGGCGTCGGGTAGCGACACCGGGGGTTGGAATAATAGATCGCGCTCCAAGTCCTGATTCCAATATATATTCCTCGCTGGAAAATTCAGAGCTTCAACCGGGGCGACGGTTCCAGATTCCAAAGCTAGCACGTGCGACGACGGGCTACGACGTGCGACGACGTCGTACGCGACGGATCCTCGAAGAGCAAGCACCTAGGTGGGGCCCACAGTAGTCCTAGGGGCCTTTGGGGGACCCATAATAACTCTGGAGAACTTGGGGGGCCCACGGTGGCAAGCGGTGCGACGGGTGCGGGGTTGCGACAAGTGACTCTCGGTCGTACCCCTCCAATGCGGGAGAATCCCTCGGTCGTGCGCTGAGAATGCGGGGCTGCGACGATTTGGTGTGTGCAGCGGCTGCGGAGGCTGTGGTGCGAGGGCTTCCGTCGGTCAGGTCGATGGGAGCGGTCGGTCGTGCGGGGTGCGGAGCGGGGCGACAAGCGTTGCAACGTTGCAAGTGTTGCAACGTTGCGGGCTTCGGCGATGGCGGGCGGGCGCCTCGGTCAGATGCGGAGCGATGCGGGCGACAGCTGCGGGGCTTGCAGCGATGCGGGGAGCGACTGTGAGCGGGGGCGGCCATCGGTCTGACCGAGAGAACTCCTCGGTCGGACACAGCTGAAGCGGGGCGACGGCCGTGCAAGCGAGCGGAGCGGGGGTGCGGGCATTGGCAGCGGTCGGTGCGGTAGATTTGGGCCCGTTCTCTCGGTCTGAGCGGGGGAAGAACGTCGCAACGTTGCGACGAATCGTCGCAACGGCCAATATGAGTTTTGGAAGAGGCTAGGGCTAATTTCTTGTGAAAATAGGTCTTCCTAGGGGTTGCTTATATAGTATAGATGGGTTGACTTGGTCTAGGGCTAAATCTAATAGGATTAGAATATTAAAATAATTAAAATTTGAAATTCAACTACTCCAACTCACCCAAGGGTTTGACTTGGTCCAAATGAGCTGGAAATTGGCTCAAAAATTCTTTAAAACGTTTAAAACTCAAATAAATTTTCTTTGGCCGAATTTAATATAAAAATTAATTATTAAAAATATTTTAAAACTTGTTAAAAATATAAAAGTGGTCAAATAAACTCCAAAAATTATAAAATAAATATCGTGGTGATCATGTTGACGAGAGTGAGCTAACTAAGAAGACGGATCTCAATTTCGACTTTGGGCGACGAAACTAAAAATAGAAACGTCTCCCGTCAAGAGTGAGAATCGTCACGTCTCATCGAGTAAGTTTAAATTGTGGAAAAACGACTCGAGAAGTGTCGTTCAAAGATAGTGCCACTATTTAATACTCTCAGAGACGTTCACAACGGCATATCACACAAAAGTGTTCACCAACAAACAAAGTCTAAAACAAACACGTGCACGGACTAAAGCACGTGCACGAACAACGTACAACGAAAAGTGGTCGTTACATCCTCCCCACCTTAGAATAAAGTCCGTCCTCGGACTTTCTAATATATCTAGTCGCTCTAATAACTACCCCAATCAAGTCATATAATAATTCAACCAGGTATAGTCATTACAAGTGCTTATATACGCACTAGGTAGTCAAACATTTGCACTACCACCACGTATACATATACATTCACATACGTATACATTTATACCTATTATAGTCAGTCAAATTCATACATGTATTTCAATCAGGTATATAAACATACATCCCTTATATAACTGCTGCTCACAAAACAATAGTTCAGATACTTATATAGGTATGATCTCATACTAGCAAATACAATCATTGCTCTACCTATATGTAGCTACCTATGCACAAACATCAAGGGTATACTACCCTCTAATATTCATCCAATACAAAACATCTCAACACATATAGTCACACCATACCACTATTAAATCAAATTCACCATATATAATATACACTCACCACTTCTATAAATTCATAATATATATAGTCATTCAAATGCATTCCAATATTTCACCATACATTCACATTACGTACGGTCCTATAACTGTATTTACGACACGCCACATATATCATAGTCATCAATGCCTATAACTAAGCACATACTTACCCGTGCATGGTGCACACCCATACACGCTAATATTTCATTTACGCATACCAATCATACCATTACATTACTAGTACATCTGCACACCTAGTTTTAGCTAGTACACGTACGTTCACACGAGCAAGTCCTTAGTAATTAGCTATACCACAAGACCAACACCTATAACTATATACTGGTGTAGCGACCCACAATCATGTGCGTAACACAACCAGGCACAAACACTCCTATCACTATACATGCATCAAACATCGCTATATTCAAACTATAAACATACATTCAATGTACTTAGAGTATACCCACTCAAGCTTGAGTGAGACTCAGTACACACATCAGAATATTCTATATACGTAACACGGCATTCATACATATACCAATACCACTCCATTATATATATATATATATATATATATATATGCATCTACCAATACAACCATATACATTCCATAAATCAATCACACTTAATATTTAGTCAGGTAATACTTACATAGTTCAATCACTCTATATACCATAATAATAATAATACAGACATCAGCACACGTATAATTATAATACACTCCCTAATACATGCATACGTATTCATCGTATAGACACACCCACATTTAACTTATATATATATATATTCACACCATAGCCTACTACTTATAATTAGTATACTAACACATCCACACATACGTAATTAAGATGTGCAATAGTCGTGTATACCTCACGGTATGCACGCATGCAACATTCCGAAAAGCAAGCAATACCAATCAAAATTATACTCCTACTACCATATGTATATCACATATATAGTCAGGCAACAAAACATAACTACTTACATCTAAACACAATACATACCCACATATGAGCACACACTCATACGTGCTAACATATAGATCACATAATAGGCCTACCCTCTTAACCATACGTACTCTTATTATTATCACTACTATCATACACATAGCTTTACCAATCATTTTATTTCAACCATTATAAGTATCTCTTACTACATACACAGCTTAGATATTTCAACGCTAACTCTTATATACACAGGCATCCCTAGTATAGTATAGATATCCTCGCAAAAATCTATAACTACTAACACACAACAACTTCATACCATCACGAATAACTCCGAGTATAAATATATATCACTCAATAGGCAACATCAATATACAATGGGAATTCTCATTCAAGCCCACGTACACAACTTAGGTACGTGCACTACGACTACCTCACAAGGTCCAAGGGCCTACTAACAATTAAGGGTTGACACAGACATTGACGGACACTAAAGCCTAAGCAATAGAGGGAGGTCGAGGGCATGACGAGGGAAGGATCGATAGGCACGAGTTCAGCTAGGACGAATACAAGGAGATAGCTTGATTAGACGAAACATAGACTCAATGGTGATGTTTAGGTCGTGGGAAAGGGAGATGTAGTGATGCTTAAATAGGATACAGAAAGGGAAATATGGTGAGTAGAGTAAGCTAAAATACGTGGATTTTGGAAAACTGTCGTTCTTCAAAAGTTGAAATCCCAGTCTGAAAAGAAATATTTGGAGATCGATAAAACGAGTTGTTCAAAATAAATTTGAGTCGAAAATTCATAATAAGGGAAAATGTTTTTAATGGCTTATCGCAAATCATTAAGAAAGGAAAGTAAATCATTCGCACGGACATTAAAGACGTAATTTTTTTGAAAATATTATACGGCAGTAATTTAATATAATGTTGTCAAAAGTTTTTGAAAGTCAAAGAATGAAATCAAGTAACGGAAGGATTTAAACTCATGTTAAATGCTTTCAAAACTTTTAGGCTATGGAAAATCAATATTGAAACTTCTTTTAGAGAAATCAGGATTTGTCAAAAATAAAACTGGTTACACTAAGCTCTTAGCGTACAAGCACAACGAGCCTTATACGGGCATAAAAATAATTGAGATTCAATTTGGTTTAGAAATTTTCTAAAAGTGTGTATGGTGAGCGGAAAGAAAATTATAGTAACTTAGCATAAGAATTATCAAGATCGAATAGTAAATCTTTAAAATCAAATCAGGGAGGGTCTAAAGCAGGAAGAGGTTATGAAAATAGTGATTTTGCAAAAAATCTGAAGTAGCGAAAACGAGGAGCAAGGACCAACTTGCTGAAAGCTAAAATTCCATGTGTCTTGAAAGTATGTGAATGGCATAAATCAGGAGGGAAAATTACAAGTTGAATAAAAGTACGATTCAGAATAAAATTAATATATGAAGGGACGACGCATTTGCATAAGTACGAAAAACATATGCTGGGAAAATACTATAAGCTAGTATTCAAAAATTCCGACAAACGTTTTTTTTATAAAATTAAATCAATGAAGGAGTATGAAGTATAAGTATATTAAAATTTTGAACAAAGTTAAACTTAGTGGAAGAGGAGATTGAAAAATACTTTCAGAAGGTTCAAGTTTTGCAGTGGAGATGTTTGAAAATTGACGACGATCGTCATGAGGCGATCTCGTGAATCGAGGCAAGGAAATTGGTCGGAGATCAAAACATTCATACGCCTAGGATATGAATCAGAAGAGTCTACTGGAAACTCCTACGGTCGACCAACTAAGGATTAAAACTAAGCGCTAAGACTTCTAAAAGTTAGACGGTAAAGAAATGCGTTCAGCTTGGTCCGAAATCGATGAACCCAAAAGCGAACGACCGAAGGAAAATCTAGAAGTCTAATATGGTCAGGGTTAGGCAAGGACCACTAAGGTAAATCCTACGACGATTAGCTCAATTGCTGACAGGGGGTCTAACTAACAATCAGAGGCCTCTAACTAGCAAACACAGGCGTCTAACTAAGTCTTCTTACCACCTAGTGTCATAAGAAAACGACTAGACTCGGGGCTTATGACTCGGATGTTGCAATTTATTTAATGGACATTCCGTTATTATCGTTGTTCCGTTAATTCACAATTGCAAGATTGGACCTGCATGGGCCACCAACAAAACCTGTCACGCCCCGCTTCCCAAAAATATGGAGGCGAAGCGTGAGAAGGTCCGCTCAGACTTGAAGCTGCAAAGCTGCAAGTCCGATAAGCGTCAATTAAATTTAAAGCTGCAGGTCCTTGCAATGCGAGCGAAACAAGATAATAATAATGAAATGAGGCAAAAGAATAATCTCAGAATATCCATAAATATAAATTCCAACATCGCAGAAAAGCCACCAGGCTGAAATAAAAGAGAGTCTAAAGGCCCAAACATGGCCAACAAAAGTACATCGTACAAAACAAGGGTGCTACGCACCAACAACTAACAAAAAGCCTAAAACAAAATAAAGCTCAACAAAGACTCAAAGAATGGTCACCGGTGTCCACCAAAATCCTCCTGGGCAAACATGGACTCAGGCTCATCGTCAGCAAAACACCACGTACTCAGCAACGGTCTCTGGCTCAGGTCTAACATGTGACACCCAAAAGAGCAAGGGGCACATGTCAGCAAGTCTACAAGAGACTTGTGCAAGGAAACTGAAAGTAGGTAAAGCAACCTAGCAGTTCTAGCATGAATGCAATGACATGGCAGTTTAAAGTATGAGTGCAACAAGTAAAGTAAAGTAAGTACGAGCATGGCATTTAAACATGGCATGGATGACAAGTATTACATGAATCATTCACAAGACAAGTACAAGACAAGAAAAGTAAGCACCTCGTGCACAGAGATTCCGTCTTCTGGCTAGAGGGCGGATCAGGCCACTCCTAAGCTCAGTTGACCGTTTATCCCTATCCCTCCACGTGTGTCGAGCCAGGGCCTTACCCCCGAACGGGAATGCTCGCTTCTGGATCACGAGCCAGGAAGTGTTTTTAACAAGTATGGCATAGGGGTGCACCTAGCCAGTCCAGGGAACCCGGGCATTGGCTTTTGACCAACACATGAGGCCCGTTTCCCCCGGAAGTAGTTTTCAAGGAGTACAAGTATTGTAGCGTGTGCTACGAATGCAACAATCAACTGGGATGACATGTAAGATGCAATGCATGCCAGTTAAAAGTGCGTACAGATAAGGAAAGTAAACGTGACAGTTTAGTATGCATGAACAACAAGTTTAAAGAGTTGGATCTAGCTTCGTTGTCAAGCTAGATCAATTAGGTGACGGATCTAGTTTCGTTGTCAAACTAGATCAAATAGGCGTCTAGCCAGCTATCATTTCACTGACTAGTCTCTTTTACGCTAAAAGCATGGAAGCGGCCTAAAAACATGGCCCTACACAAGAGTTGGCAAGTTTCACTTGCCTGCAAGTACGACGTCTGAGCACACCGTCCAATGAGTCCAAAATCACAATTATCCTACGTGCACAAGTCCACCGGCCTAAAGTCCATATTATTAATCTTGATTAGTGAATTTAAAACATTTAAAATACTTTAAAAATACTGATTTTAGTCTTGATTAGCATGCATTGGGTTGGGGGTCCTAGGGGTGCAAAGCGTTACCTCAACACGACGCGAAAGCTACACCGGCGTCGGGTAGCGACACCGGGGGTTGGAATAATAGATCGCGCTCCAAGTCCTGATTCCAATATATATTCCTCGCTGGAAAATTCAGAGCTTCAACCGGGGTGACGGTTTCAGATTCCAAAGCTAGCACGTGCGACGATGGGCTACGACGTGCGACGACGTCGTACGCGACGGATCCTCGAAGAGCAAGCACCTAGGTGGGGCCCACAGTAGTCCTAGGGGCCTTTGGGGGACCCACAATAACTCTGGAGAACTTGGGGGGCCCACGGTGGCAAGCGGTGTGACGGGTGCGGGGTTGCGACAAGTGACTCTCGGTCGTACCCCTCCAATGCGGGAGAATCCCTCGGTCGTGCGCTGAGAATGCGGGGCTGCGACGATTTGGTGTGTGCAGCGGCTGCGGAGGCTGTGGTGCGAGGGCTTCCGTCGGTGAGGCCGATGGGAGCGGTCGGTCGTGCGGGGTGCGGAGCGGGGCGACAAGCGTTGCAACGTTGCAAGTGTTGCAACGTTGCGGGCTTCGGCGATGGCGGGCGGGCGCCTCGGTCAGATGCGGAGCGATGCGGGCGACAGCTGCGGGGCTTGCAGCGATGCGGGGAGCGACTGTGAGCGGGGGCGGCCATCGGTCTGACCGAGAGAACTCCTCGGTCGGACACAGCTGAAGCGGGGCGACGGCCGTGCAAGCGAGCGGAGCGGGGGTGCGGGCATTGGCAGCGGTCGGTGCGGTAGATTTGGGCCCGTTCTCTCGGTCTGAGCGGGGGAAGAACGTCGCAACGTTGCGACGAATCGTCGCAACGTCCAATATGAGTTTTGGAAGAGGCTAGGGCTAATTTCTTGCGAAAATAGGTCTTCCTAGGGGTTGCTTATATAGTATAGATGGGTTGACTTGGTCTAGGGCTAAATCTAATAGGATTAGAATATTAAAATAATTTAAAATTTGAAATTCAACTACTCCAACTCACCCAAGGGTTTGACTTGGTCCAAATGAGCTGGAAATTGGAATATCTTTCTTGGAGACTAATCACTTGGTGCAAGGATGGACATCAAGTGGAGAAGGGCCAAAGCTTGGACTCAAGGAGTGCCAAAATGATGTAGAGCAATCAAGGCATCAAGATTGAAGACTTAGACTCTAAGGAAAGCATTGTAATCCATGTAATATTTACTTTATTGCTTTCTCTCTCTTTTGAGTCTAGGTTAATGTAATGCCTTGTTAGATGGTTTACTCATTCATGCATTTGCATTTAACCATCTTAGTGAGCCTTAGGATTATCATAGAATCCAACCAATTAGGTTCACTCTGTCCAAAGACTCATTTGGAGTCTCTGGATTTTCATCAGTCGCCTGCTGAAGGATACACAGTCGACTGGGTGATTTCCAGTCGCTTGTCGATCCTTCTACAGTCGACTGATATGCACAGCTAAAGTCAACTTTTCAATTGACTCAAACTTGAGCTTTACGCACAGTCGACTGCTGCTCAGTATACAGTCGCCTGTAGATTTACAGTCGCCTGGGAATTGGCCAACAGTCGTCTAAGTAGCATAAGTACATTCTCCGCTTTTCTCTGTGTTTTCTCCATCTTATACAGCAGTCGACTGATGAAGGTATTACAGTCGCCTGACTATAAGACAATCGACTGTATTATTGACATCAGTCGCTTGTTTGCTTAACTGGAGAAAGAGTGCAGCTCTCTGTTTTATTCCATCCCCTGCAGCAGTCGCCTGCTGAAGGATTAACAGGCGCCTGTCCTGTTTACAGTCGACTGTATCGACTTCATCAGTCGACTGTCCTGGCTCAGATTATAGCCGTTGGATATTTTCTAGCCGTTGATCAGTCGACTGTCTCATGATCATCAGTCGACTGTTCCTGTCGTTTTTGCCCAGTTTCTAGCTGTTGCAGAATTGTTTCTTTGGCTATTTTCTTGGGTTTTGGGGTTTGATATAGGGTTTCTATATATATGAGTTTGCTGCCATCTCTTATACTTCTTGATGCTATTGAATATCTCAAGAGATCTATAAGCAACTCTCAAACTCCCTCAATTCCCTCTTTTGAGCTCTCATTCCTCTTCATGCATTGAAGACCAGCTCAAAGGAATTCATCCAAGTGCTTTCAAGCATATCTCAACACTTGAAGATCCTCTTCCATGCCTTGCATCCATTTATGAGTAAGCATCTCAAGGCATAGGTAAGAATATTTATTTTACTTGGTGAATTTGTATCTCTAATTCTCTTTGTGGGAATTAGTTTAACTCTCTTTGTGGGAGTTTATCTCTTTGTGGGATTAGGATATTCTCTTAGTGGGAATAACTCTCTTTGTGGGGATAACTCTCTCTGTGGGAGTAACTCTCTTTGTGGGAGTTTAGTGTCCTATGTTGAGTATTGGTGTTTCATACCAATCTTATTTTGATGATGATCACAACATTATGTTTTGCTAATGAATCTTATGTTTTAGTCTCTCAGTTCATTTCAAGGATATCTTTCTTGGAGACTAATCACTTGGTGTAAGGATGGACATCATGTGAAGAAGGGCCAAAGTTTGGACTCAAGGAGTGCCATAGCTTAGAGATGGTGGAGAGCATTCAAGGCATCTAGATTGAAGACTTAGACTCTTAAGAAAGCATTGTAATCCATGTAATTTACTTTATTGCTTTCTCTCTCTTTTGAGTCTAGGTTATTGTAATGCCTTGTTAGATGGTTTGCTCATTCATGCATATGCATTTAACCATCTTAGTTAACCTTAGGATTATCATAGAATCCAACCCAATAGGTTCACTCTGTCCAAAGACTCATCTGGAGTCTCTGGCTTTCCATCAATCGCCTGATGAGGGAAACATACCTGACTGGGTGATTTCCAGTCGCCTGTAGATCCTTCTACAGTCGCCTGATATGCACAGCTCAAGTCAATATTTAAATTGACTCAAACTAGAGCTTTACGCACAGTCGTCTGTCGATCAGTTTACAGTCGCATGTATACTTACAGTCGCCTGGGAATTGGCCAACCGTCGCCGGTCTAGCGTAAGTGCAATCACTGCTTCTCTCTGTCTTCTCTCCATATTTTACAGTAGTATACTGATGAAGAATATACAGTCACCTGACTATTGGAGAGTTGACTGTGGTATTAACATCAGTCGCCTGTGCGAAGAATTGGGGAAAGAGTGCAGCTCTCTGTTTCGTTCCATCCCCTGAAGCAGTCGTCTGCTGAAGGATTAACAGGCGCCTGTCCTGTTTGTCAGTCGACTGTATTGTCTTCGTCAGTCGACTGTCCTGGCTCAGATTATAGCCGTTGGATATTTTCTAGCCGTTGATCAGTCGACTGTCTTATGATCATCAGTCGACTGTTCCTATCGTTTTCGCCCAGTTTCTAGCCGTTGCAGATCTGTTCTTTTGGCTGTTTCTTTGGGGTTTTGGGCTTGATATAGGATTCATATATATATATATATATATATGAGTGTGCTGCCTTTGCTTAAACTTCTTGATTGATTCTTAATTACTCTTGATTCTATTGAAAATCTCAAGAGATCTTTAAGACACTCTCAAGCTCCCTCATTTCCATCTATTGAGCATTCATCTTCCTTCATGCATTGAAGTCCAGCTTAAGGGAAATCATCCAAGTGCTCTCAAGCATATTCCAACACTTGGAGATCCTCTTCCATGCCTTGCATTCATTCATGAGTAAGCATCTCAAGGAATAGTGTGTGTTGCTAGTATTGCAAGGGTTAGACGATCCCTACAATTGGTATCAGAGCGATGTTAAAGCATACTGCAACGATGGCATTCAACGCCTCATCCGCGTCTCATGAAGAAGGTCACTCAACCGTTCGACCCCCGCTCTTCAACAGAACCAACTACCCAAGTTGGAAGATCAGAATGATGATCTACATGGAGGGTCAAGACCTATGGGAAATCACGGAGGTGCCATTTGAGAAGCACACTACTCCTGCGGTTTCAAGGACAAAGGCAGAGAAGGACTCAATCAATTTCAATGCGAGAACTACGAAGGCATTACATTGCGCTCTCTCAGCTAATGAGTTCAACCGCATCTCCATGTGCAAAACGGCAAATGATATTTGGCACACCTTGGAGATTTGTCATGAAGGGACACCGAAGGTAAAGAAATCTAAACAAACTGTGTTTAGATCTAAATATGAAATGTTTACGATGCAGGAAAGCGAAAGCATTTCAGAGATGTTCACAAGGTTCACCGATATCGTGAACGCTTTGGAGGGACTCGGGAAGACGATTTCCCAAGAGGATCGTGTAGAGAAGATCCTAGACTCTCTCACACCTCGTTGGGAGTCAAAGGCCAACGGAATTTTGGAGTCATATGACACGTCCAAATATACCGTTGAGGAGTGCATTGGAAATCTCATGGCGTATGAAGTGAAGCTTCAACACATGAAGGAAATTCAACCAACAAAGCCCGAGAAGCTAGAGAAGCAAACGGGGGTTGCATTCCATGCCAAGGAGGAGCCAATCAAGTGGAGGGGAAAATTCCATCGAGAAGCTCCTAGTGAAGAAGATGAGCAAGAAGATGCAAGTGGAGAAGAAATTGAGGAGCTTGCCGAACAATTCAAAGCATTCCTAAAATGCAAGCAAAGTAAGTGTTTGTCAAAGTTTGCCTCCAATCCTAACAAGATTCCTACTTGTTACACTTGCAGTGGAAAAGGTCACTTGTCTACCGAATGCCCTTCCAAACCAAACAAAGAGACCTACAAGGGTAAAGAGAAGAAGCATTGGAAAGGAAGGTCCAAGTCCAAGAATCAAAAGAAGGGACTTGTTGGGACCTTTGATGATTCGAGTGAGGACACTTCGAGTAACGAAGAAGAGGATACAAAGGAGGATGCTCACGATTGCTTTGTAGCCATTGATGGTCCTACACCAATCCCCTCCGGATTAAATGAAGAAGAGTTGGATGCTTGGCTTGACGCATACAATTCCTTTGAGGATTCGTGCCTCATGGCTAAGGAGGAGAAGTCATCATCAAGCTCTAACAAGGATGATGATGATGATGTTGAGATCGAGGAGGAAAAGATCTCATACGAGGAGCTCAAGATCAATTTTGACTTGGTCTCCGAAAAGGCTAGTAAGTGCATCAACTCTTACAATAGATTAAAAGCAAAATATAAGATTGCTAAGAGTAGATTGCATGAACTAGATATTGCAAGTGTAATTCATGATGAAAAGCATGTTTATGACACTTGTGAGAGAGACACACTTCTCTCTCAAGTTAAGGAATTGAGTCTTTCAAATGAAAAACTTGTTGCTCAAAACCTTAGCTTAGATGCTCACATTCAACAACTTACGTTGAAATGTGAAGAGGAATCCAGGAAGCTCATAAGCTTTGTGTATTCTAGGGATTCACTCCACGATTTGTTGGAAAAATAACATCCGGCAAATCATAGAGGAGGTTTGGGTTATATTCAAAATGTGGTTCCCAAACCCACCTCTAATTCCTCTTATGGTGCAAATACAAGAAATATTGCTAAAGCACCTAAGAAGAATCACCATGCTTGCTTGTACAACAAGAACACCAATAAGAAGCATGTAAATCACGAGGTAATGAGGAAGAATGAAAAATCTTCATTTTTTTGCTAAGAAGCAAAATCCTCATTTTGTGCATGCTAAGAAATTTGTTTCTACACCTAAGCATGCCACATCCTTCCCTCTTGCAAAGACAAAACCCTTGCCTAGGAATTCCTTGAGATTATGGATTCCCACTATGGTTAGTGTGCAAGAGAGAGATAGTTACATCAACTCTCTAGTTAGGGATGTGATCACCTCGTGTGATTACGTTAGAAAATCAAACTCCTCTTGGGTTTGGTTACCTAATGTTTAGGTTCCTCACACATATGCATATTGCATGGGTATTGTGCTTCTATGTTTATTTTAAGCATACCCATTGATTGTGTGTTTCATGATTTTGAAAAATATTTTCAAACTTATTTCTTTTCATGAAAATGGGGACCTTGGGGTTGTTGACATACATGCATTTTTGATCCATGTGTATGTCGATGGGGGAGTTAATATATAATATGTTTAAATTATTTTAAGACATTTTTACTCTCATTTTGGAGGTTTTTTTAGATCGTTATTTACATTTGGTTATTTTGGGTCTCAAACCAAACCTCTTGTTTATTGCCAACGTGTTTCATATTTCATTGTTTTTGGCAATATCCTTGTGTATCATTGTAGCTTGATTTTTCCATATCTATTGCTTTGATACACGTTCGGCCCATGGCTCCATTTCTTATAATTGGTATTAGATCCTAGAAGTCAAAAGTTGACCATTTCTATGATCTAGGGGGAGCATGTGATAGTGAATTGATACCCACTAAATTTTTTAAATTTGGTATCATACATGTCTTTCTTTTCTTGCATATTGTCACATCTTGGTTAAGATGACAAAGGGGGGATATTTTTGTGTCCACCTTTTTGACGATGTCAAGGGGGAGAGATATATGCATTATGTGATCATATTTATAGGGGGAGAGATATATATACATATGCATATGGGGAGAGATATCTCTATAGGGAGAGATATATGGGATTAGATAAACCATTCATGTTTGCATGCTTCTATACTTTGCAATTGGTTTATGTAATCCATGTCTATTATATGTCACCATGTTTTTATTGATATTATGATTATTTACCATTGTGTAGCTCATTATGTAATTGGTGCATATATGTAGGGGGAGATCATTAGCATTGTGCTTTAATTCTTTATGATTTACATAATGTGTGTCATCATCAAAAAGGGGGAGATTGTTGAGTATTGGTGTTTCATACCAATCTTATTTTGATGATGATCACAACATTATGTTGTTGCTAATGAATCTTATGTTTAGTCTCTCAGTTCATTTCAAGGATATCTTTCTTGGAGACTAATCACTTGGTGTAAGGATGGACATCATGTGAAGAAGGGCCAAAGTTTGGACTCAAGGAGTGCCATAGCTTGGAGATGGTGGAGAGCATTCAAGGCATCTAGATTGAAGACTTAGACTATCAAGAAAGCATTGTAATCCATGTAATTTACTTTATTGCTTTCTCTCTCTTTTGAGTCTAGGTTATTGTAATGCCTTGTTAGATGGTTTGCTCATTCATGCATATGCATTTAACCATCTTAGTGAACCTTAGGATTATCATAGAATCCAACCCAATAGGTTCACTCTGTCCAAAGACTCATCTGGAGTCTCTGGCTTTCCATCAGTCGCCTGATGAGGGAAACACAGCTGACTGGGTGATTTCCAGTCGCCTGTAGATCCTTCTACAGTCGCCTGATATGCACAGCTCAATTCAACATTTCAATTGACTCAAACTAGAGCTTTACGCACAGTCGTCTGTCGATCAGTTTACAGTCGCATGTATACTTACAGTCGCCTGGGAATTGGCCAACCGTCGCCGGTCTAGCGTAAGTGCAATCACTGCTTCTCTCTGTCTTCTCTCCATATTTTACAGTAGTCTACTGATGAAGAATATACAGTCGCCTGATATTGGAGAGTTGACTGTGGTATTAACATCAGTCGCCTGTGCGAAGAATTGGGGAAAGAGTGCAGCTCTCTGTTTCGTTCCATCCCCTGAAGCAGTCGTCTGCTGAAGGATTAACAGGCGCATGTCCTGTTTGTCAGTCGACTGTATTGTCTTCGTCAGTCGACTGTCCTGGCTCAGATTATAGCCGTTGGATATTTTCTAGCCGTTGATCAGTCGACTGTCTTATGATCATCAGTCGACTGTTCCTATCGTTTTCGCCCAGTTTCTAGCCGTTGCAGATCTGTTCTTTTGGCTGTTTCTTTGGGTTTTTGGGCTTGATATAGGATTCCTATATATATGAGTGTGATGCCTTTGCTTAAACTTCTTGATTGATTCTTGATTACTCTTGATTCTATTGAAAATCTCAAGAGATCTTTAAGCCACTCTCAAGCTCCCTCATTCCCTTTATTGAGCATTCATCTTCCTTCATGCATTGAAGTCCAGCTTAAGGGAAATCATCCAAGTGCTCTCAAGCATATTCCAACACTTGGAGATCCTCTTCCATGCCTTGCATTCATTCATGAGTAAGCATCTCAAGGCATAGTGTGTGTTGCTAGTATTGCAAGGGTTAGACGATCCCTACATCCTAATGTAGGGCTAACCCTAATTCTCTGAGTGGGAATTAGTGATTCTCTGTGTGGGAGTCTTGATCGTCGTGTAGGGTTGGTTGGGTCCTTATGTAGGGCATAAATGTTGAGTATTGGACTCCCCGGATTTGGTTTTGGATGATGAGCAAACATAAATATATCATGAACTAACAGTTTGTGAGCGCAGTTATGGAGATCGTCGCCAAAATACCACACACAACAAAAGCGACGTCTCAAGACTTCTCAATACGCGTGATCGTATGCCTGAAGCTTCGTTGAAGCTCGAGGAGCAATATTGAAGTCAAGAGGAATGAAGATTGAAGCTTTGAAGACGGTTCGTAAGGTTTATTTAATAGTCTTCTAGCTTCATAGATTAGAATGTTAAGCCTTGAGTAGGACTTACTTTATAATCTTCATTTCGCTCATATCTTAGAGCTAGGATATTCTTAGAAGCCATTAGAAACTTTCCCGAAGCCTATCGCTCTTTCCCTCGGCTTCGAGTGCATGTTAGTTGGTTCATGAAGGGTCACCAACCGACTAGATGACGATCTAGTCGGTCGGCAACTCTACTTAAACCGACTAGTTTGCCTTCTCTAATTCAGCTCTTTCTATGACTACAGTTAGTCGGTCAAAGAAGAGTCACCGACCGACTAGATGACGATTTAGTCGGTCAGTAATCCTTCTTACACCGACTAGTTGTGTTCAGTCTTTTTTAGCCTGAGCTACTGTTTCGAGTTAGTCGGTCAAAGAACGTTTACCGACCGACTAGTTGAGAAACTAGTCGGTCAGCATTTGTTCTTAAACCGACTAAGTCATCTTGAAGTCAACCTATCCTATTTCGACGTTAGTCGGTCAAAGATCATTCACCGACCGACTAGTTGGGAAACTAGTCGGTCGGCAAGTCTTCTTAGACCGACTAGTTGTCTTTGCCTGGAACTTCACCTTTTGGCTGTTCAGCTGTTAGTCGGTCCATGTTGAATCACCGACCGACTAGTTGATGAACTAGTCGGTCAGTGATCCTTCTTAGACCGACTAGTCTGCTTCAGATTTAGATCCGTTGGAGTTTTGAAAGCGACGTTTCTCTCTCTCTTTTCTCTTGATCCTTTAAATACCTGAAGGGGTTATTTTCATAGGATCTCAAGGCTGCTATTTCAGAGTTCTATTGATTCAAAGAGAAGCTTTCAACTCTCATCTTCAAGCTCTCCCATTCTCAAGAATCTCTCCCTCACTCTTATTCCTCAAGAGAGATTCATTGATTGTGAGCCTTCCAAGCCAAGGGTTTGATTCTAGGTCATCCATCTCATCCCTAGGCTTCCATTGCTGGTCATCTTCTTGAAGCTAGGGTTTGGTGACTCTTCCTCCATCAAAATCCTCTTTGCCCTAATTTGGTAAGAAATCTCAAGGCATAGGTATTTTGTTGGTAAGCATTTCATTTCAGTTATATTTGAATTGTATACTCTCGGTTGTGAGAGGTTTTGCGTGATCCCGGGTTGTGGGAGTCACGGTCATCGATTGTAGGTCGATTGCACTTGTGAGGTTTTCGCAAGTGTTCATATTGGAAATCTTGAGTTAGGGTTTCTAACTCAAGTATCCGGAAGGGATCCGGGTGGTTGGGACGTAGGATCACCGGGAACAAGTCGGGGAGACTTGGGTGGATCCGAACCCACTTATCTATTGTGTTTGCGTTTGCATTATTTCTTGATTGTTGTTATTCCGCATTGTTGTTTGTTAATTGCACGATAATTAGGAATAACACTCCTTATTATTTAAAAGTACTATTCACCCCCCCTCTAGTACATGTGCAGTAGCTTCCCAGGGCACTACAATTGGTATCAGAGCCAAGTTCAAAGCTACACATAGCCAAGGTTCAAAGCTATGACGAACAACGACTACAACGTCTTCAGGAACCGCGATGGAGCTTCTTCAGTTATGGAAGGACTATCCTCAGTCAGGCCTCCACACTTCAACGGTACCAACTATGGGTACTGGAAATGCCGGATGCAAATTTTCCTCCGGAGCGCTTCACTATGGAGAGCCACCATGACGGAGTATGTCGAGCCTTCCGAAGAAGATTTTGCGAAGTGGACTCCCGCGGAGGTCGCCGCGGAAGTAGCAAATGCCAAGGCAATGAATGCCTTGAATTGTGCGTTGGAGCCCGAGGACTTCAACAAGATATGCACATGTAAGAGTGCATATCAAATATGGAACCAACTCCTCATATTGCACGAAGGATCGAGTACGGTAAAAGATTCTAAACTCGTCGTTGCTAATAAAGAATTTGAGTTGTTTCATATGGAGCAGGGCGAAACCATGAAGGAATATTACGCTCGCTTTATGGATATATCAAACGACTTGGAAGCTCTTGGGAAGGTCTATACCCAAAAGGAGAAAGTCGCGAAGATTATCGACGGTCTTCCATCACATTGGGAAAAGCGTACCTACGCCATCGAGGAAGGTAACGACATGAATAAATATACCGTCACACAACTAATGGGTACCTTGTTGTCTTACGAGGTACGCAAGGATAGTAAGATCCGAATGAAGGAAAAGATGAAAGCGTACTTGAAGCAAGATGAGCCAAAGAAAAAGACGATTGCCTTCAAGGCCGCTCCATCTACCGATGATGAAGAATCGGAAGACGAATTGGACATGGAATCCATTGCCCGTATGGCAAGGAAGTTCGATCGATTCCTCCGAGAAGGTATATCTTTGAATAAATCTAAAGTTAGTTCGACTAATGTTTCTACTCCCGTGTGTTATAAATGCAACAAGCCAGGACACATCAAACCGGATTGTCCTCTCTACAAACACAAGGAGAAGGGGAAAGCATCAAAGTACGACAAGTCGAGAAAGTACAAGAAAGGACTTGTTGGAACATTCACCGACTCCGAAGAGGATTCCTCAAGTGGAGAGTCGGATGATGGAAGAGTGGAGAAAGCAAAAATTTGCTTCATGGCTAATGATGCGGCAAAAAGTCAAAAGTCCTCCTTCGATGATAGCGAGGATGAAAGCGAGGATGGTAGTGAGGATGAAAGCGGAGAACCTACGATTGATGAAATGAGGTTAGCAAACCAAGAAATTTGGTCTAAATTTACTAAATTAGTAGATAGATATAATAAGACCAAAGATGAACTTGTTAGCCTCCAAACCTCTCCTAAATCTACCATCACCAACAATGACACCATTGTTGAGACACTCGCCAATGAGAAAGCAAGTTTGCCTACTCATAATGGCTTGTTGAGAAATGAGGTGAAGTCCCTCAAATCTCAACTTGAGCATGTTCTTGTTGAGGATTCGGATGAACATGTGATAGCGGATTTGACGTCTCAAAACTCAACCTTGAGTATTGAGAATAAGAATCTCAAATCACGTGTTTATGTACTCACATCGCAAGTATCCACTTTGGATGCTTCTTTGCATTCTCTCAAAGAGAAGTATGAGTGCACGTTAGGCCGTATCAATGATTTCAATAAAGGTAAGGGCCATTTGGATAATATCCTAAATGACTTACTTCCGGCCAAACACCACATTGGCTTGGGGTATAATCCGGGAGACTCATCCAAATCGCCTACCACCTTTGTTAGGCCGACATCCGATGCCTTGACGAGTGGGAGCAAACACCACATTGGTAGTTCTCCTACCAATAGTGCTTCCACTTCGTACACACCCCCGATTGGAAAGAAACCCACTTTGGGTAGACCTCCAAAGAGGGGTCATGCATTTTTGTACTCACATGCTATGCCACGTAGGAACACACATCCTACTCCACCCATGCATGCTAATAATGATTTTTATGCTCCGCACCCACGAGCACGTGCAAACACTCATATGAGACACCCACGTGCACGTAATCATGCTCATGCACATCCTAATGCATATGTTCAAACATCTCATCCACATGTGCATGCCTACTCTCATAATCATTCTCATGCATACACACCTCATGCTTATCCACGTATGTATGCTACACCACATCATGGATCTCATGCTCATCATAATTCTATTGCTAGATCTCATGCTCCTAGGCCACATGCACCACATAGAAATCAACCTTTTGTGCATGCAACTAATAGGAAGAGGATTCCCAAAATGTACACTATTTGGGGTCCCAAGAACACTAGCGATGATGCTATGAATGTTTATGTGCAATCCTATATTAATGATGTTATTTTGAATGATGATTATGTTGGAAAGTCAAGTTCCTCTTGGACTTGGTTTCCGAAGGGTTAGTTCCTTTAACTCTTCAATGCTTGGTACCATGAGCTTATGATCATGTTATGGGTACCAAGGCATATGTTTATAAAATTGATTTTGATTATGTTAATTTATGGGTTACAATAATTTTTTTATTTTTTTTATTTCGTATTTCAAATTTGTTGTCTAACCCATTGGATCCAAAAGAGTTTTTGGATACCAAAATGAAATTTTCTAGGTTCAATACACCGTGGGATACCAACCCTACCAACTCCTCGATTTGGGAAGACTTTCATTCAAACGGAGTTGATGGTGCTTAGGTAATGCACCAATGTAGGGGGAGCTTAATGTTGTAAGTATAATATTACATTTGGTATCCATGAGGGTTGAATGCATGCTTGGTTAAAATCTATTTCTTTACATTGGTATCATTTTGTTTCTCCTAGCATGATAGAATTGTGAATGCCATAAATGTTTTGAAATTCTTATCTATTTTTGGCATGACATGTTTTAAAATTTATTATGATGATTTTCGTATCACTTTTATCACTTTTATCACTTTTATCACCTTGTCACTTCACTTAGTTTTGATGTGCTTTTACTTTATGTTCATTTTCGATCGATATTGTGACATTTGATATTCTATGATGTGCACCGCTCTTCTGATGGTTCATTCCTTTGTGCACATTTTATGTATGTCTCTGATATTGATCTCGTCGCTCGACGATTCATTTTGATTCGATAGCTTTAGTTGTATGAAAACATAGAATTGTTTTCCATGCACTAAAATAGCTATAAATGTTGATATTGGAGAGTAAATTCATTTCTTCAATAAGTGAATTTACATTTGATATTTTGATGATTTAAGTTTTCGATTTTCGACTATGGTCTCATTGACACGCTTTGATTTTATTCGAATTTTATTTTGGTGTCATATGAAACGTGGTCGTATTCTTAGACTCCCATGCTTAAT
Source organism: Scilla litardierei (assembly GCA_030789695.1). Classification (NCBI taxonomy): domain Eukaryota; kingdom Viridiplantae; phylum Streptophyta; class Magnoliopsida; order Asparagales; family Asparagaceae; genus Scilla; species Scilla litardierei. Next base: position 119,605,833 of record CM061140.1, read on the forward strand.
GAATTATTTGGACATGATTTATTATCATTGGCTTCCTCCCGCTCTTTTTGGATTATGCCAAAGGGGGAGAGACATAATAATGGCATGTGCTAAATGATAATTTACCATGAATCTAATTTGATATGTTAGATTCAGGGGGAGTTAAGATATAAAAATGGATTACAAATCTTAAATCTCAAATGTTGGATTTGCATTTTTTACTTTCCTCGTCTGCTTGATGTACGTGCTTATTAATTCATATGGAACTAATGTGTCATCAATGCAGGGGGAGTAAGTATACTTCATTTAGTTCATTATTTTTGATTATTATTTATGTTGGTTTGTCATCACCAAAAAGGGGGAGAATGTTGAGTATTGGACTCCCCGGATTTGGTTTTGGATGATGAGCAAACATAAATATATCATGAACTAACAGTTTGTGAGCGCAGTTATGGAGATCGTCGCCAAAATACCACACACAACAAAAGCGACGTCTCAAGACTTCTCAATACGCGTGATCGTATGCCTGAAGCTTCGTTGAAGCTCGAGGAGCAATATTGAAGTCAAGAGGAATGAAGATTGAAGCTTTGAAGACGGTTCGTAAGGTTTATTTTATAGTCTTCTAGCTTCATAGATTAGAATGTTAAGCCTTGAGTAGGACTTACTTTATAATCTTCATTTCGCTCATATCTTAGAGCTAGGATATTCTTAGAAGCCATTAGAAACTTTCCCGAAGCCTATCGCTCTTTCCCTCGGCTTCGAGTGCATGTTAGTTGGTTCATGAAGGGTCACCAACCGACTAGATGACGATCTAGTCGGTCGGCAACTCTACTTAAACCGACTAGTTTGCCTTCTCTAATTCAGCTCTTTCTATGACTACAGTTAGTCGGTCAAAGAAGAGTCACCGACCGACTAGATGACGATTTAGTCGGTCAGTAATCCTTCTTAGACCGACTAGTTGTGTTCAGTCTTTTTCAGCCTGAGCTACTGTTTCGAGTTAGTCGGTCAAAGAACGTTTACCGACCGACTAGTTGAGAAACTAGTCGGTCAGCATTTGTTCTTAAACCGACTAAGTCATCTTGAAGTCAACCTATCCTATTTCGACGTTAGTCGGTCAAAGATCATTCACCGACCGACTAGTTGGGAAACTAGTCGGTCGGCAAGTCTTCTTAGACCGACTAGTTGTCTTTGCCTGGAACTTCACCTTTTGGCTGTTCAGCTGTTAGTCGGTCCATGTTGAATCACCGACCGACTAGTTGATGAACTAGTCGGTCAATGATCCTTCTTAGACCGACTAGTCTGCTTCAGATTTAGATCCGTTGGAGTTTTGAAAGCGACGTTTCTCTCTCTCTTTTCTCTTGATCCTTTAAATACCTGAAGGGGTTATTTTCATAGGATCTCAAGGCTGCTATTTCAGAGTTCTATTGATTCAAAGAGAAGCTTTCAACTCTCATCTTCAAGCTCTCCCATTCTCAAGAATCTCTCCCTCACTCTTATTCCTCAAGAGAGATTCATTGATTGTGAGCCTTCCAAGCCAAGGGCTTGATTCTAGGTCATCCATCTCATCCCTAGGCTTCCATTGCTGGTCATCTTCTTGAAGCTAGGGTTTGGTGACTCTTCCTCCATCAAAATCCTCTTTGCCCTAATTTGGTAAGAAATCTCAAGGCATAGGTATTTTGTTGGTAAGCATTTCATTTCAGTTATATTTGAATTGTATACTCTCGGTTGTGAGAGGTTTTGCGTGATCCCGGGTTGTGGGAGTCACGGTCATCGATTGTAGGTCGATTGCACTTGTGAGGTTTTCGCAAGTGTTCATATTGGAAATCTTGAGTTAGGGTTTCTAACTCAAGTATCCGGAAGGGATCCGGGTGGTTGGGACGTAGGATCACCGGGAACAAGTCGGGGAGACTTGGGTGGATCCGAACCCACTTATCCATTGTGTTTGCGTTTGCATTATTTCTTGATTGTTGTTATTCCGCATTGTTGTTTGTTAATTGCACGATAATTAGGAATAACACTCCTTATTATTTAAAAGTACTATTCACCCCCCCTCTAGTACATGTGCAGTAGCTTCCCAGGGCACTACAATAAATCCTCTTTGTGGGGTATCTCCTTGTGAGATTTGTATTCACTTCTCTGTGTGGGAATATAGTGAATATTGGTGAGGCTGGACGAACCCAAGTTTGGGGAACTAGGGGAAAATCTTGTGTTTTTGTTTGGATTAATTGTGTCATTTAATTCCTCTTGCATTTATAATTCCGAATTTGCACGTTTAATTTTAATTGAACAATTTTATTGCCATTACACTATTCACCCCCCTCTAGTGTGTGTTGTTAGTATTGCAAGGGCAAGGCGATCCTTACAATTGGTATCAGAGCGAGGTTGAAGCATACAACATCGATGGCATACAACGCTTCATCCATGTCTCATGAAGAAGGTCTATCAATCGTTCGACCCCCGCTCTTCAACAGAACCTACTACTTGGAGGGTCAAGACCTTTGGGACATCATAGAGTCGCCATTTGAGAAGCCTACTACACCCGCGGCTTCGAGAACAAAAGCGGAGAAGGACTCGATCAAATTTAATGCGCGGGCTCTGAATGCATTCCATTGCGCCCTCACTTCAAATGAGTTTAACCGCATCTCCATGTGCAAAACGGCCAACGAAATTTGGCATACATTGGAGATTTCTTATGAAGGGACTTCGAAGGTAAAGAAATCTAAACAATGCGTATTTAGATCTAAATATGAGTTGTTTAAGATGCAGGAAGGTGAAAACATCTCGGAGATGTTCACAAGGTTCACAGAAATCGTGAACGCTTTGGAAGGACTTGGGAAGGTGATTTCCCAAGAGGATGTTGAATATTGGACTCCCCGGATTTGGTTTTGGATGATGAGCAAACATAAATAATTCATGAACTAACAATTTGTGAGCGCAGTATTGGAGATCATCGCCAAATTCACGAGAACAATCAAAGCGACATCTCAAGACTTCTCAAAGCTCGTATTCATTGCCTAAAGCTTCGTTGAAGCTCTTGGACCGTTTTGGAAGTCATGAAGAATTGATCGAAGCTCTCGAAGACCATTCATTAAGGTTTTATTTATAGTCTTTTAGCTTCGATCTATAGAATGTTAAGCCTTGAGTATATCTTACGATTCTATCTTCATAACGCTCATATCGTAGCTCTAGGATCTTAGTACAAGTTCATTCTAACTTCCTCGAAGCATCGCGCTTCGATTCGGACTTGTTTGTGCATGTTAGTTGGTACAAGAAGAAGTACTGACCGACTAGATGGTGATCTAGTCGGTCAGCAAAGCTTCTTGGACCGACTAGTTTGTGTTAATCTTTTCTTGTTCAGTACTGTTTACAGTTAGTCGGTCTACGTTGACTCACCGACCGACTAGTTTGTGAACTAGTCGGTCAGTGATGCTTCTTTGATCGACTAGTTGTGATTTACTATACATGCCAAATTTCTCCTAAGCTACTGTTTATCGTTTAGTCGGTCTAAGAACGTTTGGTGACCGACTAGTTGATAATCTAGTCGGTCAACATTTGTTCTTGGACTGACTAAGTCAATTTATATTCAGACTATTTGCTTTTGCCTCTTAGTCGGTCTACGTTCACTGACTGACCGACTAGTTGTGAAACTAGTCGGTTAGAAAGTCTTCTTGGACCGACTAGATTTCTAGGTCTGAATTTCTATCTCTTCTCAGTTCTTCACTTAGTCGGTCCATGTTGTTTCACTGACCGACTAGTTGATGAACTAGTCGGTCAGTGGTTGTTCTTTGACCGACTAGTTGCCTCAGATTTCTATCCGTTGGGAATTGACCTAACTTGTTTTTATGGGACCCTATAAATACGAACCTAGGTCATTTCTCTCTAGGTTAGAGCTGCCATTAAGAGATTCATTGAGATTGAAAGAGATAGCTATTCTCACTCATTTCTAAAGCTCTCTTCCTCACAAGAAATCCATTCTCTCACTTTCTAGATCTAGAATCCATCTTGAGAGAAGTTTGTTCTTGGTGAGCCCTTCAAGCTCTAGCTTGATTCAAGTCTCCAAATCATTCCTAGGCACCCATTGCTAGTCATTTCTTTGGTGCTAGGTCTTGGTGACTTCATCTTCCTCAAATCCCTCCTTGCACCTATTTGGTAAGAAAACTCAAGGTATAGGATTTTGTGGTAAGATTGTTTATTTCATTATAAATTTGTTTATATTGCTTATTGATTCTCTCGGTTGTGAGAGAAAGTTGTGATCCCGGGTTGTGGGATTCACTATTGCCATTGCATGTATGATTTGATCTTGTGAAGGTTTTTCACAAGATATTCATAGTGGAAATCTTGGGTTAGGGTTTCTAACCTAAATATCCGGAGGGGATCCGGGTGGTTGGGACGTAGGATCACCGGGAACAAGTCGGGGAGACTTGGGTGGATCCGAACCCAGTAACATCTTTTGTTAGCATTGTTAATTTTGTTGTTGTCATTCAATTTAAGCTTCCGCAAATTGATTTGGTAATTGTTTGCACTATAATTAGGAATTATACTCCTTGTTATTTTTAAAGTACTATTCACCCCCTCTAGTACTTGTGCAGTAGCTTGTAGGGCATTACATTTGGTATCAGAGCCAGATACTTAGCTATGTCTGCCAACGACAACAAGACCGTGCGTCCACCTTCCGACTATGGCACCTTCAGGAACCGTGAAGGAGCGTCTTCGGTCATGGAAGGACATTCCTCGACTAGGCCTCCATTCTTCAACGGCGTCAATTATGGATATTGGAAATACCGGATAGAAACGTTCCTCCGGAGCGCCTCCTTGTGGAGAATTACCATGTCGGAGTACAATGTGCCTACCGAAGAGGATTTCGACAAGTGGACTACCGCGGAGGTCGCCGCGGAGATTGCAAATGCCAAAGCTATGAATGCTTTACAATGCGCATTGGAACCCGAAGATTTTAATAAGATATGCACATGTAAGAGTGCATATCAAATTTGGAATTCGCTCCTCATTTTGCATGAAGGAACGAGTCGGGTAAGAGATTCTAAACTCGTAGTAGTCAATAGAGATTACGAATTGTTTAATATGGAACAGTGAGAAAAGATGAAGGAGTATTATGCTCGCTTCGTCGACATAATGAACGAGTTGGAAGCTCTCGGCAAAACCTACACCCAAAAGGAGAAGTGTTCGAAGCTTATCGAAGGACTTCCTTCTTCTTGGGAGAAACGTACCTTCGCCATCGAGGAAGGTAATGACATGAATAAGTATACCGTAGTTCAATTAATGGGTACTTTGATGTCATACGAGGTACGCAAAGATAGCAAGGTGAAGTTACAAGAAAAGATGAAGTCCTATTTGAACCAAGACGTGGCTAAGAAAAAGGCGATTGCATTCAAGGCGGCTTCATCCACCTTTACCGATGATGAGGACTCGGAAGAAGAAATGGACATGGAATCCATTGCACTCATGGCAAAGAAGTTCAATCGCTTCTTCCGAAAGGGTAACTTCAAACAAAAATCTAAATTTACTTCTACTAACGCCTCTCCACCTTTGTGCTTTAAATGCAATAAGCCAGGACACATCAAAGCGGATTGTCCTCAAAACAAGCAAAAGGAGAAGTGGAAGGCGCCGAAGTTCGACAAGTCGAAGAAGTACAAAAAGGGATACAAAAAGGGGCTTGTCGGAGCAACATTCACCGACTCCGAGGATTCCTCAAGCGGAGAGTCGGACGATGAGAAAGTGGAGCAAGCGCACATGTGCTTCATGGCAAGAGAGGAGCATGATCAAGGATCTTCCTCCTCCGATGATAGCGACAACGAGGGCGATGAGGTAACTATGGATGATCTTAGGAATGCTAACTCTCAACTATGGTCCAAATACACTAAATTAGTAAATAGATATACTAAAGTAAAAGATGACCTAGCTAGCATTCAAACCTCGCCTAAGACTATCATCACCAACAACGACACCGTTGTTGAAGAGTTAAGAAATGAGATTGTTAATCTCAAATCTAAACTTGAACATGTTATCATTGAGGATACGGAAGAACATAGGATAGAGGATTTGACTTCTCAAAACTCGACTTTGAGTATTGAGAATGAAAATCTTAAATCTCGTGTATATGTGCTCACATCGCAAGTATCCACTTTGGATACTTCTTTGCGTTCTCTCTCCGAAAAATATGAGAACACATTAAGCCGAATCAATGAATTCAATAAGGGTAATGGCCATTTGGATAATATCCTAAAAGACTTACTTCCGGCCAAACACCACATTGGCTTGGGGTATATGATGGGAAATTCATCCAAGTCGGTCACTACTTTTGTTAGGCCAACTTCCGATGCCTCACCGAGTGGGAGCAAACACTCTATTGGTAGTTCATCTACCAATGGTGGTTCAACCTCGTACACATCCTCTTTCGGAAAGAAACCCACTTTGGGTGGACCTCCAAAGAAGGGGCATGCCTACATGTACACTAATACCATGCCACGTAGGAACATACGCCCTACTCCACCGGCTCACACATATGATGATTTCTATGCTACACATTCTCGGGCACGTGCACACCATGTGAGACACCCTCACGCACGTGTTCCCACACATGCATATGTTTACCCACCTCATCATATGAATAATTCTCGTCGTGCACCATTCCATCATGTTCCTTATGCCTATCCACAACATGCATCACGTAGAAATCAACGCCGCATGCATGCACCCAATAGGATGAGGGCTACCAAGATTTTCACTATTTGGAGCCCAAAGGACACAAGCATGGATGAAAAACAAGTGTATATGAATGCTTATTTTTCGGATGTTGTGCATAGTAGAAATTATGTGGGGAAGTCTAAGTCCAATTGGACTTGGCTTCCAAAGGTCTAACCTTTGAGGACCCAATGACCTTGGGTACCATGCTATGAAATTTTCTATCTTTAGGTACTCAAGGAAAAGAAAAAGAAAAGGAGCAACAAATTTAAATTTAGCTCCAAAGGGAATTGGATACTCGATAGCGGGTGCTCCAAACACATGACGGGTGACGCTCAATTGCTCTCCGGAGTGGTTCCCATTGCAAATGGAAATCGCGTCGTATTTGAAGGCAACGAGAGCGGAACCATCATCGGTGTTGGTAAAGTGGGTAACCCATCTAAACCCTTAATTAGTGATGTGTATCTAGTTAATGGTTTGAATCATAATCTTATTTCAATAAGCCAACTTTGTGACAAAGGTTACAAAGTTAGCTTTGCGGAAGGATTGTGTCATATTTCAAATGATAATAATAAGTTATTATTTTCCGGAACACGCCATAAAGATATTTATATTTTGGATCTTCCTAAGTCATATGAACAATGTCACGTTGCCAACACAAGTGAACAACACTTATGGCATCGACGCTTTGGACATGTGAACTTTGGAACACTTTATAAGCTTTCAAAATTAAATTCCATTAAAGGTTTTCCGAAGCTCGTTTTTGAAAAGAAAATTTTTGTGATTCTTGTCAACGTGGCAAGCTTCCTAAATCTTCATTTAAACCTAAGAAAAGCATTTCTACGAAACGGCCACTAGAGCTATTACATCTAGATTTATTTGGGCCAACTAGAGTTGCTTCCTTAGGAAATGCAAGATATGGACTTGTCATCGTCGATGATTATTCTAGATTTACATGGGTATTTTTCTTGTGTAATAAAAATGAAGCTTTTGAAAACTTCACGATATTTGTGAAGAAAGTACAAAATCTCATCGGAACCACCATTGTCACTATTCGTAGTAATCATGGGGGTGAATTTGAGAATGAGTCTTTCTCAAATTTGTGTGATGATCTTGGAATTACTCACACATTTTCTTTCCCTCGCGCACCTCCTCAAAATGGTGTTGTTGAGAGGAAGAATAGAACGCTTGTGGAGTGTGCTCGCACTATGCTCGAAGATAGTCAACTTGGTTATCAATTTTGGGCGGAAGCGGTACACACCGCTTGTTATGTGTTTAATAGAAACTTTTGAGGCCCGGCACCAAACAAACTTGTTATGAATTGTTGTTTGGTAGATTGTGTTGAATATTGGACTCCCCGGATTTGGTTTTGATGATGAGCAAACATAAATAATCCATGAACTAACAATTTGTAAGCGCAGTATTGGAGATCGTCGCCAAATTCACGAGAACATTCAAAGCGACATCTCAACACTTCTCAAAGCTCGTATTCATGCCTAAAGCTTCGTTGAAGCTCTTGCGCCGCTTTGGAAGTTATGAAGAATCAATCGAAGCTCTCGAAGACCGTTTATTAAGGTTTTATTTATAGTCTTTTTAGCTTCGATATATAGAATGTTAAGCCTTGAGTATATCTTACGATTCTAACTTCATAACGCTCATATCGTAGCTCTAGGATCTTAGTACAAGTTCATTCTAACTTCCTCGAAGCGTCGCGCTTCGATTCGGACTTGTTTGTGCATGTTAGTTGGTACAAGAAGAAGTACTGACCGACTAGATGGTGATCTAGTCGGTCAGCAACTCTTCTTGGACCGACTAGTTTGATTCCTTAATTTCTTGGACTTTACTTTTTACAGTTAGTCGGTCTACGTTGACTCACCGACCGACTAGTTTGTGAACTAGTCGGTCAGTGATGCTTCTTTGACCGACTAGTTGTGACTTACTGTTCATGCTAAATTTCTCCTAAGCTACTGTTTATCGTTAGTCGGTCTAAGAACGTTTGGTGACCGACTAGTTGACAATCTAGTCGGTCAACTTTTGTTCTTGGACTGACTAAGTCAATTTGTATTCAGACTATTTCATTTTGCCTCTTAGTCGGTCTACGTTTACTGACTGACCGACTAGTTGTGAAACTAGTCGGTCAGAAAGTCTTCTTGGACCGACTAGATTTCTAGGTCTAAAATTCTATCTCTTCTCAGTTTCTCACTTAGTCGGTCCACGTTCTTTGACTGACCGACTAGTTGATGAACTAGTCGGTCAGTGGTTGTTCTTTGACCGACTAATTCTCCCAGATTTCTATCCGTTGGAGAATGACCTAACTTGTTTTTATGGGACCCTATAAATACGAACCTAGGTCATTTCTATCTAGGTAAGAGCTTCCATTCAGAGATTCATTGAGATCAAAAGAGATAGCCATTCTCACTCTCTCCTAAAGCTCTCTTCCTCACAAGAAACCCATTCTCTCACTATTCTAGATCTAGAATCCATATTGAGAGAAGCTTGTTCTTGGTGAGCTCTTCAAGCTATAGCTTGATCCAAGTCTCCAAATCTCTCCTAGTCACCTATTGCTGGTCATTTCCTTGGTGCTAGGACTTGGTGACTTCATCTTCCTCAAATCCTCCATTTCACCTATTGGGTAAGAAAAACTCAAGGTATAGGATTTTGTGGTAAGTTTGCTTATTTCAATATAAACTCATTTATATTGCTTGTTGATTCTCTCGGTTGTGAGAGAAGGTTGTGATCCCGGGTTGTGGGATTCACTATTGCCATTGTTGTATGATTTGATCTTGTGAAGGTTTTTCACAAGATATTCATAGTGGAAATCTTGGGTTAGGGTTTCTAACCTAAGTATCCAGAGGGGATCCGGGTGGTTGGGACGTAGGATCACCGGGAACAAGTCGGGGAGACTTGGGTGGATCCGAACCCATTAACATCATTTGTTTGCATTGTTAATTTTGTTGTTGTCATTCAATTTAAGCTTCCGCAAATTGATTTGGTAGTTGTTTGCAATTTAATTTGGAATTATACTCCTTGTTATTTTAAAGTATTATTCGCCCCCCTCTAGTACTTGTGCAGTAGCTTGTAGGGCATTACATTTGGTATCAGAGCCAGATACTTAGCTATGTCTGCCACCGACAACAAGACCGTGCGTCCACCTTCCAACTATGACACCTTCAGGAACCGTGAAGGAGCATCTTCGGTGATGGAAGGACATTCCTCTACGAGGCCTCCATTCTTCAACGGTACCAACTACGGGTACTGGAAATGCCGGATGGAAACCTTCCTCCGGAGTGCATCCTTATGGAGGACTACAATGAAGGAATACATAGAGCCCGAAGAAGAAGACTTTGAGAAATGGACTACCGCGAAGATCGCCGCGGAGGTAAGCAATGCCAAGGCAATGAACGCCTTGCAATGCGCATTGGAGCCCGAGGACTTCAACAAGATATGCACATGTAAGAGTGCATATCAAATTTGGAACTCCCTCCTCATTCTTCATGAAGGGACGAGTAGGGTAAGAGACTCTAAACTCGTAGTCGTAAACAAAGATTACGAAATGTTTCATATGCAATAGGGCGAGAAGATGAAAGAATATTACGCTCGCTTCGTTGACATAATAAACGAGTTAGAGGCCCTCGGCAAGTCCTACACTCAAAAGGAGAAGTGCTCAAAGCTTATCGAAGGACTTCCTTCTTCTTGGGAGAAACGTACCTTCGCCATCGAGGAAGGTAATGACATGAACAAATATACTGTAGTTCAATTGATGGGTACGTTGATGTCATACGAGGTACGCAAGGATAGCAAGGTGAAGTTACAAGAAAAGATGAAGTCCTATTTGAACCAAGACGTGCCTAAGAAAAAGGCAATTGCATTCAAGGCGGCTTCATCCACCTCTACCGATGATGAGGACTCGGAAGAAGAAATGGACATGGAATCCATTGCACTCATGGCAAAGAAGTTCAATCGCTTCTTCCGAAAGGGTAACTTCAAACAAAAATCTAAATTTCCTTCTACTAACGCCTCTCCACCTTTGTGCTTTAAATGCAATAAGCCAGGACACATCAAAGCGGATTGTCCTCAAAACAAGCAAAAGGAGAAGTGGAAGGCGCCGAAGTTCGACAAGTCAAAGAAGTACAAAAAGGGGTACAAAAAGGGACTTGTCGGAGCAACATTCACCGACTCTGAGGATTCCTCAAGCGGAGAGTCGGACGATGAGAAAGTGGAGCAAGCGCACATGTGCTTCATGGCAAGAGAGGAGCATGATCAAGGATCTTCCTCCTCCGATGATAGCGACGACGAAGGCGATGAGGTAACTATGGATGATCTTAGGGATGCTAACTCTCATTTATGGTCTAAATACACTAAATTAGTAAATAGATATACTAAAGTAAAAGATGACCTAGCTAGCATTCAAACCTCGCCTAAGACTATCATCACCAACAACGACACCGTTGTTGAAGAGTTAAGAAATGAGATTGTTAATCTCAAATCTAAACTTGAACATGTTAGCATTGATGATCCGGAAGAACATAGGATAGCGGATTTAACTTCTCAAAACCCGACTTTGAGTATTGAGAACGAGAATCTCAAATCTCGTGTTTATGTGCTCACATCGCAAGTATCCAACTTGGATACTTCTATGCGTTCTCTCAAAGAGAAATATGAGAACACATTAGGCCGAATTAATAAATTCAATAAGGGTAAGGACCATTTGGATAAAATCCTAAGTGACTTACTTCCGGCCAATCACCACATTGGTTTGGGGTATACGATGGGATGTCCATCCAAAGCGGCCACTACCTTTGTTAGGCCAACTTCCGGTGACTCTACGAGTGGTAGCAAACACTCTATTGGTAGTTCATCTACCAATGGTGCTTCCACCTCGTCTACACCCTCTTTTGGAAAGAAACCCACATTGGGTGGACCTCCAAAGAAGGGGCATGCTTATATGTACACAAATACCATGCCACATAGGAACACACGTCCTACTCCACCGTCTCACACATATGATGATTTCTATGCTACACGTTCACGGGCACGTGCACACCATGTAATACACCCTCACGCACGTGTTCCCACACATGCATATGTTCACCCACCTCATCATATGAATAATTCTCGTCGTGCACCATTCCATCATGTTCCTTATGCTTATCCACGACATGCATCACGTAGAAACCAACAACGCATGCATGCACCCAATAGGTTGAGGGCACCCAAAATTTTCACTATTTGGAGCCCAAAGGACACAAGCATGGATGAAAAACAAGTATATATGAATGCTTACTTTTCGGATGTTGTGCATAGTAGAAATTATGTGGGGAAGTCTAAGTCCAATTGGACTTGGCTTCCAAAGGTCTAACTTTTGAGGACCCAATGACCTTGGGTACCATGATATGAAAGTTTCTATCTTTAGGTACTCAAGGAAAAGAAAAAGAAGAGGAGCAACAAATTTAAATTTAGCTCCAAAGGGAATTGGATACTCGATAGCGGGTGTTCAAAACACATGACGGGTGACGCTCAATTGCTCTCCGGAGTGGTTCCCATTGCAAATGGAAATCGCGTCGTATTTGGAGGCAACAAGAGCGGAACCATCGTCGGTGTTGGTAAAGTGGGTAACCCTTCTAAACCCTTAATTAGTGATGTTTATCTAGTTGATGGTTTAAATCATAATCTTATTTCAATAAGCCAACTTTGTGACAAAGGTTACAAAGTTAGCTTTGCGAAAGGATTGTGTCATATTTCAAATGATAATAATAAATTATTATTTTCCGGCACACGCCATAAAGATATTTATATTTTGGATCTTCCTAAGTCATATGAACAATGTCTCGTTGCTAACACAAGTGAACAACACTTATGGCATCGACGCTTTGGACATGTGAACTTTGGAACACTTTATAAGCTTTCGAAATTAAATTCCATTAAAGGTTTTCCGAAGCTCGTTTTTGAAAAGAAAAGTTTTTGTGATTCTTGTCAACGTGGCAAGCTTCCTAAATCTTCATTTAAACCTAAGAAAAGCATTTCTACGAAACGGCCACTAGAGCTACTACATCTAGATTTATTTGGGCCAACTAGAGTTGCTTCCTTAGGAAATGCAAGATATGGACTAGTCATCGTTGATGATTATTCAAGATTTACATGGGTATTTTTCTTATGTAATAAAAATGAAGCTTTTGAAAACTTCACAATATTTGTGAAGAAAGTACAAAATCTCATCGGAACCACCATTGTCACTATTCGTAGTGATCATGGGGGTGAATTTGAGAATGAGTCTTTCTCAAATTTTTGTGATGATCTTGGAATTACTCACACGTTTTCCTTCCCTCGGGCACCTCCTCAAAATGGTGTTGTTGAGAGGAAGAATAGAACGCTTGTGGAGTGTGCTCGCACTATGCTCGAAGATAGTCAACTTGGTTATCAATTTTGGGCGGAAGCGGTACACACCGCTTGTTATGTGTTTAATAGAATACTTTTGAGGCCCGGCACCAAACAAACTTGCTATGAATTGTTGTTTGGTAGATTGCCTCAAGTTAAACATTTTCGTGTTTTCGGCTCAAAATGTTTTATTAAAAACACATATGATAATTTGGACAAGTTTGATCCGAGATCGGATGAGGGGATATTTGTTGGGTATTCCTCACGTAGCAAAGCCTACCGGATATACAACAAAAGATCCTCTACGATCGAGGAATCACTTCATGTCTCTTTTAATGAGAATTTTACTACTTCTAGAATTTCAAATGATAATGATTCTATGGATGTTTTATGTGATTCGTTTGAAAATTCTAAGTCTATTGATTCAATTGATTCTATTGAGACTAACCCGACTAATGAAGTTGTTGAGAATGTGCCTAGTGATCAAGGTATTCCCAAGCGGCTTCATACCGTTCGCGACCATCCCCATGAGCAAGTCATTGGCAATATTAATGATAGTGTCAAGACGAGATCGCAAGTCCACCACTTCGCCAATTGTGCCTTTGCCTCATCGATAGAGCCAAAGAATATAGTTGAAGCGTGCGAAGATAGTGCTAGGATCCTTGCCATGGAGGAGGAACTCATTCAATTCGAGAGGAATGAGGTATGGGAGCTTGTTCCTTTGCCATCGAAGAACCACACCGTCATAGGGACAAAGTGGATCTTCAAGAACAAAACCGACGAAAATCAAGTCGTCGTCCGGAACAAAGCTCGGTTAGTTGCTCAAGGCTATCGCCAAGAGGAAGGTATCGATTTCGAAGAATCCTTCGCTCTGGTAGCAAGATTAGAATCAATTAGACTTTTATTGTCTTATGCATGCCATAAAAAATTTAAGTTATTTCAAATGGATGTTAAAAGTGCATTTTTAAACGGAGATGTGTTGAGGAAGTTTACGTTTCTCAACCTCCGGGCTTCATACATGAAAAATTTCCAAATCATGTTTTTAAACTAAAGAAAGCTCTTTATGGTTTGAGACTAGCTCCTCGAGCTTGGTATGATCGCCTAAAGAATTTTCTTTTGGATTTGAATTTTAAAATGGGCGAAGCCGATTCTACACTTTTTGTTAAGCATGCGAATAATGATATTTTATTAGTTCAAATTTATGTTGATGATATCATTTTCGGTGCTACTAACTTCACTCTTTGCGAAGAGTTTTCTAATGTTATGAAGGAACAATTTGAGATGAGCCACATGGGCGAACTCAAATATTTCTTAGGTCTCCAAATTCGCCAATTGAACGATGCAATTTTCATCCACCAAACGAAGTATACGGTGGAGTTGATTAAGCGATTTGGAATGGAGAGTGCTTCTGGGAAAAAGACTCCAATGAGCACGACTACGCATCTTGACAAGGATACGGGCGGTAAGGATGTAGACATTCGTCTATATCGAGGTATGATAGGTAGTTTACTTTATCTTACCGCAAGTAGGCCCGATATTATGTTTGCCGTATGCATATGTGCTCGTTATCAGTCTCAACCTAAGGAGTCTCACTTAGTAGCGGTAAAACGTATTTTCCGTTATCTAAGTTATACACTTGATTTTGGATTACTTTATCCAAAATCTAGCACGTATGAGTTAGTCTCATACAGTGATGCCGATTATGCGGGATGCAAATCCGACAGGAAAAGTACTAGTGGCACTTGCCATTTTCTAGGAAATTCTCTTGTCTCTTGGTTTTCCAAGAAGCAAAATTCCGTATCACTTTCAACCACCGAGGCGGAATATATTGCCGCCGGTGCCGCTTGTGCCCAGGTTCTTTGGATGAGACACACTTTGAAGGATTTTGGTGTTCATTGTGATACTAGCCCTATCATGGTGGATAACCAAAGTGCTATCTGTCTTTTAAAGAATCCGGTGCACCATTCCCGATCAAAACACATAGATGTCTGACACCACTTTTTAGATGATCATGTTGCTAAAAAGGACATCATTTTAGTGTACGTTGAAACCCAAAAGCAAATCGCCGATATTTTCACGAAACCCCTAAAGGAGGACTCCTTTGTGCGGTTGCGTCAAGAATTGGGGATTATGGGTGAATCCGAGATATAGGATTCATATTTCATTCAATTATCTTGCATGCTATTATATTTCGCGATATTTCGTTCATGCTAGATTTATTGAATTTTTGGGATTTTATGTGACATGTATGAATTTTTGCTCGAATTCTTATTTGAAAGTCGTATTTAAGATTTCGACGTTTTATGGGGTAATTTAGATGACTAATGAGAGTGTTAAGATGTTTCATCCAAGTGGTTTGTGAAGAAAAATCAATTATCAATTTTTGGACTCTTCTAGTCGGTTTCAGTTCATTAGTCAACCGACTAGATGCTCATCTAGTCGGTCAGCTAGTGAACTCAGACCGACTAGATCAAGCTTTTATCTAACTCTTATCATTTTCTTTCTTTAGTCGGTCCCAGTACACTTACCGACCGACTAGATTGAAAACTAGTCGGTCAGTGAGTATACTGCGACCGACTAATTCTAGCCCTAAAACTTCATCTTTGCTTCTGTTTCGACTTAGTCGGTTCAAGCTCATTGACCGACCGACTAGATCGTAATCTAGTCGGTCAGTGCTTGAACTGTGACCGACTAAGTGTGTTAGGGCAAACTTGTCTTTTTGCTGTCCCGACCGACTTAAGTCATTTTCTTCCGACTAAAACTTGTTTTAGTCGGTCTTCATCTCAGCTCCAGCCCGCAAAAACCCAAAACCCTCTCCGAGCCCCTTCAACTTCCGTCGACTCCGGCTTGATTTCTGGCCATCCGCCGCCGCCGATCGGTCTCCTAGGTATCCCTCCTCCTCCTCCTTGGTCGATCTCCTATTCTAGGGTTCGATCCTTGGTCGATCTATTCTAGGGTTCTAGTTTGTGTAGTTCTTGTGTTAGGGCTTGTGCATCTAGGGTTTGTGTATTTCGATTTTTCAGTTCTAGGGCTTGATTAATTTCGGATCTTAGGGCTGTGTGCTTAGGGTATTTGATCCTCCGTCTTCGTTTGCCTGTACTCGTCGTGCCACGATCATGGCAAAGACGAGGATCCCTATCGCTTCGTCTGGGGCTTCTCCTATGTCTATAGAGCCTTCCAACCCTAGGAATCCCTCTAAGCCCAAGCGTCGTTCTAAATCTACCCAAGCTTCTCCGTCTTCGCCTCCTCTGAAGAAGCAGAGGACGGCGACGGTCAAACCCCGAAAATCTAAGTCCAAAAAGCCCATACTCCACTCACCTTCGACTCCTCCCGATTCCGATACTGAGTTTATCCCTGAGGATGAGCCTGGCCATAGGGAACCCACTCCTCCACTTCGTCCTAGGACTCGCCAGCCAAAGGGAAAGGGCCCAATGCCAGCGGGTGGTGTTGACATATCGTTGTGTCGCGACGACCCTATGTGTCTCGCGGCCTACAACCGTATTGAACACTGCCCGATGCTATTGGAGCACTATGTTCAGTTTTCAGATTTCCTTGGCTTAGCTGACCTCCTCTCCTATAGTGGCCTACTTGATTACCTTCTATACGATCTTAAGGCCAACCCTAAACCATATCCTCGCCTGGTGAAATTGTTCTATGCCAATCGTGTTCGGGGCCTGTACGATGAGAGTCACTCCATCGAGACTACTGTCTTGGGAACTCCTATAGTTCTCACGGCAGAAATCTTGGGGGAGATCCTTGGCTGTTCATCGTCCGGTCTCCTTCCTTCTGACATTTCCGTCGATGATATCACTTCCTTGGATCAGTCCGTTCTTGCTGATATTTTCCATGTGATCC
Source organism: Scilla litardierei (assembly GCA_030789695.1). Taxonomy (NCBI): domain Eukaryota; kingdom Viridiplantae; phylum Streptophyta; class Magnoliopsida; order Asparagales; family Asparagaceae; genus Scilla; species Scilla litardierei. The sequence goes on from CM061140.1 coordinate 119,622,741, forward strand.
CTCCTGCCCTCATTGGAGTTCCTTCGAAGTCGTTCAAGCCAAATGCATGGGTATTGAATCTTATTCTGAAGTCGTGCTTGCTTCCCAAGTACGGCTCATCTTCACTTCCATCCCAGCCATTTTTGAAGCTTATCTACGCTCTTTTCTTGGGTTGCGAGATTAATTGGGCTCGCGTTATACTCGATAAGATGGACTCTTTCGAGTGTATACGCAAGACCAATAAATCTGCGCATATTCCATATCCGTGTCTGCTAACCCTTGTCTTTCGTCATTTCCGAGTCCCTCTCCCTCCTGACGATGAGCGTCCCTTGGGTCCCCCTCTGAACGCGACAGCCGTTAAGAAATCTCTAGCGGCGCTTCGTCACGTGCAGAGGTCGACCACATCTGCTTCCCAGGCTACTCCCTCAGCTGCTGCAGCCTCCACTCCTCCTGCTACATTAGATGATGTCGTATGCCTTCTTCGTCGGCACGAGTCGCGTTTGGCTCGTACCGAGGAGGTCGTCTGCCGTATGGCTCAGATGATGGGGATTGATCTTCCTCCTTCAGTTTCTGAGGCCGAGGAGATGGACGATGAGGAGATTGACGAGCTTGTCACTTCCTTAGCCCGTGGCGATGAGGCCACTGCTGCTGCTGCTGCTGCTACCACTTCTGCTCCTGGAGTTGGCACCTCTTCCGGTGCTCCAGAGCCTTCTGTTTCAGCAGTTCAGACTTCTGAGGCTGCTGTTACTCCTGCTGATACTCCTGCTGACGAGCCTGTTGCTGTTAAGACACCTGCTGTTGCGACCCCTGTTGTTGAGCCCATCGTTTCCACACCTGCCCCGACGATCCCGTCTGTTGAGACGCCTCTCCTCCCTGCAGAGCCTGAGTCCACTCCGTCGACTGGACCCACGGAGACTGCAGATCCAGCCGCTTCCTCGTGATCGTTTGTTCCGAGGACTCTCCACTACTCTTTGGATGATATATCTTTTTGAGAGTATTTTGGGTTAGGATGGAGATTGAGGGTTGTTTTGATGTATTTTTGAGTTTTCTGGATGTCGGTGTTGGATATTTTGATGTACTTTGGATGATGTTGATGATGGTGTTATATTTTGATGTGGATGATGATGTTGTACTTTTTGATGTTTATATAGATGATGTGTCCTACTTGATATGATGTACTTTTTATATTCGATATCTTTTTGGATGTACTCATGATGTTATCATTTATATATATACATCGATGTTTATGTTGTGATATTTACTTCGTCGTGCACATTAATTCTCATTCAATGTCCATGCTATGTAAAATCGTCGCTCGACGATTGAAAAACTTGGTTAAATAGATTGAAATTCTATAATTGTATAGAATTGTTTTCCATGCACAAATTTAACCAAGAGTATTGAATATTGAAGAGTATGTTTCTTTATTCAAGAAATGAACAATTATTTGGTATTTTTGATGATTTTGATTATCGCTTTTTGATAATGGACAATTTGGCACACCTTGATTTGATTTCATCACTTTTCCCTTGGTGTCAATTAGTTCCATCGTCATTGTCTACGACTCCCGATGTTGGATTTTCAATTTCCTAGTTGTTGTCGTTGTATGCCCCCCATTTTTGGGATAATGCCAAAGGGGGAGAGATAATGATAATAAATAGAGCAAATGAAAATTTAACTCAATTTCCAAGAATCTAGTTTGATATGTTAGATTCAGGGGGAGTTAAGATATATATAAGGATTTTCAAAATCCGATATTTCGAAAATTGATTCTCTTTATTTATCTTACTCGTCTGATTGATGCAATTCATATATATTCATTTTGGAATTAACGTGTCATCAATGCAGGGGGAGTAAGTATTTTACATTTGAATCATTATTTTTGATTATTATTTATGTTGGTTTGTCATCACCAAAAAGGGGGAGAATGTTGAATATTGGACTCCCCGGATTTGGTTTTGATGATGAGCAAACATAAATAATCCATGAACTAACAATTTGTGAGCGCAGTATTGGAGATCGTCGCCAAATTCACGAGAACATTCAAAGCGACATCTCAACACTTCTCAAAGCTCGTATTCATGCCTAAAGCTATGTTGAAGCTCTTGCGCCGCTTTGGAAGTTATGAAGAATCAATCGAAGCTCTCGAAGACCGTTTATTAAGGTTTTATTTATAGTCTTTTTAGCTTCGATATATAGAATGTTAAGCCTTGAGTATATCTTACGATTCTAACTTCATAACGCTCATATCGTAGCTCTAGGATCTTAGTACAAGTTCATTCTAACTTGTTTGTGCATGTTAGTTGGTACAAGAAGAAGTACTGACCGACTAGATGGTGATCTAGTCGGTCAGCAACTCTTCTTGGACCGACTAGTTTGATTCCTTAATTTCTTGGACTTTACTGTTTACAGTTAGTCGGTCTACGTTGACTCACCGACCGACTAGTTTGTGAACTAGTCGGTCAGTGATGCTTCTTTGACCGACTAGTTGTGACTTACTGTTCATGCTAAATTTCTCCTAAGCTACTGTTTATCGTTAGTCGGTCTAAGAACGTTTGGTGATCAACTAGTTGACAATCTAGTCGGTCAACTTTTGTTCTTGGACTGACTAAGTCAATTTGTATTCAGACTATTTCATTTTGCCTCTTAGTCGGTCTACGTTCACTGACTGACCGACTAGTTGTGAAACTAGTCGGTCAGAAAGTCTTCTTGGACCGACTAGATTTCTAGGTCTGAAATTCTATCTCTTCTCAGTTTCTCACTTAGTCGGTCCACGTTCTTTGACTGACCGACTAGTTGATGAACTAGTCGGTCAGTGGTTGTTCTTTGACTGACTAATTCTCCCAGATTTCTATCCGTTGGAGAATGACCTAACTTGTTTTTATGGGACCCTATAAATACGAACCTAGGTCATTTCTATCTAGGTAAGAGCTTCCATTCAGAGATTCATTGAGATCAAAAGAGATAGCCATTCTCACTCTCTCCTAAAGCTCTCTTCCTCACAAGAAACCCATTCTCTCACTATTCTAGATCTAGAATCCATATTGAGAGAAGCTTGTTCTTGGTGAGCTCTTCAAGCTATAGCTTGATCCAAGTCTCCAAATCTCTCCTAGGCACCTATTGCTGGTCATTTCCTTGGTGCTAGGACTTGGTGACTTCATCTTCCTCAAATCCTCCATTTCACCTATTGGGTAAGAAAAACTCAAGGTATAGGATTTTGTGGTAAGTTTGCTTATTTCAATATAAACTCATTTATATTGCTTGTTGATTCTCTCGGTTGTGAGAGAAGGTTGTGATCCCGGGTTGTGGGATTCACTATTGCCGTTGTTGTATGATTTGATCTTATGAAGGTTTTTCACAAGATATTCATAGTGGAAATCTTGGGTTAGGGTTTCTAACCTAAGTATCCGGAGGGGATCCGGGTGGTTGGGACGTAGGATCACCGGGAACAAGTCGGGGAGACTTGGGTGGATCCGAACCCATTAACATCATTTGTTTGCATTGTTAATTTTGTTGTTGTCATTCAATTTAAGCTTCCGCAAATTGATTTGGTAGTTGTTTGCAATTTAATTTGGAATTATACTCCTTGTTATTTTAAAGTACTATTCACCCCCCCTCTAGTACTTGTGCAGTAGCTTGTAGGGCATTACAGATTGCCTCAAGTTAAACATTTTCGTGTTTTCGGCGAAAAATGTTTTATTAAAAACACATATGATAATTTGGACAAGTTTGATCCGAGATCGAATGAGGGGATATTTGTTGGGTATTCCTCACGTAGCAAAGCCTACCGAATATACAACAAAAGATCCTCTACGATCGAGGAATCACTTCATGTCTCTTTTAATGAGAATTTTACTACTCCTAGAAATTCAAATGATGATGACTCTATGGATGTTTTATGTGATTCCTTTGAAAATTCTAAGTCTATTGATTCTATTGATACTAACCCGACTAATGAAGTTGTTGAGAATGTTCCTAGTGATCAAGGTATTCCCAAGCGGCTTCATACCGTTCGCGACCATCCCCATGAGCAAGTCATTGGCAATATTCAAGATAGAGTCAAGACGAGATCGCAAGTCCACCACTTCGCCAATTGTGCCTTTGCCTCATCGATAGAGCCAAAGAATATAGTTGAAGCATGCGAAGATAGTGCTTGGATCCTTGCCATGGAGGAGGAACTCATTCAATTCGAGAGGAATGAGGTATGGGAGCTTGTTCCTTTGCCATTGAAGGACCACACCGTCATAGGGACAAAGTGGATCTTCAAGAACAAAACCGACGAAAACTAAGTCGTCGTTCGGAACAAAGCTCGGTTAGTAGCTCAAGGCTATCGACAAGAGGAAGGTATCGATTTCGAAGAATCCTTCGCTCCGGTAGCTAGATTAGAATCAATTAGACTATTATTGTCTTTTGCATGCCATAAAAATTTTAAATTATTTCAAATGGATGTTAAAAGTGCATTTTTAAACGGAGATGTCGTTGAGGAAGTTTACGTTTCTCAACCTCCGGGCTTCATAAATGAAAAATTTCCAAATCATGTTTTTAAACTAAAGAAAGCTCTTTATGGTTTGAGACAAGCTCCTCGAGCTTGGTATGATCGCCTAAAGAATTTTCTTTTGGATTTGAATTTTAAAATGGGCGAAGCCGATTCTACACTTTTTATTAAGCATGCGAATAATGATATTTTATTAGTTCAAATTTATGTTGATGATATCATTTTCGGTGCTACTAACTTCACTCTTTGCGAAGAGTTTTCTAATGTTATGAAGGAACAATTTGAGATGAGCCACATGGGCGAACTCAAATATTTCTTAGGTCTCCAAATTCGCCAATTGAACGATGCAATCTTCATCCACCAAACAAAATACACGGTGGAGTTGCTAAAACGATTTGGAATGGAGAATGCCTCCGGGAAAAAGACTCCTATGAGCACTACAACGCATCTTGATAAAGATACGAGCGGAAAAGATGTAGACATTCGTCTATATCGAGGTATGATATGTAGTTTACTTTATCTTACCGCAAGTAGGCCCGATATTATGTTTGTCGTTTGTATTTGTGCTCGTTATCAGTCTCAACCTAAGGATTCTCACTTAGTAGCAGTTAAACGTATTTTTCGCTATCTAAGTTACACTTTAGATTTTGGATTACTTTATCCGAAATCTAGCACATATGAGTTAGTCTCATATAGTGACGCTGATTATGCGGGATGCAAATCCGACAGGAAGAGTACTAGTGGCACTTGCCATTTTCTAGGAAATTCCCTAGTCTCTTGGTTTTCCAAGAAGCAAAATTCGGTATCACTTTCAACCACCGAGGCGGAATACATTACCGCCGGTGCCGCTTGTGCCCAGGTTCTTTGGATGTGACACACACTGAAGGATTTTGGTATTCATTGTGATACTAGCCCTATCATGGTGGATAACCAAAGTGCTATTTCTCTTTCAAAGAATCCGGTGCACCATTCCCGATCTAAACACATAGATGTCCGACACCATTTTTTAGATGATCATGTTGCTAAAAGGACATCATATTAGTGTACGTTGAAACCCAAAAGCAAATCGCCGATATTTTCACGAAACCCCTAAAGGAGGACTCCTTTGTGCGGTTGCGTCGAGAATTGGGGATTATGGGTGAATCCGAGATATAGGATTCATATTTCATTCAATTATCTTGCATGCTATTATATTTCGCGATATTTCGTTCATGCTAGATTTATTGAATTTTTGGGATTTTATGTGATATGTTTGAATTTTTGCTCGAATTCTTATTTGAAAGTCGTATTTAAGATTTCGACGTTTTATGGGGCAGTTTAGATGACTAATGAGAGAGTTAAGATGTTTCATCCAAGTGGTTTATGAAGAGAACTCTTTTATCAACTTTTGGACTCTTCTAGTCGGTTTCAGTTCATTAGTCAACCGACTAGATGCTCATCTAGTCGGTCAGCTAGTGAACTCAGACCGACTAGTTCAAGCTTTAAACTCTCTATTGTCATTTACTTCTTTTAGTCGGTCATAGTACTCTTACCGACCGACTAGATTGAAAACTAGTCGGTCAGTGATTATACTGTGACCGACTAACTCTAGCCCTAGAAATTTCTGTTTGCCTCTGTTTCGACTTAGTCGGTTTAAGCTCATTGACCGACTGACTAGATCGTAATCTAGTCGGTCAGTGCTTGAACTGTGACCGACTAAGTGCGTTAGGGCAAACTCGTCTTTTCGCATTCTCGACCGACTTAATCTCTCACTAACCGGTTATTTCCCTATTCCAGTCGGTTGTTTTCTCTCCTCCAACTCGAAAACCCCCTAAAACCCGACCGAGACCCTTCGTATTCCCGTCGACTCCAGCCACTTTTCCGACCATCTCCGCCGTCCGTCGCCGTCGACCACTCCCCTAGGTATAACCCATCTTCCTAGATCTCATTTTTGCATCTCTAGGGTTTGTTCTAGGCTTCATTTCAACTTCTAGGGTTTTAGTGTTTCGGATTTTCTATCTTAGGGCTGTGTGCTTAGGATTGTTTGATTCTAGGGTTTAAGCTTAGGGTGTTCGATCCTATCCGGTCGCTTGATTATACTCGTTGTGCCACGATCATGGCACGAACGAGAATCCCGATTACATCTTCTGGGGCATCCCCCATGACCGTTGATGCTCCGACCGCTTCGACCCCTCCTAAGCGTAGGGCCAAGACCACTCGACCCACCTCTTCGTCTTCAACTCCGTTGAAGAGGAAGAGGACGTCCAATCCTAAACCTGCCGGCCAATCGTCCAAGCCTAAACCTAAACCCAAAAAGTTCCGTGCACCTACTCCTCCCGGTGCGAGTTCAGGTAGTGATTCTGAGGATGATTCCAAGGAAGAATACACTCCTGAACATCCCGAGAAGGCACCTACTCCACCCCCTCCTCCACCTCCTCCTAAGACCCGTAAGGCTAAGGGTAAAGCTCCTATGCCAGTCGGCGGTGTGGATATATCGTTGTACCGTGACGACCCTCAGTGTCTCGCAGCGTACAACCGTATAGAGCACTGCCCAATGCTGTTGGACCATTACGTTCAGTTTTCTGATTTTCTTGGCCTTGCCGATCTTTTATCGTATAGTGGCCTTTTGGACTACCTTCGATACGACCCTAAGGCGAACCCTAGACCCTATCCTCGCCTGGTCAAATTATTCTATGCCAATCGTGTCTGGGGCCAGTACGATGAGTCTCACTCCATCGAGACTTCTGTTTTGGGGACTCCTATAGTCCTCACGGCAGAGATCTTGGGGGAGATGATAGGTTGCTCGTCGTGTGGCCTCCTCCCGTCTGACATTTCTGTTGACGATATCTCCACCCTCGATCAGCCTACCCTAGGTGAAATCTTCCAGGTTATCCCCCCGCATTCATTGGTGTCCCTTCGAAATCATTCAAGCCGAATGCTTGGGTGATTAACCTGATCTTGAAATCCTGCCTTCTTCCCAAGTATGGATCTTCTTCACTTCCATCTCAGCCGTTTCTGAAATTGATTTACGCTCTGTTTATGGGCAGCGAGATTAATTGGGCTCGCATTATACTCGATAAGATGGACTCTTTCGAGTGTATACGCAAGACCACTAAATCTGCGCATATCCCATATCCGTGTCTCATGACCTTGGTATTCCGTCGATTCGGTGTCCCCTTGCCCCCTGATGATGAGCGTCCCCTTGGTCCTCCTCTGAACGCGACGGCCGTTAAGAAATCTCTTGCGGCACTCCATCACGTGCAGCGGTCGACACCTTCTGCATCTCAGGCCACTCACTCAGCTGCTTCTGTCCCTCCTCATACCACCACACTTGATGATGTCGTACGGTTACTTCGTCGGCACGAGTCGCGTCTGGCTCGTACCGAGGAGGTCGTCTGCCGTATGGCTAGCTTGATGGGCGTCCAGCTTCCTCCTCCTGTCTCTGAGGATGAGGAGATGGACGATGAGGATATTGATGACCTGGTCACCTCCCTTGCTCGTGGCGATGAGGCCACTGCTGCTGCTGCTGCTACCACATCTGCTCCTGGAGATGGCACCACTTCCGGTGCTCCAGAGACTTCTGCTCCAGTAGTTCAGACTTCTGAGGCTGCTGCTGCTCCTGCTGACGAGCCTGCTCCTATTTTGTTTGCTGCTGTACCTGTTAAGACCCCAGCCGTTGAGCCTACCGTCGATGTCTCCACACCTGCCCCGACGATCCCGTCTATTGACACGCCTCTCCTCCCTGCAGAGCCTGAGTCCACTGCGTCGACTGGACCCACGGAGACTGCAGATCCAGCCACTTACTCGTGATCGTCTGTTTCGAGGACTCTCCACTGCTCTTTGGATGATACATTTTATTGAGAGTACTTTGGGTTAGGATGGAGTGTTGGGGTTGTTCTGATGTATTTTGGTTATATGGATGTCGGTGTTGTATTTTGATGTTTATATAGATGGTATGTTGCACTTGATATGATGTACTCGATGTGAGTTTTGGATGTACTCTTGGTATTCTCATATATATATATACATCGATGTTTTCTTTTGTCTTACTTCGTCGTGCATATTTAATTTTCGTTCAATGCATATGATATGTGAAATCATCGCTCGACGCTTGATAACTTGGTTAAATAGATTATATTTCTATAATTGTATAGAATTGTTTTCCATGCACACATTTAACCAAGAATATTGAATATTGAAGAGTATGTTTCATTATTCAATACATGAATAAATATTTGGTATTTTTTTATGATTTTAATTATCGATTTTTGATAATGGACAATTTGGCACACCTTGATTTGATTTCAACACTTTTCCCTTGGTGTCAATTATGTCCATCGTCATTGTCTACGACTCCCGATGTTGGATTCTCCATTTCCTAGTTGTTGTCGTTGTATGCCCCCCATTTTTGGGATAATGCCAAAGGGGGAGAGATAATGATAATAAATAGGTCAAATGAAAATTTAACTCAATTTCCAAGAATCTAATTTGATGTGTTAGATTCAGGGGGAGTTAAGATATATATAAGGATTTTCAAAATCCGATATTTCAAAAATCGATTCTCGTTATATATCTTACTCGTCTGATTGATGCAATTTATATATATTCATTTTGGAATTAACGTGTCATCAATGCAGGGGGAGTAAGTATTTTACATTTGAATCATTATTTTTGATTATTATTTATGTTGGTTTGTCATCACCAAAAAGGGGGAGAATGTTGAATATTGGACTCCCCGGATTTGGTTTTGGATGATGAGCAAACATAAATAATTCATGAACTAACAATTTGTGAGCGCAGTATTGGAGATCGTCGCCAAATTCACGAGAACAATCAAAGCGACATCTCAAGACTTCTCAAAGCTCGTATTCATTGCCTAAAGCTTCGTTGAAGCTCTTGGACCGTTTTGGAAGTCATGAAGAATTGATCGAAGCTCTCGAAGACCATTCATTAAGGTTTTATTTATAGTCTTTTAGCTTCGATCTATAGAATGTTAAGCCTTGAGTATATCTTACGATTCTATCTTCATAACGCTCATATCGTAGCTCTAGGATCTTAGTACAAGTTCATTCTAACTTCCTCGAAGCATCACGCTTCGATTCGGACTTGTTTGTGCATGTTAGTTGGTACAAGAAGAAGTACTGACCGACTAGATGGTGATCTAGTCGGTCAGCAAAGCTTCTTGGACCGACTAGTTTGTGTTAATCTTTTCTTGTTCAGTACTGTTTACAGTTAGTCGGTCTACGTTGACTCACCGACCGACTATTTTGTGAACTAGTCGGTCAGTGATGCTTCTTTGACCGACTAGTTGTGATTTACTGTACATGCCAAATTTCTCCTAAGCTACTGTTTATCGTTTAGTCGGTCTAAGAACGTTTGGTGGCCGACTAGTTGATAATCTAGTCGGTCAACATTTGTTCTTGGACCGACTAAGTCAATTTATATTCAGACTATTTGCTTTTGCCTCTTAGTCGGTCTACGTTCACTGATTGTTCGACTAGTTGTGAAACTAGTCGGTCAGAAAGTCTTCTTGGACCGACTAGATTTCTACGTCTGAATTTCTATCTCTTCTCAGTTCTTCACTTAGTCGGTCCATGTTGTTTGACTGACCGACTAGTTGATGAACTAGTCGGTCAGTGGTTGTTCTTTGACCGACTAGTTGCCTCAGATTTCTATCCGTTGGGAATTGACCTAACTTATTTTTATGGGACCCTATAAATACGAACCTAGGTCATTTCTCTCTAGGTTAGAGCTGCCATTAAGAGATTCATTGAGATTGAAAGAGATAGCTATTCTCACTCATTTCTAAAGCTCTCTTCCTCACAAGAAATCCATTCTCTTCCTTTCTAGATCTAGAATCCATCTTGAGAGAAGTTTGTTCTTGGTGAGCCCTTCAAGCTCTAGCTTGATTCAAGTCTCCAAATCATTCCTAGGCACCCATTGCTGGTCATTTCTTTGGTGCTAGGTCTTGGTGACTTCATCTTCCTCAAATCCCTCCTTGCACCTATTTGGTAAGAAAACTCAAGGTATAGGATTTTGTGGTAAGATTGTTTATTTCATTATAAACTTGTTTATATTGCTTATTAATTCTCTCGGTTGTGAGAGAAAGTTGTGATCCCGGGTTGTGGGATTCACTATTGCCATTAAATGTATGATTTGATCTTGTGAAGGTTTTTCACAAGATATTCATAGTGGAAATCTTGGGTTAGGGTTTCTAACTTAAGTATCCGGAGGGGATCCGGGTGGTTGGGACGTAGGATCACCGGGAACAAGTCGGGGAGACTTGGGTGGATCCGAACCCAGTAACATCTTTTGTTAGCATTGTTAATTTTGTTGTTGTCATTCAATTTAAGCTTTCGCAAATTGATTTGGTAGTTGTTTGCACTATAATTAGGAATTATACTCCTTGTTATTTTTAAAGTACTATTCACCCCCCCCTCTAGTACTTGTGCAGTAGCTTGTAGGGCATTACAGAGGATGGAGTGGAGAAGATCCTTGACTCGCTCACATCTCAATGGGAGTCAAAGGCCAACGGGATTTTGAAGTCAAATGACTTGTCCAAATACATCGTTGAGGAGTGCATTGGGAATCTCATGGCATATGAAGTAAAGCTTTAACATAAGAAAGAGATTCAACCAACGAAGCCCGAGAAGCAAAAGGGGGTTGCATTCCATGCCAAGAAGGAGCCAATCAAGTGGAGAAAGAAGTTCCATCGGGAAGCTCCGAGTGAAGAAGAAGAAGAAGAAGATGTTAGCGATGATGATTACAACGAGCTTGCCAAGCAATTCAAGCAAATCAAGGCTTTTCTTAAGGACAAGCAAGGTAAATCTTTGTCAAAGTTTGCCTCCAAGTCTAACAATTCTATTTGTTTCAATTGTAGAGGAAAATGTCATCTTTCTACCAAATTCCCTTCCAAGCCCGACAAAGAAAATTACAAAGGGAAAGGGAAGAAGCATTGGAAAGGCAATTCCAAATTCAAGAATCAAAAGAAAAGACTTGTCGGCACATTTGATGATTCCGATGAGGACACTTCAAGTGATGAAGAAGAGGATGATAAGGAGCCAGCTCACATGTGCCTCACTGCTTTTGATGATTCTTCATCAATCTCCTCAAGATCTAGAGATGAAGAAGTAGAGGTGTGGCTCAACTCCAATGAAGAAATGTGCTTCATGGCTAATGGGAAAGAGTCTTCGTCAAGCTCTAGCAAGGAGGAAAGTGATGAGGAAGTTGAGGAGGAGAAGCTATCCTACGAGGAGCTCGAATACCGCTTCAACGTGGTCTCCAATGGGACAAGTAAGTGCATCGACTCATATGCTAAATTGAAAGCTAAATTTAAAAATGCTATGATTAGGTTGCATGCCTTAGAATCTACTAGTGTAAATGACAATGATGCTTTGCATGTTTGTGACACTAGTGAGAGAGACACACTTCTCTCTCAAGTTAAGGAATTGAGTTTAACTAATGAGAATCTTGTTGCTCAAAACCTTAGCTTAGAAACTCGCATTCAACAACTTACGTTGAAATGCGAAGAGGAATCCCAAAAGCTCAAAAGCTTTGTTTATTCTAGGGATTCACTCCACGGTTTGCTTGAAAAACAACTTCCGGCAAACCATAGAGGATGTTTGGGATACACTCCAAAGGTGGTTACCAAACCCACCTCTAATTCCTCTTATGGTGCAAATACAAGAAATATTGCTAAAGCACCTAAGAAGAATCACCATGCTTTCTTGTACAACAATAACATCAACAAGAAGCATGTAGATCACGAGGTAATGAGGAAGAATGAAAAATCTTCATTTTTTGCTAAGAAGCAAAATCCTCATTCTTTGCATGCCAAAAAATTCGTTTCTACACCTAAGCATGCCACATCCACCCCTCTTGCTAAGGCAAAACCCTTACCTAGGAAATCCTTGAGTTTATGGATTCCCACTAAGGTTAGTGTGCAAGAGAGGGATAGCTACATCAACTCTCTAGTTAGGGATGTGATCACCTCATGTTATTACATTAGGAAATCAAACTCCTCTTGGGTTTGGTTGCCTAATGTTTAGGTTCCTCACACATTTGCATATTGCATGGGTATTGTGCTTGAATGTTTTTTTAGCATACCCATTGTTTATGTGTGTTTCATGATTTTGAAAATATTTTCAAACTTATTTTTCATGAAAATGAGGACCTTGGGGTTTTTTTGACATGCATGCATTCTTGATCCATGTGTATGTCAATGGGGGAGTTAATATGTTATATGTTTAAAATATTTTAAGACATATTTTAACTCTCATTTCGGAGGTTATTTGAAATCATTATTTACAATTGGTTATTTTTGGTCTCAAACTAAACCTCTTGTATATTGCCAACTTGTTCATGTTTTATTTTGTTTTGGCAATATCTTTGTGTATCATTGAAGCTTGATTTTTCCATATCTATTGCTTTGATACACTTTAGGCCCATGGCTTCATTATTTGTATATCAATTGATAAAGCGGATTAATTCCCAAGTTTCTTTTTCTACAATTGGTATTTACCTCAATTGTTAGAGATTGTTAATTTCCTTCTTTATAATTGGTATTAGATCCTAGAAGTCAAAGTTTGACCATTTCTATGATCTAGGGGGAGCATGGGATAGTGAATTGATACCCACTAAAATTTTCAATTTGGTATCATACATCTCCTTTATTCTTGCATATTGTCACATCTTGGTTAAGATGACAAAGGGGGATATTGTTGATGTCCACCTTTTTGACGATGTCAAGGGGGAGAGTTATGCATTATGTAACCTTATAGGGGAGAGTTTTATACATATGCATATGGGGAGAGATGTATGGGATTAGATAAACCATTCATGTTTGCATGATATTGTTCATTACAATTGGTTTATGTTATCCATGCCTATTATATGTCACCATGATCTTATTTAGTAGAATGCGTATTTACTATTGTGTAGCACATTGTATAATTGGTGCATATAAGTAGGGGGAGCTCATTAGCATTGTGCTTTAATACTTTGTATTTTACATAATGTGTGTCATCATCAAAAAGGGGGAGACTGTTGAGTATTGGTGTTTCATACCAATCTTATTTTGATGATGATCACAACATTATGTTGTTGCTAATGACTTTCATGTTTTAGTCTCACAGTTTCAATCCTAGAATATCTTTCTTGGAGATTAATCACTTGGTGCAAGGATGGACATCAAGTGGAGAAGGGCCAAAGCTTGGACTCAAGGAGTGCCAAAGCTTGGAGATGATGGAGAGAAATCAAGGCATCAAGATTAAAGACTTAGACTCTAAGGAAAGCATTGTAATCCATGTAATATTTACTTTATTGCTTTCTCTCTCTTTTGAGTCTAGGTTAATGTAATGCCTTGTTAGATGGTTTACTCATTCATGCATATGCATTTAACCATCTTAGTGAGCCTTATGATTATCATAGAATCCAACCAATTAGGTTCACTTTGTCCAAAGACTCATTTGGAGTATCTTGCTTTCCATCAGTCGCCTGCTGAAGGAAACACAGTCGACTGGGTGATTTCCAGTCGCTTGTCGACCCTTCTACAGTCGACTGATATGCACAGCTCAAGTCAACTTTTCAATTGACTCAAACTTGAGCTTTACGCACAGTCAACTGCTACTCAGTTTACAGTCGCTTGTAGATTTACAGTCGCCTGGGAATTGGCCAAAAGTCGTCTAAGTAGCGTAAGTGCATTCTCCGCTTTTCTCTGTCTTTTCTACATCTTATACAGCAGTCGACTGATGAAGGTATTATAGTCGCCTGATTATAAGCCAGTCGACTGTATTATTGACATCAGTCGCCTGTAACTGGAGAAAGAGTGCAGCTCTCTGTTTTATTCCATCCCCTGCAGCAGTCGCCTGCTGAAGGATTAACAGGCGCCTGTCCTGTTTACAGTCGACTGTATCGACTTCATCAGTCGACTGTCATGGCTCAGATTATAGCCATTGGATATTTTCTAGCCGTTGATCAGTCCACTGTCTTATGATCATCAGTCGACTTTTCCTGTCGTTTTCGCCCAGTTTCTAGCCATTGCAGAATTGTTTCTTTGGCTGTTTTCTTGGGTTTTGGGGTTTGATATTGGGTTTCTATATATATATGAGTTTGCTACCATCTCTTATATTCCTTGATGCTATTGAATATCTCAAGAGATCTATATGCAACTCTCAAACTCCCTCAATTCCCTCTTTTGAGCTCTCATTCCTCTTCATGCCTTGAAGTCCAGCTCAAGGGAATTCATCCAAGTGCTTTCAAGCATATCTCAACACTTGGAGATCCTCTTCCATGCCTTGCATCCATTTATGAGTAAGCATCTCAAGGCATAGGTAAGAGTATTTATTTTACTTGGTGAATTTGTATCTCTAATTCTCTTTGTGGGAATTAGTTTAACTCTCTTTGTGGGAGTTTATTTCTTTATGGGATTAGGATATTCTTTTAGTGGGAATAACTCTCTTTGTGGGAGTAACTCTCTTTGTGGGAGTTTAGTGTCCTAGTGTAGGGCTAACCCTAATTCTCTGAGTGGGAATTAGTGATTCTCTGTGTGGGAGTCTTGATCGTTGACCGGCGCCCCGTTTACGGCATGGGCGCGGTGTCGTTTTACCGCAAGTGCACGGTTAGTGTAGGGTGAGGGTATATCGAACTCAGGGAGGTGGATGGCTTGAGTGGCTACTAGCCTCGCCTAGGTCGTGTGCTAGCTACGCGGATAATGTGGGTGGAAGTGTAGAAATAAAGGAAAGAAATAAAAAGACACGAAATGAATCCCCGCTAACACGGGCTAGAGCATTCATGACACTTGGCATTTGACTTGATCCAGGGTGAGACATTGCCCCAAAAGGTGGTACCTAGCGTACATGGCCCGATATTCCGGTCGGTGCCAAGCACGCTAGGCCTACCCGGTTCCGGACGGTGGGCATTCCCATGTCCATTAACACCTTCCGCAACCGGGAGCATTAAGGCCACAATGATAACTCCCAACATTTTGTCCAAGCCGTTCCCACGCGCGAGGACTCGATGTCTACACTAGGGGCGTGAGCTATGGCTAGGGAGTCAACCGCCAAGTTTATTCCCCCTTGGCCCGACGGTCAGAGGCGGTCTTTCTCCCGCCAATGACAATGAAACACCCCCGCGTAACCCTAATGGCCAAATAGGTCAAATGTGATTTCTAGCAATACATCGAAGCGGATCTTGACTGGACAAGCACCGGACCCCAATCCCCAACACAACTAGGGTGTTGCCGTACGAATTGGACTCAGATTGCTAGAAATCCACATTGACACATTTCATCGAACACATGCCATGCAATCAAGTCAAATGAAACAACCCAAGCATCAATCCTACCCTAACCCGTATTAGGGTTCATCGACACTACTCAATGGTGAATAACATAAAAACAAGCAATAGAAAAGACATACAAACGTTCACCATCAAGCAACAATGAAAACAACACAAAACAATGGAAAATGAGAGAAGAAAATACTTATCTTGAGCTTGAATCTTCAATCCAATACAAGATTTATTGAGCAAAGACCTAATCTAATCTACCCTAAGCTTCACAAGAGAAGGGGCAAAAAGCCCTAAAAAACTGAAAGAGGAACCTCCTCAAGTCGTGCCCCCAATCTCTATTTATAAACCCCTCAAAAACCCTCTTGGGTCGGGTTCAGAACTGTCAAAAAAGGCCCACCCGATCGGGTGAAAACTCACCCGATCGGGTGGAACAAACAGAGAGCACGAAACTGCTGAAATTGACTTCAACCGATCGGTTGGACTCCCAACCGATCGGTTGAAGTGAAATTTCAGACAGCAGCCAATTTCAGCACACAGCTGCGCTCAGAAAATTCCAGAAAAATCTAGAAAAATCGGATTCGGGCATGCGACCTATCGTTGGAAAGCTAACGACGATGCCGACGCTAAAAAAATAAGAGATCACCCAAAATCCTTCTGGAATGATAGCAGATCTTCAATGAATGAGCAGCGGTGCGCGAAAGGGGACGAAAAGGCCACCCGATCGGTTGAAATGTCAACCGATCGGGTGAGCAGCTTGTTGCTTCGGCCGTCGCCTTCGGGAGCTTCAACCGGTCACTGAGGAGAGCGGGTGGAGCCGTCGGTTCGATATTTGAGGCGATGCGGCTACAGATGAACCGATCGGGTGATAAGTCACCCGATCGGTTGGAATTACGCCCAAATTCCCGAGAACTCAGCTGTGTTCAACCGGTCGACGAACCGGTCGGTTGATCTTCACTTGGCTTCAGCTTCCGCCCGGGTCGGACACGCGTGCATCACCCGATCGGTTGGCTGTGTCCAACCGATCGGGTGGGGGCTGAAAGATGGCAATCTTGGTCGTTTGACCCCCTGGATCACGCGTGACCCCTCCCGTTGCTCCGGGGACTCATGATATCGTTGTTTTATGTCCCAAATGCTGTAAATTCCTGCAAATTACCAAAAACACGGAAAAGTGAAAGAAAACGAGAAAACACGAGAAAACGAATACAAGACGGTGGTAAATAATGGAAAAACACGGGAGAAAACGTGCGCAAATATATGAAATATAAACGCACGTCAAAATCCCCCAAGCTGAACTCTTCCTCGTCCTCGAGGAAGACGAGTGAGAGTAGGAGCTCGGAGAGAGAAAATAGAGAGAAAGAGAGAAAAAGAAAACTCTATATCCTAGATCACCCGTTAGGGCCAACAAAATCAAAAATGACACACCAAGCAAGCGAACGCCAAATCACATCACTAAACTAAGGAATATGAGTCCATACAAGTGCGTTGGGCCCACGCGGTGAAGCGCGAGTGAGTGTGGTCGTGTGCTAGCAGACGGTGTCACTATCTACGATGTGCGATAAAGCTCGATATACACAAATCCAAGAAAGACCCAAATATCGATTCGATTCGAATAAAGCGGTGAATATATAGCTCAAGCATGCATGAGAATAGAGCAAGAATCGAAACATATCATGCGTCATGGACTCCACAACTAGGGTTAAGGAAATCACACCACTATAGCCGAGATACTAGCTAAAAAGTTCCCACGCCAAGTGTTTTCGAAAACGATGGGGGTTGAGATGATGTGGAGTAGAACACTCGGTGCAAATTCTCGCCTTCCCTTTATTCTCGGCAAGTAGGAAAAAATATTCACACGGGAATTTTTTTTTGTGGGTTTTGGGTATTTGTATTTTTTTTGGATTTTGGGCTATACAAAATTTTTCTTTTCTTTTCTTTTTGGGTTTTTCTTTTCTTTTCTCTTTTTTTTTGGATTTTTGGGTTTTTTGCTATACACATGTGTACTCTCCCAAGTGGGAGAACGGTACACGACGAGGGGATTTGCACCAAGTAAAACAAAAAGGAAGTCGGAATCTAAACACTTGGGCAAAGGAAACTATTCTCGCTAATTAGAGCATGGGCTAAATGGGTTATCCTAGTCCTTGTTTGTGGAATCCCGACACATGCGAATTGAAATATACGATATAAATATAGCATGCATATAGAAGCAGATAGTAGAAGCAAATACCGCATATTCAAATCAAAGCATGATAATCTAGGGGTCAACCAAGAATAGGTATATAAAACATAATCACAAGGTAGAAGCACACCAAATGCTAGTCACGACACACGACTCACAAGAAAGCTAAGTGGACCCACGATGCATGAAATGCAAGAGGACTCGGCTTCCTGAGGTTAGTGAATGTGATTATCGAAGCCGTGCTAGGTGTGTGTGTGTGTGATTTTGTGGCAATTCATCATATGGGGTCATCTCTAGGAGAGAGAGAACAAAAGAAGAAAAGAAAAAGAAAAAGACGGAGAAAAACGACTCAAATAATGAAGAAAAAGAGACAAATGACGCACGAAGTGCGACTCCCCCAAGCTGAAACTTGCATTGTCCTCAATGCAATAGTAGTGAATACGGGAGGGCAATGAAAATGGGGGGGAAGTTACGCACCGACACAAAAAATGAAAAACACGAAAAATACACGAACGAAACTGGAAAATAAAGAAAAAGAAACATACAGAATAAAAGATATAAAACGCAACGAAGGACTCAAAGACACAAACACGTGACAACGACACACGAAAACAAGCACACAAAAGTCGATTTCCCCCAAGCTGAACATGACAATGCTAGTAAAATGATATGATCAATGAGATGCAGAAATATGCTAGGGGAAAATCGGAAAAGAAAGAAATCAGAATGCAGGAGAGACAGTCTGCTCGTTCTCCTCGGAAGAGGATGTGGGGTGAAATGATAGAAGGGCACGACATGAAGGGTTATTAAGATGCAAAAGCAAACCCTAGATACGCTCCCCTCGCTAATGAGAGGAGACGAGATTATTCAAACCTAAACTAGAAAGCGGTAAATTTTTACACTACTGGATTAGGATACACCTGAGCATAGGTGGATCCAAGATCTGGAGCGGGGCAGGTAGCTGCTCTAACTGCTCCTTCTGTGGCTCCGCCAGAAGCGCTGTGCCACGTGTGCCAATGGACCCAAGCAATGCACCTCCAAGCATCCCTCGTAGGTGTCCACCTGTGACCTGCAAAGGACGAGGTGCATTAGTCCATGGCAAGAAATTATTTCCCAAAATAAATGTATCCCAGAGATAGTCGCCGGTAAATGATGGTAAAATATATGAAATGTGGCGAACACTCCCTGGAAATGGTATGCTATCCTCTGTGCTAGCGACGATCAAATCCCCGCTCTCCATGTGAAGTTGCTCTCCAGGTGGTGACACACCGCAGCATACCTCAAGGGAAGTCGATATTGTGTCCTGTGAGATATATGGTGTGTCAAATATATATGAGTCTAAAGAAATAGGACGTGAAAAGCGAGACTCAAATGTGGAGTGAGAGTGAGTATGAAAATCTCCCTGAATAGGGGCAATATGCTCAAGTAGATGCTCAGCCGCAGAAGAAGTGGAGCGTGACGGTAGAGGTAGATGTGGCTTGGGCTCCATGAAGTGGACGATCGTATCCAAGCCCTCATGCACATCCTCCTCGACGATATGCTCATGCTCCTCCATCTGCCTGATGTCCTGAATGACATCCTCATGGTTGACCACCGACCAAGGAGGAAGCTGTGACAGAGATGGCTGTGGAGGTGGATGTGGAGCGGACCACTCGCATGTGGTCGTGGTGTCGTCGTCCTCACGCACATCCTCCTCGCCGGTATGCATAAGCTCTGTGGTCTCCTCGGTGCTCTCATAGGACTCATATGGGGTATCCAGATAAAGATGAAAAGTCTCTCCCACAGATCCTAGAGAAATCTCCCCATCCTCACTATCATCATCAAAAAATGCTTCGTCATCCAAGTGGTAGTGTGGGAAAATTGGGGCATCGGCATGAGATGTGTCTATGGTGGCCGATGGCATGGTGGTCTCAACCATGAAGGTGGGTATATCCTCTCCTTCATCCCCTCTCCTCGGTGTCGGCTCGGTGATTGGTACCATCAAGTTTTGTAATATTTGGCATTGGTTAAACATGGCACTTTCAAGGAGAGACACGAGGCTTGATTCTTCTTGTGTGTGTGGAGGGGTATAAGGTTGAGGAAATGGATGGGAGGTGTTTGGGCTAAGGTTGTGGGAAAATGTTTGGCCTTGGGGTGGGGGGAGGCTCTCAAGCGTAAATGGGCAATCATAATACACATGCCCCGCCATCCCACAAGTCTCACAAACCACAACCGAATAAGGATTGTATCCTCCCATCTGAGCATCGAAATTTGATCTCCACATGGTTACACCAAAGATACCTGGACAACAAAAAATAAGAAAACTAGAGAGGAGCGTCAATAGTACAAGAAAATAACAAAAAGATAATATAATAGTGGGGGGAAAATTTCTTGGTTATTGAATATATTTTTTTTTTAAAAAAAGAAAAATAAATTTTTTGTGTTTTTATGCGTAGTCTAACGAACCCAAGCTAAGCCAATATCAAACCGAACGCCTCCCCGGCAACGGCGCCAAAAACTTGACCGGCGCCCCGTTTACGGCATGGGCGCGGTGTCGTTTTACCGCAAGTGCACGGTTAGTGTAGGGTGCGGGTATATCGAACTCAGGGAGGTGGATGGCTTGAGTGGCTACTAGCCTCGCCTAGGTCGTGTGCTAGCTACGCGGATAATGTGGGTGGAAGTGTAGAAATAAAGGAAAGAAATAAAAAGACACGAAATGAATCCCCGCTAACACGGGCTAGAGCATTCATGACACTTGGCATTTGACTTGATCCAGGGTGAGACATTGCCCCAAAAGGTGGTACCTAGCGTACATGGCCCGATATTCCGGTCGGTGCCAAGCACGCTAGGCCTACCCGGTTCCGGACGGTGGGCATTCCCATGTCCATTAACACCTTCCGCAACCGGGAGCATTAAGGCCACAATGATAACTCCCAACATTTTGTCCAAGCCGTTCCCACGCGCGAGGACTCGATGTCTACACTAGGGGCGTGAGCTATGGCTAGGGAGTCAACCGCCAAGTTTATTCCCCCTTGGCCCGACGGTCAGAGGCGGTCTTTCTCCCGCCAATGACAATGAAACACCCCCGCGTAACCCTAATGGCCAAATAGGTCAAATGTGATTTCTAGCAATACATCGAAGCGGATCTTGACTGGACAAGCACCGGACCCCAATCCCCAACACAACTAGGGTGTTGCCGTACGAATTGGACTCAGATTGCTAGAAATCCCCATTGACACATTTCATCGAACACATGCCATGCAATCAAGTCAAATGAAACAACCCAAGCATCAATCCTACCCTAACCCGTATTAGGGTTCATCGACACTACTCAATGGTGAATAACATAAAAACAAGCAATAGAAAAGACATACAAACGTTCACCATCAAGCAACAATGAAAACAACACAAAACAATGGAAAATGAGAGAAGAAAATACTTATCTTGAGCTTGAATCTTCAATCCAATACAAGATTTATTGAGCAAAGACCTAATCTAATCTACCCTAAGCTTCACAAGAGAAGGGGCAAAAAGCCCTAAAAAACTGAAAGAGGAACCTCCTCAAGTCGTGCACCCAATCTCTATTTATAAACCCCTCAAAAACCCTCTTGGGTCGGGTTCAGAACTGTCAAAAAAGGCCCACCCGATCGGGTGAAAACTCACCCAATCGGGTGGAACAAACAGAGAGCACGAAACTGCTGAAATTGACTTCAACCGATCGGTTGGACTCCCAACCGATCGGTTGAAGTGAAATTTCAGACAGCAGCCAATTTCAGCACACAGCTGCGCTCAGAAAATTCCAGAAAAATCTAGAAAAATCGGATTCGGGCATGCGACCTATCGTTGGAAAGCTAACGACGATGCCGACGCTAAAAAAATAAGAGATCACCCAAAATCCTTCTGGAATGATAGCAGATCTTCAATGAATGAGCAGCGGTGCGTGAAAGGGGACGAAAAGGCCACCCGATCGGTTGAAATGTCAACCGATCGGGTGAGCAGCTTGTTGCTTCGGCCGTCGCCTTCGGGAGCTTCAACCGGTCACTGAGGAGAGCGGGTGGAGCCGTCGGTTCGATATTTGAGGCGATGCGGCTACAGATGAACCGATCGGGTGATAAGTCACCCGATCGGTTGGAATTACGCCCAAATTCCCGAGAACTCAGCTGTGTTCAACCGGTCGACGAACCGGTCGGTTGATCTTCACTTGGCTTCAGCTTCCGCCCGGGTCGGACACGCGTGCATCACCCGATCGGTTGGCTGTGTCCAACCGATCGGGTGGGGGCTGAAAGATGGCAATCTTGGTCGTTTGACCCCCTGGATCACGCGTGACCCCTCCCGTTGCTCCGGGGACTCATGATATCGTTGTTTTATGTCCCAAATGCTGTAAATTCCTGCAAATTACCAAAAACACGGAAAAGTGAAAGAAAACGAGAAAACACGAGAAAACGAATACAAGACGGTGGTAAATAATGGAAAAACACGGGAGAAAACGTGCGCAAATATATGAAATATAAACGCACGTCAATCGTCGTGTAGTGTTGGTGGGTCCTTGTGTAGGGCATAAATCCTCCTTGTGGGGGTATCTCCTTGTGAGATTTGTATTCACTTCTCTGTGTGGGAATATAGTGAATATTGGTGAGGCTGGACGTACCCAAATTTGGCGAACCAGGGTAAAATCTTGTGTTTGCTTTTGGATTAATTGTGTCATTTAATTCCTCTTGCATTTATAATTCCGCATTTGCAAGTTTAATTTTAATTGAACAATTTTATTGCCATTACACTATTCACCCCCCTCTAGTGTATGGTGTTAGTATTGCAAGGGTAAGGCGATCCTTACATGTCTTTCATTTCGAATTCTTTTGTCAGGCTTACAGATATCTCAGTGATCTCTTCTGGAGATCCAATGAGGTTCAGATAGTCTACGTAGACTGCTATTATGACGAATCCTTTTTTCCTTTGCTCTTATAAAGATGCAAGTGCAGACTTCATTATTGGTGAATCATTGTTATACAAGGAAATCACTTCGTCTATTATACCACATCCTTCCCGATTGTTTAAGACCATACAATGATCTTTAAAGCTTAACAGAGTAGATGTCCCGAGGTCTACCTTTTAATTCAGAAGGCATTGAAAAGCCATCAGAAAGTTTCATGTATATCTCCTTGTCGAGATTACCGTATAGATATGAATTGACAACATCCATTAGCTACATATCTAAACCTTCCTTTGCTGTTAAGCTTATCAGAAATCGGAATGTGATCGCATCCATGACCGGGGAGTATGTTTCCTCATAGTCAATACCCGGTCTTTGGAAAAATCCTTGCGCTACAAGTCTTTCTTTGTAGCGTGCGATCTTATTATTTTCATTTCTTTTTCTCACGAATACCCATTTGTATCCCACGGGTTTGACACCAGTAGGTGTCTGGACAATTTGCCCAAAGACTTTGCTTTTCTTAAGTGAGTCCAACTCAGCTTCTATTGTATGATTCCACTTTGGCCAATCGTTTCTACATTTGCATTCAGGAACAGAATGTGGATCATGCTCATCCTCGCTTCCGGCGACGTGAATAGCAATATGAAATGCAAAGTCATCATCGACGACTTTACTCTTTCTATCCAATACCTCCAATGTATGTACATAATTTAATGATATTTCAGTTTCTCCCGACAATTCCTCTGCAGTGGATTCTGGGAGGGGTGAGGGTATGGACATGAGCTCATTTCTCTGTGGGGGTATCGTCTCAAGGTCTCCAGATATTTTTCTTTTTCTTGGATTTTACCCCCTGAGCCTGGTGGTCTGCCTCTTTTCTGTTGAGGTGCAGCCACTTCTGCTGTTGGTGGATTGCATCCAATCTCGGGGATGTCAATCCTAGCTGGAGTATTTGCAGCAGGGATGTGTGATTTGACAATCTTCTGGTTGTCAGTAAATGAGTCCGGTAATCGTTGAATAGTGTCATATATGTAGAGGATCTTCAGGATCTCATATTCACATTGTCTTGTTACCGGATCATAGTGGGTCAAGCTTTTTGTATCCCACGTTATGATGTGCTTTGCACCAGATTTCTCAGTGTCTGGGCCTATTTTGGGGAAAATTGTTTCATCGAATTCACAGTCTTCAAGACGTGCCTTGAATGCGTCCCCCGTTTGGGGTTCTAGGTATCTTATAATTGAGGGTGAGTCAAACCCTACATAGATACCTAGGCGACGTTAAGGACCCATTTTTGTCCTATGTGGTTGTGCAATGGGGATGTAAACTACGCAACCGAAGATCCTCAAATGAGAAATGTTCGGTGACACTCCATATACAAGTTGCATTAGAGAAAGACTCTGACCTCCAGAGGGTCTTATTTTTATTAACGATGCATCATGCAAAATTTCATGTCCCCATGCATCCACCAGCAACTGGGATTTCATTAACAATGGACGTGCAATCCATTGGAGTCTTTTTATCAGTGACTCTGCCAACCCGTTCTCCGTATGAACATGCAACACTATATGTTCAATTTCTATTCCCGTTGCCTGGCAGTACTCTTGAAATGGCCGGGAGGTAAATTCCCGAGCAGTATCCTGACGTATTTTCTTTATTTGGTTGTCTGGAAAATGCGCCCGCAACTTTATTATTTGTGCCAATAGCTTTGGAAAAGCTAAGTTGCGGGTCGATAGTAGACACACATACGAATATTTTGAGGATGCATCAATCAGTACCATAAAGTACCGAATGGCCTACTAGGGGTGGATAGATCCACATATGTCTCCTTGTATTCTTTCGAGGAAGCTTGGAGATTTGATATCCACTTTTAGTGGTGATGTCATTGTTATTAATTTTCCCTTGAAGCAGGGGATGCAAGGGAATTCTCCCTTCTGAAGAATCTTCTGGTTCTTCAGGTCATGTCCATGGGATTAAGATAAGATGCGATGGATCATCACAGATCCAGGGTGGCCAAGTATATCATGCCAAAGTAAAAACTTGGCTTACGTCGGGCACTTCAGGTGCTCCGTCAAATTAGCTTTCTCTCTCCGAATCTTTGTATGGTAGAGGCCTGATGAGAGGCTCTCAAAGCATTTAAGTATGGTTTTTACTCCTTTTCCTTAAGACGTTACATACAGTAATTCTTTTTCATTTACATTTGTTGTTTCCAAATGGAATCCATTTAAACAGATATCCTTGAAACTTAGTAAGTTTCGGTTGGAATTCAGAGAGAATAATGCATCCTTTATTTTAATTTCTGTTCCATTTGGAATCAACAAAGTTGCATTCCCATAACCTTCAACTATATTCGATGGCCCTGAAATTGTATTTACAGGGCTTTTATATGGTATAATGCTATGAAAATAGCATTTATACTGAAGGATCGTATGTGTTGAAGCACTATCTACTAAGCAGTCATGAGAGCGATCCATCTATAAAATATGAATAAAACATTTGCATTTTAGAAATATAATCAAAATTTTTTATTCAAAAATAAATTACATAATTCAAATGCAACA
The DNA here is from genome assembly GCA_030789695.1 of Scilla litardierei. NCBI lineage: Eukaryota > Viridiplantae > Streptophyta > Magnoliopsida > Asparagales > Asparagaceae > Scilla > Scilla litardierei. The sequence continues at coordinate 119,648,123 of CM061140.1, forward strand.
TAAAATGTTCTCAAAACAAGTTGCTAAGATAAAAATAGAGGCTAATCAAGCAGGTCATCTGTTTCGAAGTCGTCAGCTGAAAACTTGACTGGAGCATTAGATGTCACCAGGTTTGTTTCATCTTTCTTTTTCATGTTCTCTTTATACAATTCCTGGAGATACCGCTATAACGGTCGATACTCGCTATTCATCATACGGCTGTGCGTATAGCAATTTCGAGTACCTGATTGGTTTTGTGCTTGTTATGTGAGTCGTGTCGTTGAGCTGATAGGGCCGTAGCACCTTGGTTGCATCCTTAGCAAGCCACCCCCGACGTGTGCCCAACTTGGGATTATTCGCTTTTGGACCCCGTATACTATGTACGCTTTTCGTGCACGTAGTCTTGTTCGTGCACGTATTTATTTTAGATCTTGTCTGTATCCGAACCCTATAGTGTGATATGCCGTTGTGACCCTCTCTGAAATTAAAATTGTGGTGTTAATTGGGAACGTCATTTCACGGGTCGTTCTCCCACGATTTGATCTTATTTGAAGAGACGTCACGATTTTCACTTTTGTCGCTAGACCTTTTTATTTTTAATTTCGTTTCTCGACGTCGAAATTGTGATCCGTCTTCTCTGTCTTCTTTCTCTCGTCGTCCCGGTCACCCCAGTATTTATCTTACAATTTTTGGGCTTCGTTTGACCCACTTTCACTTTTTGGCCCAACCCATTGTATTTTTAGCCCTAAGTTTCATTGTATTATATCCCTAATAATTGTTTTATAATAAATTATATCTGACTTAGACCTAGTCTTATTTTTTATTCCCCCACTTGGCCGTATCACATGGGAGAGATGGAGGGAGAGGGGTGAGATATAGTTTTAATATTGATAAAACAAATTCTCTATCAATAATAACAAACTGAAAAACCCTAAGCTGTTAGCCTCTTCACGTGCTGGCAACCCCATCACCCTACAGCCTTTTATAAACCCTAGGCTCATTATTTCATTTCCCTAATAACAATTCTACCCTAAGCCTTAGCCATCCACTTGCTGTACGTTCATCTCACACCCAATTTAATACTAAGGATCCTAAGGCTATTATTAAACCTAGGCTTCTAACCCTATAAGAACCCCCACGTGACCAAGCATCTCCCCTATTTCATTAAACCTAGGCTCTTTTTATTCTCCCAGCCGAATCAAATGACAGCCGCTGCCCCAAACTTTTCCACGCAAACAACCCTCGCAACGCATCTCCGACCCCAGCCACCGCGCGACCCGGCCCCGCCCCCAAGCCTTCAGCCTCGCCGGCGGTCCCCTCACCCACCTGACTCCGGTACACCACCGTTTTACCCTCCGCCCAGGCCGCGGAGCAGCTGCAGCAAGCAACCGCGACAGCAAATAGCTGCAGGAGCCGCCGTGACCGCCTCTTGCACTGTCCCCCTCATCACCCGACCTCCGACGATCTGACTCCCTGCCGGCAAGCCTCCCCGCTTCGCGTTGGTCCCCGCTCAGCCCGTGTGTCAACCGCCACTCGCTGCACCTTGCACGTTGGCTCCATCCACATGCTTGCAGGCAACGAAATAACCTTGCAGGCTGCACGTTGCATCTGCATGCTTGCAGGCACGTTGGCTCCATCCGCATGCTTGCAAGGCCTTCTCACCTTGCACGTTGGCTCCATCCGCATGCAACTGTAAGTGATCACTTGGTTTATTGTATGTGAGTGTTATTTATATCGGGGTTATGATGTTATGAACAGTGTCCTACACTATTATTCTACACATATAATCTGAAGGTTCATGGGTTAGTGTATATAATTTGTTAGTATATGGGAGATTCAACAGTAACTTATTATTAGCCTAGGTTACTATTATAAATGGTTGGGTACTTATTCTTTAACAACTTTATATAGTTGTCATGTTTTAATATTGATGAGGACCCGGGTCGGACTAGTGAACCTAATTAAAATTTGGGTCATTAGACGTTTTAGGATTTGTCTAATAAATCTAGCAGTCGTCACAAAATCATTCATGCACGTATTTTATTGACAGAGAACCAATCGTTACGTGCCGTTCGAGAAACCGGAATTCAACCCCTGAGTCGCTACCCGACGTCAGAGTAGCTCTCGCATCGTGTTGAGGTAAGATCTGCACCGTAGGAACCCCAAACACCGCATGTTAATTCAAGATTAAAAACAATTATTTTACTGCCTTGTAACTCACTAATCCAACTTAATAATACGGGACTATAGGCTCATTGTTGGACTGAGCGTGGGAGCTCTGGACTTTGTGACTCTGTGTTTGGACCTTGAGACTTGTGATTCCAGCACGTATTTCAGGCAAGTGAAACTTGCCAGTTCTTTTTTTAGGCCATGCTTTAGGCCATTTCTTGCTTTAGGCATAAAAGAGACTAGGCGACGAAATGATACTCGCCTAGACGCAATTTTAAGATCTAGCTTGACAACGAAGCTAGATCTGTCACCCTGCCATGTCATTCATGCATATCTGCCTGTCACGTTTAATTTTCGTAACTGCATGCTCTTTACTTGTACTCTGCCTGTCACGTTTAAATTCCTTATCGGTACGAATTTAATTACTACTTGCCAAGTCATGTCATCCATGTTTGAGTGTTGCATTCGTAGCACACGCTACTATACTTGTACTTCCTTGTTCAGGCTAGGCACCTGCGTTGCAGGCACAACCCTATGCCAAATACACTTCATGGCTCGTGATCCAGAAGCGGGCTACATGTGTTGGTCAAAAGCCAATGCCCGATACACGTGGAGGGGTAGGGATAAGCGATCACTTGAGCTTAGGAGTTGGCCCGTACATCCACTCTAGCCAAAAGGCGTAATCTCTGAGCACGACATGTTTACTTGACTTGTGAATTCCATGTGATTGTTTAGTAGCTTTGCTACCCATGCCATGATGTACTTGTGCCTTATTAAACTTGCTGCCATGTCATACTTGTCGCATTTATTTAATTGTTGCATCCATTCTGTAAAATGCCATGTCATCGCACATTTTTAGAACTGCTAGGTTGTTTTACTTTCCTTTTAGTTTCCTTGCACAAAGTCTTTGTAGACTTTGCTGACATGCGCCCTCGTCTCTTTGGGTGTCGCATGTTAGTTGCTGAGCCAGAGTCCGTTGTTGAGGACGAGGAGTTCGTGGACATTGAGCCTGGGTCCAAAGTTGACGTGGAGTACGAGGACACCGGCGACCAGTCGTAGAGTTTTCCTTCGTCGTTACTTTGCTTAGTCTGTTGTTATGTTGTTGGTGAGTAGCACCTTTTCTTTCTGTACGTTGTTTACTTTGTTGGCCATGCTGGGTTCTTTTAGACTCTTTTCTTTTAGCCTGGTGGCTTTTCTGGGATGTTGAAATTTATTGTGGACATTCTGAGATTGGTTATTTTATGTCTCTTTATTTATTATTATTTTTGTTCCGTATCGCACTTGCAGGGACCTCTACTTGGTTTAAATCCAGACACTTTACAGACTGGAGCCTCACAGCTCCACGTCTGAGCGGACCTCATCACGCCTCGCCTCCATTTTAGGGAAGCGGGCCGTAACAACCGCGGAGTTCTGCACACTCTAGACCAGTGGCCTTTCATGCCACAGCTATGGCACTGGTCTTTCCATTCCCTCTTGGGTGGGGGTGCTTCATTTTTGTTGTTGTCTTGTCTGCGCCAAGTGAACTTCCGCTTCCCTTCATTTCTTCGCTGCTGGACTTGGCCTCTGGCCCTTCTGATCTGTCCCCCTTTTGTGGTCTTTTTTCTTTTGTTGTCTCTTCTTTCTAGAAGAAGATGCATTGTGATCTTCTGGGAGAGAGGCAGTGCCAGGGGGCGCGAGTTGTGAGTGTCAAGGAGAAGCTCTCTGTTTTGTTCAGCCATGAGTAAACATGACAGCAGCTCAGAATACTTGGTGAACTTTCGTTAACAGTATTGCTGCATCAGTATCGCATCCTTTTGGTGGAAAGACATGTACGTCTTTTCCAGCATGCGATCTTATGAGACATTTTCACCACAAAACTTCAGGCGTGTGGTGATGCTAAAAAGAGCTGAGTTGTACTCAGCTATGGACTTAAAGTCCTGTAGTCTTAAGTTCTCCCACTCATATCGTGTCTTTGGCAGTATACATCTTTCTGATGTTTATCTCTATCCTTAAGGGCAGTCCGCAGCCCAAGTGGATCTTCGACCGTAAGCTATTCAGCCTTTAGGGTCTTGTCCACATGGCGATGAATATAGATGATGGCTTGTAATTTTTCTATATTGCTTGCATTTTCATTTTTAGACACAGCAGAAATGAGGGACTTAGCCCACAGGTGAAATTTCACATAAAGCTGCTGACGTCCCCCATGTTTTCGATCTCATGAGAGTGCAGTTGGATTGGGGGATACCAGATTTAAAATATTTGTACCGCAAGTGCACGGTGTTGTAGTGTGGCTTGGGGGTCGAACACAGGGAGGCGTGGTTGTGCTTGTTTCTAAGAGGAACCAATTCACCCTACGGGTGAGCTAGCCCGATCGATCGATGGTTTGTCACGGAATGTAAATACGGAGGATAAACAATATAAAGGGAAACCTAGGACTTCGGTTTCCACCCTATCATGTGTTCTCGCTATTACGCCCTACGGATAGGAAAACGATCGGAATTAGGGTTTAGTGGTGATACGTTACCTCTAAGAGTGATACCAGCGTCCCATGGGCCCGATATTCCGGTCGGTGCCCAGGATGATACGCCGGACTACCCGGGTTCAGTCGATGGGCATTCCCATGTCCATTAACACCGACTGACTCCAAGAGCACTAAGCTCGCAACGATAACTCCAAACATCTCATCCTGTCGCTCCCACTCGCTAGGATTCGATGTCTACGCTAAGGGCGTGAGCTATGGCTAGGGAGTCAACCGCCAAGTTTATTCCCCCTTGGCCCTACGGTCAAAGTCGGTCTTTTTCCCACCGATGACAATGAAACACCCCGCGTAACCAGCTAAATTCCTAATCCCTATCGAAATCCTAGTCCTATGGACGCATCAGGGCGAATCCACGAAGGGGTTTCCACCAAAATCCCAGATTTGGGAACTACTCACACATTATAGCTAAAAAGCAATCTAAATGAAAATAAACCGTAAAAATCATGATCAGGCAATTGAAACACGGTAGTAGACATGCAATTAAGACTATATTAAAGTTTGACAAAGATCAGAGAACTTACAGATATCAATAAAATTCCAGCCGTCACAAATAGAGAAAAAGACAGAAAAAATACAAAGCTCGGTTTTCAGAAAACATAGGCAACTATATATAGAAAACGACTTCACCCGATCGGTTGAAGTATCAACTGAACGGGTTAGCTGCTACAACACTTCGACATCGATGTTCAAAGCTTTCACCCGCTCGCTTGGTCCGACCGGTTGGCAGCTCCGGGTCGTCATTTGGATCTTGCGGCATCAGATGAACCGATCGGTTGAATCATTCAACCGATTGGTTGGAATTGTCCTCAAAATTGACAGAGACTTCCGTCGACTTCACACGGTCAGCGAACCACCGGTTGGGCTCTCCAGGTCGTCTTTTGGAAGAATCGGCTACAGATGAACCGATCGGGTGAGATGTCACCCGATCGGTTGGAATTCAGCTCCAAATTCCCGAGAACTCTGATGTGTTCAACCGGTCGACGGACCGGTCGGTTGATGCTGCTCTTTGCTTCAGCTTGCGTCCGGGTCGGACACATGTGCATCACCCGATCGGTTGGCTGTGTCCAACCGATCGGGCGGGGGCTGAAAAATGGCGATCTTCGTCGTTTGACCCCTGGATCACGTGTGACACCTCCCGTTGCTCCGGGGACTTATGATATCTTCATTATGTGTCCCCTACACTGGCGATCTCCTGCAAATACACAAAAACACCAAAAAGTGAAAGAAAACTAAAAATCCCAAGAAAATGGGCACGAGACGACGGAAAACAACGGAAAAACACAAAGAAGACGTGCGTGAATATATAAAATATACACACACGTCAAAATCCCCCAAGCTGAACCCTTCCTCGTCCGCGAGGAAGACGAGTGAGAGTAGGAGCTCGGAGGGAGAAAATAGAGAGAAAGAGAGAAAAAGAGAAATCAAAATCCCAAATCGACTGTCAGGGCCAACAAAATCAAAAACGCCACACCTAGCAAGCAAGCGACAAATCACAACACTAAACCAAATAAAAGGAGTCCAAACAAGTGTCGTGGGCCCAGGCGGTGAAACGCGAGTGATATGGTCGTGTGCTAGCAGACGGTGTCACTATCTACATTGTGCAATAAGCTCCATATACACAAATCCAAGAAAAGACCCAAATATCGATTCAATTTGAAATAAACGGTGAATAGTAGCTCAAGCATGCATAAGAAGAAAGTAAGAATCGAAGCGTATCATGTGTCAGGGACTCCACAACTAGGGACTAGGAAATCACCTTACTGTCGCCTAGATAATAGCTAGAAAGTCCCTATTCCAAGTGTTTTTGAAAACGATGGGGGTTGAGATGATGTGGAGAAGAACACTCGGTGCAAATTCTCGCATTCCCTTTATTCTCGTTAGATAGAAAAATATTCACACATTTTTTTTGGGTTTTGGGCACTTGCATATTTTTTTCTTTCTTTTATCTTTTCTTTTCTTTTTTTGGGTTTTTCTTTTCTCTCTTTTTTGGATTTTTGGATTTTGGGGTATATATATGTGTGTACTCTCCCAAGTGGGAGAATGGTACACGACGAGGGGATTTGCACCAAGTAAAATAAAAAAAGAAATCAGATTTTAGACACTTGGGCAAGGGAGATTTTCTTCGCTAATCAGAGCATAGGCTAAATGGGTTATCATAGTCCTAACTGTGGAATCCCGACACATGCGAAATGAAATATACGATATAAATATAGCATGCATATAGAGGTAGACAGGAGAAGCAAATACCGCATATTCAAATCGAAGCATGATACTCTAGGGGTCATCTCAGGACATGTATATAAATCGAAATCACAAAGTAGAAGCACACCTAAGCTAGACACGACACATGACTCACACAAAAGCAAAATGGACCCACGATGCATGAAATGCAAGAGGACTTAGCTTCCTAGGGTTAGTGAATGTGATTATCGAAGCCATTCTAGGTGTGTGTGTGATTCTGTGGCAATTCATCATTTGGGGTCATCTCTAGGAGAGAGAGGAGAAAAAGGAAAGAAAGAAAAAGAAAAACACGGTGAAAACGACTCAAAAACGAAGAAGAAGACACAAAACGACGCACGAAGTGCGACTCCCCCAAGCTGAAACTTGCATTGCCCTTAATGCAATAAAAGTAAATACGGGAGGGCAATGAAAATGGGGGGAATACGCACCGACACAAAGAGAAATGAAAAACGAGAAAAACACACATACGAAACTGAAAAATAAAAAAAAGAGGAAAAAGAAATACAGAAAATAAACGATAGAAAAGCACACCACACAGAAAAACACGACAGAACACACAAAATGTCGACTTCCCCCAAGCTGGACATGATAGTGCTAGCAATAAGATATAATCATGAAGATGCATGAATATGCTAGGGGGAAGTCAATCGGAGTCGCTTTCGGTAGAATGGTAAGTAGATGGCGAGGAGGGTGGTGAATAATGGAGGAAGGAATCCTCTACGGACGAAGGAGAGGGTGTGCGAATAGGAGAGGGAGGGGGAACAGGCTGGACCACTGGAGGATCGAAATTTATCGGTGGATCGTGGTGGATAATGATGGCACCAGGGTGAACCGACACACGGGTGTCAATCAGGAGGATCCAAGGGTGGAAAGTGTACGAGTGTGGCGTACCAAGGATCCGGGTAGAACTCCCATGGTAGATGTGAAATGCGAATGGGGAGGCACTCTGGAGAGGAGGGTGGGAGGATGGCAAAAGGAGTGTTGGCAGGACTGTAGAGGTAGACTACACGCTCCTCACCAAAGGGAGTTAGCATACCGATTTCGATCAAGTAGTCACGATCGATACGGCTACATCCCGGTAGAATAGGGAGGTGGGGCGGTAGCCTCAAAACACAGCTGACAATAAGAGTAATCATCCCACCGCAGCAGATAGATCCAGAGGTTGCGTGGCTAACAGATAAGATCTCGTGGATGATCCAATGAGCGTTGTTTATGGGTAATGTAACGGTCGCTTTCCGATCGTATCTTCTTCGTGCACGTGCTGTTGACCGTGCACGTGTTTGTTTTAGACCTTGTTTCTTTGTGAACACTTTAGTGTGATATACCATTATGAACGTCTCTGAGAGTATTAAATAGTGGCACTAATTTGGAACGACGTTTCTCGAGTCGTTTTCCCACAATTTAATCTTATTCGACGAGACGTTACGATTTTCACTTTTGACGGGAGACGTTTCTATTTTTAGTTTCGTCATCCGACGTCGAAATTGTTATCTGTCTTCTCTGTCTACTTTCTCTCGTCGTCCCGGTCACCCCAGTATTTATTTCACGATTTTTAGACTTCGTTTGACCCACTTTCACTTTTGGCCCAACCCATTGTATTTGTTAACCCTAAGTTTCACCTAGTTATCATCCCCTAATATAATTTTAGTATAACGTACACCCAAAATTATTTGACCCAGCCTCACTTCCACCAGGCCGCACACCTTGGAGAGAGGGAGAGAGTCTGTGAGAGTAAGATTTCCCTTTTGATATATTATGATAACAATATTTAACCCTAGCCTAGCCCATGTGATGCTTCAGCCCAACTAGAACCCGAAACAACCCTACACCCTATAACACAGCTAACCTAAGACCTAGACCCCCCATGTGCTGGCTCTCAACCTACCGTAGTCCTTTTTAAATAAACAAAAACCTAGGGTTTCTTTAGTTTTCACCCAGCAACGAAACAGCCGCCGCCGCCCCCAAACATTTTCACACACAAAGCTCAGGCGCCGCTTTCGCACGCCATCATGAGTCCCCTCCGTCGTAACCCATAGCCCTCACCTCGCTCTTCCTCACTCTCCTGATGTGCGCTTGCCCATCGTCGCATCCCGCCGGCGATCCTCGCAATGGCCGTCGACCCCCCCCGGCCTGTAGCACCGCCGGGCTTCGTCCCAAAGCACGCGGCTTCCCCCCCGATCGCGTCAGCTGTAGCACCATGCCCGCCTCTCGCAGCCACCGTCCCCCTCCCTCTCTGACGTCAACTCTGGTAGCTCACCCCACCGCCTAGCTCCACTGTGGCCGCCCCTCCGCCGTGATCCTCGGTTGACGCCTCACCCCTCGTCGGCGCTCTCCGGGCCTGCAGCCGTTGGTGCATCGCCTGCAGCCCTCCGCAGTCGCAACAGCCGCAGCCGTTGCCGAACGCCGCTGCGCCGCAGCAGTCCCCTCCGGCGAAGTCTCCGCCCCCACGACGACCTCCCTGCTCCTCCACCTGCACCTAACGTCAGAGGACAAAGCTCTAAGAGGTTGGCTTATATGTTGTTAGTAATTACAGTAGTTAGGGTTTGTATATTAGTTAGAGTTATGTTTATAAAAATTGTTAAATGAGTTAGTGATGAAACAATGATAGATAAAATGTTAATTCTGTGTTCACAATTACTAGGGTTAGATGAATCTACAACATGTCTTCTCATTTACTAAAGTTTCATGGAAAACTGTGTTTTGCTTCTTCATGCCCATTAGCTTTAGTACTGATAGTTTAACTGCAGGGTTAGTTTGAGAATTACTTTTTCACTTCATGGTTAGGAATATCATTAAGGATGGATGATGATAATAACCCTACACATGCCCTTACTTCTAATATTAGTAGCTGTTACTTTCAGTATGGGTGTTAGGTTAGGTATATAGCATACTGCTTGTGGTTGGAGGTTTTAGAAGTAAACATTGAAGCACAGATTCTCTAAATATAACGGAATCCACATGTTCCCTAGTTGATATATAAGGTGTTAATATGTGGACCACGTGGGTGCAGACTTGAGAACTTACCTCATAATAGAGCAGTATCTCTTTCTTAATGTTTGGAATATGTATGTTGGTCGTTTAAATAAGTTATTTCTGTCTGAATCTGATATCGAAATCCGATAACGCAGAAAACGTTTGTGCTTCCTGTACGGACCCGTCGACACCAAGAACTCCGGGATCAGGTAAGTGAAACTTGCCAACTCTTGCTTAGGGCCATGTTTTTAGGCCACTTCCTTGTTTTTAGCGTAAAAGAGACTAGTCAGTGAAATGATAGCTGGCTAGACGCCTGTTTGATCTAGTTTGACATCGAAACTAGATCCGTCATCTCATTTGATCTAGCTTGACAACGAAGCTAGATCCAACCCTTAAACTTGTTCATGCATTTGTATCTGTCATGTTTAAATTTCTTATCTGTACGCACTTAAACTGTTATCCGCCATGCATTGCATTCTACATGTCATCCAAGCTGATTGTTGCATTCGTAGCACACGCTACAATACTTGTACTTGTACTTCCTTATCCGGCTAGGTGCACCCCTACGCCATACTTGTTAAAAACACTTCCTGGCTCGTGATCCAGAAGCGAGCATTCCGTGTTCGGGGGTAAGGCCCTGGCTCGATACACGTGGAGGGGTAGTGATAAGCGATCACTTGAGCTTAGGGGTTGGCCCGATCAGCCACTCTAGCCAAAAGGTGAAATCTCTGTGCACGAGGTGCTTACTTTACTTGTACTTGTCCTTGTGATTGTTCTAGTGAAAACTTGACATCCATGCCATGCTCGTACTTTACTTTACTTTACTTTACCTTACTTGTTGCACTCATACCTTAACTGCCATATCATTGCATTCATGCTAGAACTGCTAGGTTGCTTTACCTACTTTCAGTTTCCTTGCACAAGTCTCTTGCAGACTTGCTGACATGTGCCCATTGCTCTTTTGGGTGTCACATGTTAGACCCTGAGCCAGAGATCGTAGCTGAGTACGTGGTCGTTGCTGACGCTGAGCCTGAGCCCAAGTCTGTCCAGGAGGAGTTTTGCGGACACCGGTGACCTTTCTTTGTGACCATGCTGAGTTCTCCTTTTGTTTTAGGATCTCTGTTAGTTGCCGGTGCGTGTCACCTTTGTTTTGTATGTTGTACTTTTATCGGCCATGATTGGGCCTTAGACTCTTTTTCTTTTAGCCTGGTGGCTTTTCTGCGATGTTGAAATTTATTATTAAGGATGTTCTGAGATTTCTCTTTTGTCTCATTTCCTTATTATTATCTTTGTTTCGTTTCACGTTGCAAGGACCTGCAGTTTTAAGTTGATTGACGCTTATCGGACTTGCAGCTTGGAGCTTCAAGTCTGAGCGGACCTTCTCACGTCTCGCCTACACATTTTTGGGAAGCGGGGCGTGACAGGTTTTGTTGGTGGCCCATGCAGGTCCCGTCTTGCAATTGCGAATTAACGGAACAACGATAATAACGGAATGTCCATTAAATAAATTGCAACATCCGAGTCATAAGCCTTGAGTCTAGTCGTTTTCTTATGACACTAGGTGGTAAGAAGACTTAGTTAGTGACGTGCACCCCGGCTTGCTATCCGCAAATGGCCAGGGGACCCGCGTGGGGGTTTAGAAATTTGTAACCGCAAGCACACGGTGTTGTAGTGTGGATTGGGGGTCGAACACAGGGAGGCGAGGTTGTGCTTGAGTCAAGTAGGACCAAAATCACCCCGAGGGCGAGCTAGCCCGAATCGGTGGATGGTTGTCACGGAAAGGAATAAAGGGTATGAACAATAAGAAAATAAACCCAGGACTTTGGTTTCCACTCCAACGAGAGACTCTCGCCGATACGGCCTACGGGTATGGATAGCGATCGGAATTAGGGTCTAATGGTGAGACGTTGCCTCTGAAAGTGGTACCGGCGTCCCATGGGCCCGATATTCCGGTCGGTGCCCAGGATGATACACCGGACTTCCCTGATTCGATCAGTGGGCACTCCCGTGTCCATTAACACTGATCGATCCCGGGAGCACTAAGCTCACAACGATAACTCCCAACGTCTCATCCTGCCGCTCCCGCGTGGTAGGATTCGACGTCTACGCTATGGGCGTGAGCTACGGCTAGGGAGTCAACCGCCAAGTTTATTCCCCCTTGGCCCAACGGTCAAAGGCGGTCTTTTTCCTGCCGATGACAATGAAACGCCCTGCGTAACCGTTAGATTCCTAATCCCTATCGATTTCCTAACCCTATGGACGCATCGGGAAGAGCCCCCGAAGGGGTTTCCACCAAAATCCCAGATTTGGGAATTACTCACAAAAATCCATTAAAAAGCAATCTAAATAAAAATTAACCGTTGGAATCATAATCAGACAATTGGAATGCGGAAGTAATAGAGTAGATAAGACAATACTAAAATTTGAGAAAGATCTGAAAACTTACAAAAGAGTAACAATTACAGCCGTCATAATAGGAGAAAACAGTAAAAAACTAGCAGCTCCCTGTTTCTGGAACCCTAGGGGTTCTATTTATAGACTCTCGCATCACCCGATCGGTTGACAAGTCAACCGATCGGTTGATCCGTTACAAAATAATAACAGAATACGGTGAGCTTTCACCCAGTCATATGAACCGGTCGGGTGAGTTCTTGAGTGACCGGTTGGATCTTAGCGCCGTCGGGTGAAACGATCGGTTTGGTGACCGTGTCTTCAGTGTTGAGTATTGGACTCCCCGGATTTGGTTTTGGATGATGAGCAAACATAAATATATCATGAACTAACAGTTTGTGAGCGCAGTTATGCAGATCGTCGCCAAATTCACGAGAACACTCAAAGTGACGTCTTAAGACTTCTCAAAGCGCGTGATCGCATGGATAAAGCTTCGTTGAAGCTGTTGTACCTTCTCTGAAGTCGAGAATGAAGATTGAAGCTTTGAAGACGGATCGTTGAGGTTTATTTCATAGTCTTTTAGCTTCATAGATTAGAATGTTAAGCCTTGAGTAGGACTTTATAATCTTCATTTCGCTCATATCTTAGAGCTAGGATATTCTTAGAAGCCATTAGAAACTTTCCCGAAGCCTATCGCTTCTTCCCTCGGCTTCGAGTGCATGTTAGTTGGTTCAAGAAGAGTCACCAACCGACTAGATGACGATCTAGTCGGTCGGAAACTCTGCTTAAACCGACTAGTTTGCCTTCTCTAATTCAGCTCTTTCTATGACTACAGTTAGTCGGTCAAAGAAGAGTCACCGACCGACTAGATGACGATTTAGTCGGTCAGTAATCCTTCTTAGACCGACTAGTTGTGTTCAGTCTTTTTCAGCCTGAGCTACTGTTTCGAGTTAGTCGGTCAAAGAACGTTTACCGATCGACTAGTTGAGAAACTAGTCGGTCAGCATTTGTTCTTAAACCGACTAAGTCATCTTGAAGTCAACCTATCCTATTTCGACGTTAGTCGGTCAAAGATCATTCACCGACCGACTAGTTGGGAAACTAGTCGGTCGGCAAGTCTTCTTAGACCGACTAGTTGTCTTTGCCTGGAACTTCACCTTTTGGCTGTTCAACCGTTAGTCGGTCTACGTTGTATCACCGACCGACTAGTTGATGAACTAGTCGGTCAGTGATCCTTCTTTGACCGACTAGTCTGGTTCAGAAAAGAGCCGTTGGGATCTTTTTGAACTCGTTTTTCCGTGCCCCTATAAATAGAATCCTGATTCATTTCTTGAAGGGGTTAAGCATCATATTGGAGATATTTTCAGATCAAAAGAGAAGAGCAATCAACTCTATTTCCAAGCTCTCTCTTCTCACAAGAATCTCTCCCTCAAGTTCTTGAGTCCTAAATCCTCAAGAGAGATTCTCTCCATTGTGAGCCATTCAAGCTAGAAGCTTGATTCTAGGTCACCATCTCCACCCTAGGCTTCCATTGCTGGTCATCTTCTTGAAGCTAGGGTTTGGTGACTCTTCCTCCATCAAAATCCTCTTTGCCCTAATTTGGTAAGAAATCTCAAGGCATAGGTATTTTGTTGGTAAGCATTTCATTTCAGTTATATTTGAATTGTATACTCTCGGTTGTGAGAGGTTTTGCGTGATCCCGGGTTGTGGGAGTCACGGTCATCGATTGTAGGTCGATTGCGCTTGTGAGGTTTTCGCAAGTGTTCATATTGGAAATCTTGGGTTAGAGGTTTTCTAACTCAAGTATCCGGAAGGGATCCGGGTGGTTGGGACGTAGGATCACCGGGAACAAGTCGGGGAGACTTGGGTGGATCCGAACCCATTAAACCATTGTGTTTGTGTTTGCATTATTTCTTGATTGTAGTTATTCAGCATCGTTGTTTGTTAATTGCACGATAATTAGGAATAACTCTCCCTATTATTTAAAAGTACTATTCACCCCCCCTCTAGTACATGTGCAGTAGCTTCCCAGGGCATTACATTCAGCTCCTCATCTTCAGCTACAGATGAATCGATCGGGTGAGAGTCACCCGATCGGTTGGCATTTTGCTCGAAAAGACAGAGAACAGGCCCCCGCTGAACCGGTCTGTGAACCGGTCGGGTGACTTCCATGTGAGCTCCGGCTGAGACCGGGTGGTGCACGCGTGCATCACCCGATCGGTTGGAGATGACCAACCGACCGGGTGAGGGGCTGAAAGATGTATTCTTTGGCGTATGACCCCCTGGATCACGCGTGACTCCTCCCGTTGCTCCGGGGACTTGAGATATCGTCGTTAAACGTCCCCTACACGGTCAATCTCTTGCAAACATGGATAAACAAAGAAAAGTGAAAGAAAACGAGAAAATACAAGAAAACGAATAAAAGACGGCGGAAAAACACGGAGAAACACAAAAGAAAACGTGCGTGAATATATGAAAGTACTATTCACCCCCCCTCTAGTACATGTGCAGTAGCTTCCCAGGGCATTACAATTGGTATCAGAGCCAAGGTTCAAAGCTACACATAGCCAAGTTCAAAGCTACACATAGCCAAAGTTCAAAGCTATGACGAACAACGACTACAACGTCTTCAAGAACCGCGATGGAGCTTCTTCAGTTATGGAAGGACTATCCTCAGTCAGGCCTCCACACTTCAATGGTACCAACTACGGGTACTGGAAATGTCGGATGCAAATTTTCCTCCGGAGCGCTTCACTATGGAGAGCCACCATGACGGAGTATGTCGAGCCTTCCGAAGAAGATTTTGCGAAGTGGACTCCCGCGGAGGTCGCCGCGGAAGTAGCCAATGCCAAGGCAATGAATGCCTTGAATTGTGCGTTGGAGTCCGAGGACTTCAACAAGATATGCACATATAAGAGTGCATATCAAATATGGAACCAACTCCTCATATTGCACGAAGGATCGAGTACGGTGAAAGATTCTAAACTCGTCGTTGCTAATAAAGAATTTGAGTTGTTTCATATGGAGCAGGGCGAAACCATGAACGAATATTACGCTCGCTTTGTGGATATATCAAACGACTTGGAAGCTCTTGGGAAGGTCTATACCCAAAAGGAGAAAGTCGCGAAGATTATCGACGGTCTTCCATCATGTTGGGAAAAGCGTACCTTCGCCATCGAGGAAGGTAATGACATGAATAAATATACCGTCGTACAACTAATGGGTACCTTGTTGTCTTACGAGGTACGCAAGGATAGTAAGATCCGAATGAAGGAAAAGATGAAAGCGTACTTGAAGCAAGATGAGCCAAAGAAAAAGGGGATTGCCTTCAAGGCCGCTCCATCTACCGATGATGAAGAATCGGAAGACGAATTGGACATGGAATCCATTGCCCGTATGGCAAGGAAGTTCGATCGATTCCTCCGAGAAGGTATATCTTTGAATAAATCTAAAGTTAGTTCGACTAATGCTTCTACTCCCGTGTGTTATAAATGCAACAAGCCTTGACACATCAAACCGGATTGTCCTCTCTACAAACACAAGGAAAAGGGGAAAGCATCAAAGTTCGACAAGTCGAGAAAGTACAAGAAAGGACTTGTTGGCACATTCACCGACTCCGAAGAGGATTCCTCAAGTGGAGAGTCGGATGATGGAAGAGTGGAGAAAGCAAAACTTTGCTTCATGGCGAATGAGGCAAAAGATCGAAAGTCCTCCTTCGATGATAGCGAGGATGAAAGCGAGGATGGTAGCGAGAATGAAAGCGGAGAACCTACTATTGATGAAATGAGGTTAGCAAACCAAGAAATTTGGTCTAAATTTACTAAATTAGTAGATAGATATAATAAGACCAAAGATGAACTTGTTAGCCTCCAAACCTCTCCTAAGTCTACCATCACCAACAATGACACCATTGTTGAGACTCTCGCCAATGAGAAAGCAAGTTTGCTTACTCATAATGGCTTGTTGAGAAATGAGGTCAAGTCCCTCAAATCTCAACTTGAGCATGTTCTTGTTGAGGATTCGGATGAACATGTGATAGCAGATTTGACGTCTCAAAACTCAACTTTGAGTATTGAGAATAAGAATCTCAAATCACGTGTTTATGCACTCACATCGCAAGTATCCACTTTGGATGCTTCTTTGCATTCTCTCAAAGAGAAGTATGAGTGCACGTTAGGCCGTATCAATGATTTCAATAAAGGTAAGGGCCATTTGGATAATATCCTAAATGACTTACTTCCGGCCAAACACCACATTGGCTTGGGGTATAAGATGGGAGACTCATCCAAATCGCCTACCACCTTTGTTAGGCCGACATCCGATGCCTCGACGAGTGGGAGCAAACACCCCATTGGTAGTTCTCCTACCAATAGTGCTTCCACTTCGTACACACCCCCGATTGGAAAGAAACCCACTTTGGGTAGACCTCCAAAGAGGGGTCATGCATTTTTGTTCTCACATGCTATGCCACGTAGGAACACACATCCTACTCCACCGGTGCATGCAAATATTAATGATGATTTTTATGCTCCGCACCCACGAGCACGTGCAAACACTCATATGAGACACCCACGTGCACATAATTATGCTCATGCACATCCTAATGCTTATGTTCAAACATCTCATGCTCATCATAATGCTATTGCTAGATCTCATGCTCCTAGGCCACATGCACCACATAGAAATCAACCTTTTGTGCATGCAACCACTAGGAAGAGGATTCCCAAAATTTACACTATTTGGGGTCCCAAGAACACTAGCAATCATGATATGAATGTTTATGTGCAATCCTATATTAATGATGTTATTTTGAATGATGATTATGTTGGAAAGTCAAGTTCCTCTTGGACTTGGTTTCCGAAGGGTTAGTTCCTTTAACTCTTCATTGCTTGGTACCATGAGATTATGATCATGTTATGGGTACCAAGGCATATGTTTATAAAATTGATTTTGATCATATTAATTTATGGGTTACAATAATTTTTTATTTTCTTATTTCAAATTTGTTGTCTAACCCATTGGATCCAAAAGGGTTTTTGGATACCAAAATGAAGTTTTCTAGGTTCAATCCACCGTGGGATACCAACCCTACCAACTCCTCGATTTGCGAAGACTTTCATTCAAACGGAGTTGATGGTGCTTAGGTAATGCACTAATGTAGGGGGAGCTTAATGTTGTAAGTATGATATTACATTTGGTATCCATGAGGGTTGAATGCATGCTTGGTTAGAATCTATTTCTTTACATTGGTATCATTTTGTTTCTCCTAGCATGATAGAATTGTGAATGCCATAAATGCTTTGAAATTCTTATCTATTTTTGGCATGACATGTTTTAAAAGTTATTATGATGATTTTCGTATTACTTTTATCTCCTTGTCACTTCTCATCGCACACTTCACTTAGTTTTGATGTGCTTTTACTTTATGCTCTTTTTCGATCGATATTGTATCATTTGATATTCTATGATGTGCACCACTCTTCTGATGGATCATCCCTTTGTGCACATTTTATGTATGTCTCTGATATTGATTTCGTCGCTCGACGATTTATTTTGAATCAATAGCTTTAGATGTATGAAAACATTGAATTGTTTTCCATGCACTAAAATAGCTATAAATGTTGATATTGGAGAGTAAATTCATTTCTTCAATAAGTGAATTTACATTTGATATTTTGATGATTTTAGTTTTCGATTTTCGACTATGGTCTCATTGACACGCTTTGATTTTACTCGAATTTTATTTTGGTGTCATATGAAACATGGTCGTATTCTTAGACTCCCATGCTTAATGAATTATTTGGACATGATTTATTGTCATTGGCTTCCTCCCGGTCTTTTTGGATTATGCCAAAGGGGGAGAGATATAATAATGGCATAATAATGGCATGTGCTAAATGATAATTTACCATGAATCTAATTTGATATGTTAGATTCAGGGGGAGTTAAGATATAAAAATGGATTACAAATCCTAAATCTCAAATATTGGATTTGCATTTTTACTTTCCTCGTCTGCTTGATGTATGTGCTTATTATTTCATATGGAACTAATGTGTCATCAATGCAGGGGGAGTAAGTATATTTCATTTAGTTCATTATTTTTTATTATTATTTATGTTGGTTTGTCATCACCAAAAAGGGGGAGAATGTTGAGTATTGGACTCCCCGGATTTGGTTTTGGATGATGAGCAAACATAAATATATCATGAACTAACAGTTTGTGAGCGCAGTTATGGAGATCGTCGCCAAATTCACGAGAACACTCAAAGCGACGTCTCAAGACTTCTCAAAGCGCGTGATCGCATGGATAAAGCTTCGTTGAAGCTGTTGTACCTTCTCTGAAGTCGAGAATGAAGATTGAAGCTTTGAAGACGGATCGTTGAGGTTTATTTCATAGTCTTTTAGCTTCATAGATTAGAATGTTAAGCCTTGAGTAGGACTTACTTTATAATCTTCATTTCACTCATATCTTAGAGCTAGGATATTCTTAGAAGCCATTAGAAACTTTCCCGAAGCCTATCGCTTCTTCCCTCAGCTTCGAGTGCATGTTAGTTGGTTCAAGAAGAGTCACCAACCGACTAGATGACGATCTAGTCGGTCGGAAACTCTACTTAAACCGACTAGTTTGCCTTCTCTAATTCAGCTCTTTCTATGACTACAGTTAGTCGGTCAAAGAAGAGTCACCGACCGACTAGATGACGATTTAGTCGGTCAGTAATCCTTCTTAGACCGACTAGTTGTGTTCAGTCTTTTTCAGCCTGAGCTACTGTTTCGAGTTAGTCGGTCAAAGAACGTTTACCGATCGACTAGTTGAGAAACTAGTCGGTCAGCATTTGTTCTTAAACCGACTAAGTCATCTTGAAGTCAACCTATCCTATTTCGACGTTAGTCGGTCAAAGATCATTCACCGACCGACTAGTTGGGAAACTAGTCGGTCGGCAAGTCTTCTTAGACCGACTAGTTGTCTTTGCCTGGAACTTCACCTTTTGGCTGTTCAAACCGTTAGTCGGTCTACGTTGTATCACCGACCGACTAGTTGATGAACTAGTCGGTCAGTGATCCTTCTTTGACCGACTAGTCTGGTTCAGAAAAGAGCCGTTGGGATCTTTTTGAACTCGTTTTTCCGTGCCCCTATAAATAGAATCCTGATTCATTTCTTGAAGGGGTTAAGCAACATATTGGAGATATTTTCAGATCAAAAGAGAAGAGCAATCAACTCTATTTCCAAGCTCTCTCTTCTCACAAGAATCTCTCCCTCAAGTTCTTGAGTCCTAAATCCTCAAGAGAGATTCTCTCCATTGTGAGCCATTCAAGCTAGAAGCTTGATTCTAGGTCACCATCTCCACCCTAGGCTTCCATTGCTGGTCATCTTCTTGAAGCTAGGGTTTGGTGACTCTTCCTCCATCAAAATCCTCTTTGCCCTAATTTGGTAAGAAATCTCAAGGCATAGGTATTTTGTTGGTAAGCATTTCATTTCAGTTATATTTGAATTGTATACTCTCGGTTGTGAGAGGTTTTGCGTGATCCCGGGTTGTGGGAGTCACGGTCATCGATTGTAGGTCGATTGCGCTTGTGAGGTTTTCGCAAGTGTTCATATTGGAAATCTTGGGTTAGAGGTTTTCTAACTCAAGTATCCGGAAGGGATCCGGGTGGTTGGGACGTAGGATCACCGGGAACAAGTCGGGGAGACTTGGGTGGATCCGAACCCATTAAACCATTGTGTTTGCGTTTGCATTATTTCTTGATTGTAGTTATTCAGCATCGTTGTTTGTTAATTGCACGATAATTAGGAATAACTCTCCCTATTATTTAAAAGTACTATTCACCCCCCTCTAGTACATGTGCAGTAGCTTCCCAGGGCATTACATTCAGCTCCTCATCTTCAGCTACAGATGAATCGATCGGGTGAGAGTCACCCGATCGGTTGGCATTTTGCTCGAAAAGACAGAGAACAGGCCCCCGCTGAACCGGTCTGTGAACCGGTCGGGTGACTTCCATGTGAGCTCCGGCTGAGACCGGGTGGTGCACGCGTGCATCACCCGATCGGTTGGAGATGACCAACCGACCGGGTGAGGGGCTGAAAGATGTATTCTTTGGCGTATGACCCCCTGGATCACGCGTGACTCCTCCCGTTGCTCCGGGGACTTGAGATATCGTCGTTAAACGTCCCCTACACGGTCAATCTCTTGCAAACATGGATAAACAAAGAAAAGTGAAAGAAAACGAGAAAATACAAGAAAACGAATAAAAGACGGCGGAAAAACACGGAGAAACACAAAAGAAAACGTGCGTGAATATATGAAATATAAACGCACGTCAAAATCCCCCAAGCTGAACTCTTCCTCGTCCTCGAGGAAGATGAGTGAGAGTAGGAGCTCGGAGGGAAAAATAGAGAGGAAGAAAGAAAAAGAAAACTCTAAATCCTAGATCGTCCGTCAGAGCCAACAAAATCAAAAACGACACACCAAGCAAGCAAACGTCAAATCACACCACTAAACCTAGGAAGACGAGTCCAAATAAGTGTCGTGGGTCCACGTGGTGAAGCGCGAGTGAGTGCGGTCGTGTGCTAGCAAATGGTGTCGCTTTCTACAATGTGCTATGAGCTCATATACGCAAATCCAGGAAATGACCCAAATACCGATTCGAATTTGAAATTTGCGGTGAATATTAGTTCAAGCATGCATGAGAAGAGTAGGAATAGAAGCGTATCATGCATCGGGGACTCCACAACTAGGGTTAAGGAAATCACGCCACTATAGCCTAGATACTAGCTAAAAAGTTCCTAAGCCAAGTGTTTTCGATAACGATGGGGGTTGAGATGATGTGGAGTAGAACACTCGGTGCAAATTCTCGCATTCCCTTTATTCTCGGTAAGTAGGAAAAAATATTCACACGGGAATTTTTTTGGGTTTTGGGCATTTGTATTTTTTTTTTGGTTTTTTGGCTATACAAAATTTTTCTTTTCTTCTCTTTTTGGGTTTTTCTTTTCCTTTTTTCTATTTTTTTGGATTTTTGGGTTTTTGGCTATACACATGTGCACTCTCCCAAGTGGGAGAACGGTACACGACGAGGGGATTTGCACCAAGTAAAACAAAAAAGAAGTCGAAATCTAAACACTCGGGCAAGGAAACTATTCTCGCTAAATAGAGCATAGGCTAAATGGGTTATCCTAGTCCTTAATTGTGGAATCCCGACGCATGCGAATTGAAATATACGATATAAATATAGCATGCATATAGTAGAAACAGATACTGCATATTCAAATCGAAGCATGATAATCTAGGGGTCATTCCTGGACAGGTATATAAAATAAAATCACCAAGTAGAAGCACATCAAATAGCTAGTCACGACGCACTACTCACAAAAAGCTAAGTGGACCCACGATGCGTGAAATGCAAGAGAACTCGAAATCCTAGGGTTAGTGAGTGTGATTATCGATGCAATGCTTGGTGTGTGTGATTTTGTGGCGATTCATCATAGGATTCATCTCTAGGAGAAAGAGATAAAAAGAAGAAAAGAAAGAAAAAAAATAAAAACACGATGAAAACGACACAAAAAACGAAAAAGAAGGACTCAAACGACGCACACAGTGCGACTCCCCCAAGCTGAAGTTTGCATTGCCCTCAATGCAATATGAGTGAGTACGGGAGGGCAATGAAGATGGGGGGGAATACGCACCGACACAAAAAGAAATGAAAAAGAGGAAAACACAGAGATGATACTTAAAATAAAGAAAGATCAAAATCGAAAATCAAACAACACGAAAAGATAAATAAAACCACACGACACGACACTCAAAAAGTGAAAAACAAGCACACACACAAAAATGAGAAAAACAACAAAACACGACAGCACACCAAAATAGACGTCCCCCAAGCTAGACCTGACAGTGCTAGCGAAATGATATGATCAATGAAATGCAGAGATACGCAAGGGGGAGTCAAAAACAGATAAAGAGATGAAATCAGTAAGCAGGAGAAGGTGAGTCCTCGTCCTCCTCGGAAGAGGGTGGGATTGGGTGGTCGGGGGAGGCTGGGGGTGTGCGGAGAAGTGGGGAATGATGTGGAGGAATGGGTGCAGCGGTGGTGTGAACAATGGGAGGAGTGTCGGTGGAGGTGGGTGGTGGTGGTAGGAAGGCGATCAAGGCGGTGGTGAGAGGAATAGAAATGGGGGAAGAAGATGTGGTGGTGACGGTAGTGGGAGGTGGTGGTAGAGATCTGGAGCGCACCGGTAATTTCCTCCGGCGCACGTATGCAGTGATGGAGGAGGAGGGAGGAGGTAGTGTGGGTGCGATGGAAGTGGTCGGGAGGGGGGAAGTGGATGCCGGGATGGGAATAGATGAGGGAGGAGAAGAATGTGGTGAGGGGGGTGATGGATGCGGGGATGTGTGGGAGGGTGGGGGAGAAGATCTCCGAGGTGGTGAAGGTGGAGGAGAAGATCGCCGAGGTGGTGAAGGTGGAGGTGGTCCGTGTATATGAGTCAGAAGGAGAAGAATAGCGGCCACGTTCCTCTCAAGTGCGAGGAAACGTGGGTGAGTAAGAAAAGAGGACGGTGATGGGTCCGAGGAGGCAGAGGACATGGCGAGCTCACGAAGGGCAGCGACCTCCCTCTCAAGACCCAGACGGGCAGAGAACTGACGGCGATCAAAAGAGGTGGGCTGACGTGAGGCAGAAGTGGTGCTGGCAAGTAAGGTCGAAGTGGTGCCGGCGACAGTGGTCATGCCGGCACAGGAGACAAGGCCAGAAATGGCCGCAAAGAGGTGCTCAGACGTAATGGGTCCCGGAGCAGAAACAGGACGACTCGGGCTAGCCCCTAAATCTCCCCGAGACGCAGGGATATCCTGCTCGCCTAAGTGGGTGGCAGGGGACGGTGGTCTGCGTGTGTCTGCGGGAAGGAAAGGAAGGTTCACCCCGCTAGGAAGTTGGGATCAGGTGGGAAGGTCCAATCTCCCACGAGAGCAATGGTCATGCGAGCGGGGTTGGGGAGAATGGTGTAAGGGGCTGGGGGGTGGCCATAATTGAAGATGAAGCGGCCATCTGAGCAGGGTCTAATCATGTGGATGTGCCGCAGGACATCAATATCAAGCTGTGAGGGTCCTGCGGCAGCGGGAAGATTATTGGGGATGTGAATATTAAAATGGGGGTAAGAGCAGATGATAGTTATGATGCCCCCACAACAAAACTTCCCCTTACCGGCCCGGCTGATCTCGAGTAGCTTGTAAACAAGCCAATCGCCGCCATGGATGGGGACGGTAGTGGCCCTGAAGCTAATTCCTTCATCGTCCTGGACAAAAGGGAAAGTCA
The DNA here is from genome assembly GCA_030789695.1 of Scilla litardierei. NCBI lineage: Eukaryota > Viridiplantae > Streptophyta > Magnoliopsida > Asparagales > Asparagaceae > Scilla > Scilla litardierei. The sequence goes on from CM061140.1 coordinate 119,671,699, forward strand.
TGGCCCAAAGGATAAAAAGGTCAGGGATAGTCACGGTGCCGGACTCGTCCCTAGGAAAGAATGCATATGAAATGATCCTGTGGGCCAAACAAAACACGGGATGAATGATGGAGGAGGCCTTGGCCCTTCCTCGGGGATAGTCATGGAACATTGTGAGGCGGAACCAGAATTGATCGACATCAAACTTGGGCGTGTACCCGTAGTGTCGGATGGAATCATCCCCAAGATTGGGGAAACCAAATATATCGTTAATCGTGTTCAGATTTGTGGTGACACTCCTATTACGCACCCTGAATTTAATGATTGACCCGGACTCCCAAACAAGTGTAGAGAGGAATTCGCGGGTGAGTGCCGGGTAGGATATGGCAGAAGCATTAAGGAAGGCCAACCATCCTAAGTTAGCGAAAAGAGATTCGACCTCGGTGTAGACACCGAGATCGACAAGTATTTGTGTGTGCGGGAACTTAGTAGATAGATGCCCCCGAGCATCGAGCCTACGGTAAATTTCCTTGTGCTCCTGGTTCCTAAAGATATACCCATGCGGGCCCAACATTGGGTCCACAGGGGGGATAACAGGCGGGGGAGGGCCAAGTGTAAGTGCTCGTGTACGAGAAGGGGGACGTGTTTGTTTTCGTCTCTTTCGAGACGGTTCCTCCTCCCGCATAATTCCCTTCCCCTTGTCCTTATCCTTAGCCATGCGTGAGTGTGCGTGTATGAATGAGTGCAAAAAGCAATGGATGCACACTAACACAAGCAAAACGAGCAAGCACAATTTATAGGGCAAATATAGAAATATGAGCTTAGGAGCGAGTGTACCCAAGCGAAATGGCAAATCTTGCTCGTAGATGTCCCCACACTGTGCAACGAGAGTAGCGTGGAGCTGCGGCAATCACTTTCGGCAAGAATTTTTGAAATGGGGTTGTTTGGGGGGGATTAGGTCAGAAAATCGAAGTGAAAGGTGGGAGAGGGTGAAGATGATGGAGGGATTGATGGAGGAGGTGGAGGGAAGGAGTAATGGAGGAGTGGAGGACGTGGGGGAGTGAAAATCGACTGTTGGGGAAGAGAGGCAGGTGAAACGACGACGATTTTGGCGATCGGTCGAAGATGAAAATGAACGGGTGGTCGGGGGGTTTATATATGGTTTTAAGTCGAACCAATCGGGTGACTTGTCACCCGATCGGTTGACGATTAGGTCAAGAATTCTTGCCGAAGAAATGCTACAGGTGAACCGGTCGGTTGACTTGTCAACCGATCGGTTGCCTGCTCCACTCATTTTCCCGAGAATTGTGGGCTGCTCACCCGGTCACGTCAACCGATCGCGCTAGAACTCAACCGATCGGTTGATATTCCCCAAAATTTCCCGAGAGTTCTCCCCAGCTCACCCGGTCTGTCACCCGGTCTCCTCATTCTTCAACCGATCGGTTCATCTGGGGACAGATCTCGGCTTGTATCTGATACATCCCAACCGATCGGGTGGGAACTCACCCGATCGGTTGAGGCCTTGTTTTTCTGCAAAACCCAAGAAACGCCTGAGTTCCTTCACGAAAGTTGTTTCGGCTAGATTTATTTATAAAAATAGAGAAAAATAAAGTGGAAAAAATCCTACAAAACGAAGCATAAGTTTAGAACATGGGTTGCCTCCCATGAAGCGCTTTCGTTTAACGTCGTTTAGCTTGACGCCTCTAGCGGTGGTCAATTAGGATCCGGAGGGTTAGAGGAAGAGTTGTCGCTTGTTGGGGATCCGATCGGAGAGAATTCAGGTTCTCCAACTGCATAGTGTTTCAGACGCTGCCCGTTCACTTTAAACGGCTCATCCCTTCCCATTATCTCGATAACCCCATGCGGGAAAACCTTGGTGACGCGGAACGGTCCCGACCATCTTGACTTGAGTTTCCCAGGAAAGAGCTTCAGCTTCGAGTTGAATAGGAGAACTAAGTCCCCTTCTTTGAATTCCCTCTTCAAGATTCGTTTATCGTTCCACCGTTTGAGCTTCTCCTTGTAGATCTTGGCGTTCTCATAAGCGTTGAGCCGGATTTCGTCGAGCTCGTTGAGTTGTAACTGCCGGTGCACTCCTACCTTCTTGGTGTCGAAGTTCAGATTCTTAACCGCCCAATATGCCTTATGCTCCAATTCCACAGGAAGATGGCAAGCTTTCCCATAGACAAGCCGGTAGGGAGTTGTGCCGATAGGAGTTTTAAATGCCGTCCTGTAGGCCCAAAGCGCGTCAGGAAGCTTCGATGACCAGTCCTTTCTAGAATTGGCCACCGTCTTTTCTAGTATGCTTTTAATCTCCTGGTTAGAGACTTCTGCCTGACCGCTGGTCTGCGGGTGGTAGGCACGCCCCACCCGGTGTTGTACCCCGTATTTTTTCAAGAGGGCCTCGAATTTCTTCTCTATAAAGGGGCTCCCTCCGTCACTGATCAGGACACGAGGTACACCGAACCGCGGGAAGATATTGCTTTTAAAGAACTTGGCCACCACTCTGGAATCGTTGGTTGGACTGGCCACCGCTTCAACCCATTTCGACACGTAGTCTACAGCCACCAAGATATACTGGTTCCCCGAGGAGGAAGGGAACGGTCCCATAAAGTCCACTCCCCATACATCAAAGATTTCTATCTCCAGGATGTAGTGTTGAGGCATCTCATTCCTTTTGGAGATATTCCCAGCTCTTTGGCATTTATCGCAGGCTTTGACATAAACATGTGTGTCCCTGAAGAGTGTGGACCAGTAGAATCCGCTTTGGAGAATTTTTGCGGTGGTCTTGTAGGTGCTCGCGTGCCCCCCCACATTGCTGCCCATGGCAGTGGGAAATGATAGAGGTCGCCTCAGTTTCAGGGATGCATCTTCGTATCACCCCATCATTACAGGTTTTGTATAGGTGGGGGTTATCCCAATAAAATTTGCGGACTTCATGGAAAAATTTCTTCTTCTGCTGGAAACTCACGTTGTGGGGGACGATGGCACAAGCCAGATAATTTACGATGTCGACGTACCAGGGGGTCCAGGAAGAAGAGACAGAGAAGAGATGCTCGTCGGGGAGTGAATCATCGATCGGTGTAGCATTTAAATCGAGAGTGGGCATCCTGGACAGGTGATCGGCAACAACATTCTCCGCCCCTTCTTGTCTCTGATTTCCAGGTCAAATTCCTGGAGGAGGAGAATCCATCTAATGAGTCGTGGCTTAGCTTCTTTCTTGTTCAATAGGTATTTAAGAGCCGCGTGATCCGTGTGCACGATCACCTTGGCGCCATCGAGATATTGTCGGAACTTATCCATGGCGTAGATCACCGCGAGTAACTCCTTTTCCGTGGTAGTATAATTTCTTTGGGCGGCATCGAGGGGTTTGCTCGTATAATATATAACATGAAGATTTTTATCCTTCCTCTGCCCAGGACGGCACCAACCGCATAATCACTAGCGTCACACATCAGCTCAAAGGGTAGATTCCAGTTCGGTGGCTGTATTATGGGCGCGGAAATCAAAGCTTGCTTCAAAGTGCGGAAGGCCTCCATACACTCCTCGCTGAAGACGAAAGGCACGTCCTTCACGAGGAGTTGGGTCAGCGGCCTGGAAATCTTCGAGAAGTCTTTTATGAAGCGGCGATAGAATCCCGCGTGTCCTAAGAAACCACGGACTCCTTGAAGATTGAGCGGTGGCGGAAGCTTTTCAATCACTTCAACTTTAGCCTTGTCAACCTCGATTCCCCTCGAAGAGATGACGTGCCCCAGTACAACTCCCTCTTGGACCATGAAGTGGCACTTCTCCCAGTTTAGGACAAGTCCCTTTTCTTGACATCTCTCCAGGACCTTAGTTAGATTGTTGAGGCACGAGTCAAACTTGGTTCCGTAGACGGAGAAGTCGTCCATGAAAACCTCCATGATGTCTTGGGAGTAGTCGGAGAAGATAGCGGACATGAGTCTTTGGAATGTAGCAGGGGCGTTACAAAGTCCGAACGTCATTCTTCTATAGGCATACGTTCCGAATGGGCAAGTGAAAGTCGTCTTCTCCTGGTCATCGTTATGAATAGGGATTTGAAGAAACCCTGAATACCCGTCCATGAAACAGAAATAATTATGCTTCGCCGGTCTCTCGAGCATATGGTCGATAAAGGGGAGAGGGTAATGATCCTTCCTCGTAGCCTTGTTCAGCTTTCTATAGTCAATGCACATCCTGTACCCCGTGACGGTCCTTGTTGGTATTAGCTCGTTCTTCTCATTGCGAACCACCGTCATTCCTCCTTTCTTGGGTACGACGTGCACCGGGCTAACCCATCGACTATCGGAGATAGGGTATATAATACCAGCATGTAGAAGCCTAACAATCTCCTTCTTTACAACCTCCATCATTATGGGATTCAACCTCCGATGTGGCTCAATCGAGGAGGCTTGCTCATCTTCAAGCAGAATCCTGTGTGAGCAGAGGCCTAAGCTAACCCCTTTTAAATCCTTAATTGCATATCCGAAAACTCCCTTAAATCTTTTTAGAACACCAAGAAGTTTGGTCATTTGGTCTTCGGGCAGTGAAGAGTTGACTATGACCGGAAGGGTCGAGCCAGCTCCCAAATATTCATATTTAAGCCCCGGCGGTAATTCTTTCATCTCAACTTCTTGAGGCCCTGACGCATACTTCTCAAGCTGAGCATCCTCAAGGGAAAGGAGTTCTTCATGGATTTCTCGAAAACCAGCATCCGGAATCTCACCCTCGGTTGTGGCTCCGCATGGCAAAGTTTCGCAAGGTATTGTGGGAACGATCGAGGGAGGCACCGGGTCTCTTCCAAACTCATAATAATTGTCCGGGAAGAAGGCTTGTAGGTGAAAACAGGTTTCAATCATCGATGATTCCCCACAACTGTTTCTAGCTTCCTCATTGTCCAAAGACCGGGGACGCTCAATAGAAGTCTGTAAGGGACAGATTGATTCCTGTCCAGCGTAGTCTACAAACCCGGTCGGATGGCTCCCCTGACAAAACTCCGCGGATAACTCTTCTTCACTACATTCAGGATCATGGTTGTCGATATACGCCACTTCACCGTGAGGAAAGGGAGTTGCCAGGGCAAGGTGCTCCTGCGCATCTCGATATCTCTGGCCTTCCACGGCGGCAGACATGAGGGATAATATATTCGAAGTATTCAGTGATTCTGCTAAGCTCTGCGCCAAACAGCGGATATGGTGAGAATGATCCCAGATGTCCCCTGAAACTGCATGCAACATCCTCGCCGTGGGGTCAGGATCTATACGAAAGGAGAGAGAGAGAACTGCACAAGTGGCAAACACGTCAAAAGCACAGGTTGCATAAACGGGAACCGCAAGTTGCGATGGAAGCACGGCGATTCAGTCAATTAGCACTATACAAATACTATCCACAGTATGTCCAAGTGAAATCTAAAAGTGTAGAATGCGAAAATTATCGCGAGGTAGGGATGAGAGCTAGACACGAGGGTTCAAAAGATCCTAAAATAACAAACACGTTGCCTCCCCGGCAACGGCGCCATAAACTTGACGTGCACCCCGGCTTGCTATCCGCAAATGGCCGGGGGACCCGCGTGGGGGTTTAGAAATTTGTAACCGCAAGCGCACGGTGTTGTAGTGTGGCTTGGGGGTCGAACACAGGGAGGCGAGGTTTTGCTTGAGTCAAGTAGGACCAAAATCACCCCGAGGGCGAGCTAGCCTGAATCGGTGGATGGTTGTCACGGAAAGGAATAAAGGGTATGAACAATAAGAAAATAAACCCGGGACTTTGGTTTCCACTCCAACGAGAGACTCTCGCCGATACGGCCTACGGGTATGGATAGCGATCGGAATTAGGGTCTAATGGTGAGACGTTGCCTCTGAAAGTGGTACCGGCGTCCCATGGGCCCGATATTCCGGTCGGTGCCCAGGATGATACACCGGACTTCCCGGATTCGATCAGTGGGCACTCCCGTGTCCATTAACACTGATCGATCCCGGGAGCACTAAGCTCGCAACGATAACTCCCAACGTCTCATCCTGCCGCTCCCGCGTGCTAGGATTCGACGTCTACGCTATGGGCGTGAGCTACGGCTAGGGAGTCAACCGCCAAGTTTATTCCCCCTTGGCCCAACGGTCAAAGGCGGTCTTTTTCCCGCCGATGACAATGAAACACCCCGCGTAACCGTTAGATTCCTAATCCCTATCGATTTCCTAACCCTATGGACGCATCGGGAAGAGCCCCCGAAGGGGTTTCCACCAAAATCCCAGATTTGGGAACTACTCACAAAAATCCATTAAAAAGCAATCTAAATAAAAATTAACCGTTGGAATCATAATCAGACAATTGGAATGCGGAAGTAATAGAGTAGATAAGACAATACTAAAATTTGAGAAAGATCTGAAAACTTACAAAAGAGTAACAATTACAGCCGTCACAATAGGAGAAAACAGTAAACAACTAGCAGCTCCCCGTTTCTGGAACCCTAGGGGTTCTATTTATAGACTCTCGCATCACCCGATCGGTTGATGATCACTCCATATTTTACACCTTTTTTCTGCATATTTGCATACCGTTTTGATCGCCCATATCACGCTTTTCACGATTATTCGACAATATTGCGATACTTTTCACTATTTCTTGTTTTTGTCATATTTCAGGAAATATGGAGCGATTTGGATCGATTGTGAGATCAAGAGGATTTGCACCCACTCCGGAGTGTCAACCATGGCCCTTTTGAGGGTTATTCTGCAATGGAAGAGGAGTGGAAGAAGAAAGAACGTCGTAGGAGCGACGGGGGAGCGAAAAGATGAAGATTGGGCATTTTCAGCATGCCACTCGGCCGAGTGAAGGAGTCACTCGGCCGAGCATTGAGACCCCGCTCGGCCGGCCAGATCGGACACGCAACAGAGATGTATCGGCGTGCACTCGGCCGAGCATCGCACGCCGACTCGGCCGAGTGAGGATACTCCGTCCGTCCGAGTGGCACCCAGACGACGGCAAGCCAAAATGTCCAACTTACTGTAATTCGTCAGTCTGCCCCAGAAGCCCGACTCGGCCGAGTGACGAAAGCCGTCCACCCGAGTACCAAATGCCCCTCGGCCGAGTGACATTTGCCACTCGACTGAGTGATGCCGAGGACACACGGCGCCCAAATTTTCAGACATCCTCCTACTCTTTTCAAATCTGCTATCATTCCAGCCATCAAATTATTTTTCTCATATTTTTTATGGATAGTAGACTTCATGACGATTCCAACGCCGCCAAGAACGCGTAAATCGGAGGTCGGATGAAATCTGGGGAATTTCTGCAAGTCGACGCTGCAGTGCTGGAATTCTCACTCGGCCGAGTGAGCTTTCCCCACTCGGCCGAGTCGTAACTTGCCCAGAATTGAAGTTGTACGCGGACTCCGTTTCGTGCGTAAGTTGGAGGGGATTTCTAGGGCTTTTTGCTAGGGTTTTTTGGGGGCTATTTAAGGGGGTTTGTAGCCACCATTAGGGGGGTTCCCAAGAGGTTTTAGGAGGGATTTATTTTAGAGGTTAGGCCATGCCCTAGGCCCCCTCTTGGATCTAAAAGCTTGTATTTTGGATTGAAGATCTTCATCAAGCTAAGTATTTTCTTCTTTTTATTTGAATCTTTGTTTTTCTATCTTTTTGTATGCAAGCAATGATTTCTATTGATTCTCATATCCTTATTGCTATGATAGAGTAGATTTGTTGTTCTAGGGTTTGGGGATGAACCCTATGGATCTAATTTCAGATTTGTGATGAATGAATTCCCAAATTGCTAGAATTGCTAGGAGGTTAGGTTGTGATTGATTTACAACGGATAGCTAGGGATTTCCATCGAATGGGGTTTGCAAGAGATTGGATTCTAATCGATGGGAAGGCCTAGATATTCGATTTAGGTTTACAATTGGGTCTCTCTAGATTTGGTTTGCAAGAGATTGGACCAAAGCTAGGATTTTTAATTGTAAATCTATACCCATATTCGTTTGCAAGAGATTGGACGAATACGAACTATCACAACCTAGATCGTAACTCGAGTTTGCACGAGAGTGGGCTCGAGGAGCGATTGGACGATGATGTCAATCTTCATGCTAGCGGCTTAGGTTAGGGTTTGCAAGAGATTGGGCCCTAATCTAGGTTGCTATAGACCGGCAATAGCGCGAGAGCGTGAGCTTGGTTCTCTATTCAGTTACGACTAGTTCACCTCAACACAAGTCTAGTAATATTGAGATTCACTATTTACGATGATGTATGACGATCCGTAGTGGGAATTCCCTAGCCCTAGACGTCTTTATTTGATTTTACATCCCCATACTTTGCCCAACGATTGTGACAGGATCGCCAAAGGCAAATTCCCTCTTTTATTATATTGTATTTGAATCGATATTTGACCGATTTCTTTATCATCGACATCGACATCCACCACCATTTCCATTATATCATACCATAGCCATCTCCACCAATAAAACATTCGTAGTCAAACCAACCTAGGATAGATTGGAACCAACACCACCTCCTCGTGTTCGATACCCGCTCGCCGCTATACCGTGCGCTTGCGGTAAAACTACAATCGTTCGTCCCGGGTGTACATCCGGGGCGCGATCAAGTTTTTGGCGCCGTTGCCGGGGAGGTGTTTCCGTTGGGTGCCAATTTGTCACAATTAGGTTGATTAGACTACGAAAAAAAAATTTAACAAAAAGAAATTTTCACCCCCGCCACCATTACTATCATTTCTATATTCTTTTGTGCCACTGCTATTTTTCTCCAGGTATTTATCTTTATTGATCAGGTGTTATGGATGGTATTATGTGGACCGCAGATTTTGAGGAGAAAGCATTTCAGAACTTATTGGAGGGCCTCTTGGAGTCAGCGAGGTTCACCGGTTCAGAGAGCATTACAGCAGGTGATGCATTTGATCTACGATTTGCAGATTTTGTTATGAACCATGTTTCAGCTGCAGGAACAATTGAGGAGGACATCCATGTCAGTCTTGAGGGGGATAGATTAAATTTTTGGATTGCTCGCGGGCATTCCCCTCCACATGATGTATCCCCACAAATTGACACACATGAGCAGCCAGCATCACCATTCCAGAGAGAGCCTACATTGATAGTTCATGAGGAGGCCTTACACACGGAGCCAGAGCTTATCACCGAGGAGGTCGCGCATCGGGACGAGGACACAGCCATTCATGAGGATCCCGAGCACTACCCTCCTCCATTAGAGCTTTCGCAGCCACCTCATCCTTCCACTGACGCAGAGGACTATCCCACAGAGCTTACTGCTCCCACTCAGGGAGATATTTTTACCCACTCCATTTCTGAATCATGCATTCCATTCGATATTTATTTTGATTCAGATATTTTTGACACGTCATACCTTTTGCAGCACACATACGATTATGGACCGGAGGTATGCTTGGACGTGGCACAGTTTGACGAGCATATCGAGGAAGTCCACACCTATGATCCAGATTTACCTGAGCAGCTTAGAGAAGACACCTTGGAGACAGCTATCACGGCACGTGAGGATATTGGATTATTTCCAGGGAAGTATCGTCCACCATTATTTATTCCATATATTACTATAGACGATCCTCTTTGGGATACTTTTATTACGAGGGTGAATTTTTTGCAGCGAACTGATGCATCCTATTCTCTGCAGGGTATAGGTGGAGTCCTTGTGGGAATGCTGGAGGATGCATTGCTGGAGTTCGTCGGAGTCCGTGGACACACGCATCTGGCGGAGCCACGGAAAGAGCAGTTGGAGCAGTTGCCTGCACCGGCAAAGATACTGGATCCACCTTTTGCTATAGGTGATATCAATCCAGTAGTGTAGAAATTTTTATGCTTTGAATAAACACGAATTCTCTCGACAGCGAGAGGACCGTATAGATTTGCTTGAATAAATATCACCTCATATGATGGCAACAAAAATCTTTTACACCCCAAACCCATTATATATATTAATTCCCCTCTCCATATTTTGATACGCCACATCCTTTTGTTCACCACCATCGAGCATTTCTTTCAAGTGAATACTCACTTTCTTATTCATTTGACTTGATCACGCTTTGCAAAGCCATGACATTTTTGATTGAGTCATTTGAATAGGATTGTTTGGTATAAGCTTGGGGGAAAGCGCTCTCATGCATCATTGTATGTGCATGTAGTTGCATTAGGATTTCATGTCATTCATAACATTATTTTTCATTCACCCCCTCATTATTATCGTTGTTCCTCATATTCTTTCATTATGATCACATTGAGGACAATGTGAAGTTTAAGCTTGGGGGAGTGCATTTCCATGCCATTTAGATGCATTAGTTGCATTTTTGCTTTATTTTAGGGTTTTTAGAATTTTTCAAAATTTTTGCATCATCTTTTTGATTTTTTCCATCTCATTTTCCTTTTATGTGTGTTCATGCATCATTTTGTGTGCGTGTTTCTCTTTTCTTTCCTCTCTTTTATTTTTTTTATTTCTTTATTTTCCTTTCTCTTCTTCCGCTAGATGAATTTTGTATGATGATATCTCTTATTGCTTTAGCAACCATTACGATGCTTATTATTCCTTGCCATGCTACTTAGAGTATTCCATAGTCTTGCTATTCACATGTGCTTGCAAATCTATTTCTTTTGATGATTCCTCTACATGAATGCATGATACTAATTGAAACCGATTGCATGGATTAGTGTTTAGTATGCTTTTGTTGGAAATGCACCAAGATTCACGCATCATTAGTATATCTGAAGCATCTGTTTTATTGTCTTATTCACCTTCTGTTGCATGCTTGATATGATTGTGCGCTTTACCGCTTGACTTCACTTTTTATTGAGATGATTGAGAATATCCATGCTTACATATGAGTTTTAGTTGGAGTATTATTTTATTGAACCGTTCGTGCACATCTTATAGTGAACCGAGTGTTACATTATTTCTTTCTCCACATATATCTTTTTATTCTCTACATGTCACTTGAGTTCACCTCCTAAAGTTACTTATATCGCATCTATTTCCCAAAAATCCCTACAAAAGAAAAAGTTAGCTCAAAAAGTCCAAAAAGCCAAAAAGGAGCCAAAATCCAAAAATACAAATCATATAGCTCCTACAAAAATCCAAAAAGAAAAATGAGAAACAAATAGTTCAAAAGGAAAAAAAAAAGAAGAAAAATGTTTCTCTATCTTATTATTGGAGCCACAAAACACTTGGGAAAACCAAGGCAAAAATCCCATTTTCCACTATCATATTTCTTTAGATGCGATGCTTCAAGCTAAGCTTGGGGGGGTGAATTCATTTGACCATATGAGTGAGTATGACATTAGAGTGGAGACGTGCATGAATGGGAATATTCGATAATGCTTAGACTTTGCGAAATATATTAGATATTGAGATTTTTCATGATTTGAAATAAATATGTGAATGCCATGACTCTTATTCTATTCTCTATTGCATGCTTGGTGTGTATCTTATATGCTTCAGTTATAACTCTTGATTGAAAAGTGCATCGCCAACATTTGTATATTAAATCCTATGAAATGCGTGATGTGGATATGAATTGACTGTATGAATTTAGAGAATCCCTTTTGTTGTTCTTAAAAACTTGCAAGTACCATGTTTATGTAAGATATGAAATCCTTATAGCATGTGATTTGTATTTTCCAAGTTATCGTGATGTGTAGCTTATGGCTTGAGATCTGAGAGAAGAATCTAGCGACCCCTTCCACCTCGTGTTCTTTCTTTTTCATTTCATTTTCTTTATTTTCATCTCCCGAGTTCGTCTCTCTACTTATCTTCCTCGAGGACGAGTAAGAGGTAAGCTTGGGGGATTTTGATCACTCCATATTTTACACCTTTTTTCTGCATATTTGCATACCGTTTTGATCGCCCATATCACGCTTTTCACGATTATTCGACAATATTGCGATACTTTTCACTATTTCTTGTTTTTGTCATATTTCAGGAAATATGGAGCGATTTGGATCGATTGTGAGATCAAGAGGATTTGCACCCACTCCGGAGTGTCAACCATGGCCCTTTTGAGGGTTATTCTACAATGGAAGAGGAGTGGAAGAAGAAAGAACGTCGTAGGAGCGACGGGGGAGCGAAAAGATGAAGATTGGGCATTTTCAGCATGCCACTCGGCCGAGTGAAGGAGTCACTCGGCCGAGCATTGAGACCCCGCTCGGCCGGCCAGATCGGACACGCAACAGAGATGTATCGGCGTGCACTCGGCTGAGCATCGCACGCCGACTCGGCCGAGTGATGATACTCCGTCCGTCCGAGTGGCACCCAGACGACGGCAAGCCAAAATGTCCAACTTACTGTAATCCATCAGTCTGCCCCAGAAGCCCGACTCGGCCGAGTGACGAAAGCCGTCCGCCCGAGTACCAAATGCCCCTCGGCCGAGTGACATTTGCCACTCGACTGAGTGATGCCGAGGACACACGGCGCCCAAATTTTCAGACATCCTCCTACTCTTTTCAAATCTGCTATCATTCCAGCCATCAAATTATTTTTCTCATATTTTTATGGATAGTAGACTTCATGACGATTCCAACGCCGCCAAGAACGCGTAAATCGGAGGTCGGATGAAATCTGGGGAATTTCTGCAAGTCGACGCTGCAGTGCTGGAATTCTCACTCGGCCGAGTGAGCTTTCCCCACTCGGCCGAGTCGTAACTTGCCCAGAATTGAAGTTGTACGCGGACTCCGTTTCGTGCGTAAGTTGGAGGGGATTTCTAGGGCTTTTTGCTAGGGTTTTTTGGGGGCTATTTAAGGGGGTTTGTAGCCACCATTAGGGGGGTTCCCAAGAGGTTTTAGGAGGGATTTATTTTAGAGGTTAGGCCATGCCCTAGGCCCCCTCTTGGATCTAAAAGCTTGTATTTTGGATTGAAGATCTTCATCAAGCTAAGTATTTTCTTCTTTTTATTTGAATCTTTGTTTTTCTATCTTTTTGTATGCAAGCAATGATTTCTATTGATTCTCATATCCTTATTGCTATGCTAGAGTAGATTTGTTGTTCTAGGGTTTGGGGATGAACCCTTTGGATCTAATTTCAGATTTGTGATGAATGAATTCCCAAATTGCTAGAATTGCTAGGAGGTTAGGTTGTGATTGATTTACAACAGATAGCTAGGGATTTCCATCGATTGGGGTTTGCAAGAGATTGGATTCTAATCGATGGGAAGGCCTAGATATTCGATTTAGGTTTACAATTGGGTCTCTCTAGATTTGGTTTGCAAGAGATTGGACCAAAGCTAGGATTTTTAATTGTAAATCTATACCCATATTCGTTTGCAAGAGATTGGACGAATACGAACTATCACAACCTAGATCGTAACTCGAGTTTGCACGAGAGTGGGCTCGAGGAGCGATTGGACGATGATGTCAATCTTCATGCTAGCGGCTTAGGTTAGGGTTTGCAAGAGATTGGGCCCTAATCTAGGTTGCTATAGACCAACAATAGCGCGAGAGCGTGAGCTTGGTTCTCTATTCAGTTACGACTAGTTCACCTCAACACAAGTCTAGTAATATTGAGATTCACTATTTACGATGATGTATGACGATCCGTAGTGGGAATTCCCTAGCCCTAGACGTCTTTATTTGATTTTACATCCCCATACTTTGCCCAACGATTGTGACAGGATCGCCAAAGGCAAATTCCCTCTTTTATTATATTGTATTTGAATCGATATTTGACCGATTTCTTTATCATCGACATCGACATCCACCACCATTTCCATTATATCATACCATAGCCATCTCCACCAATAAAACATTCGTAGTCAAACCAACCTAGGATAGATTGGAACCAACACCACCTCCTCGTGTTCGATACCCGCTCGCCGCTATACCGTGCGCTTGCGGTAAAACTACAATCGTTCGTCCCGGGTGTACATCCGAGGCGCGATTAGTTGACAAGTCAACCGATCGGTTGATCCGTTACAAAATAATAACAGAAAATGGCGATCTTTCACCCGGTCATATGAACCGGTCGGGTGAGTTCTTGAGTGACCGGTTGGATCTTAGCGCCGTCGGGTGAAACAATCAGTTTGGTGACCGTGTCTTCAGCTCCTCATCTTCAGCTATAGATGAACCGATCGGGTGAGAGTCACCTGATCGGTTGGCATTTTGCTCGAAAAGACAGAGAACAGGCCCCCGCTGAACCGGTCTGTGAACCGGTCGGGTGACTTCCATGTGAGCTCCGGCTGAGACCGGGTGGTGCACGCGTGCATCACCCGATCGGTTGGAGATGACCAACCGACCGGGTGAGGGGCTGAAAGATGTATTCTTTGGCGTATGACCCCCTGGATCACGCGTGACTCCTCCTGTTGCTCCGGGGACTTGAGATATCGTCGTTAAACGTCCCCTACACGGTCAATCTCCTGCAAACATGGATAAACAAAGAAAAGTGAAAGAAAACGAGAAAATACAAGAAAACAAATAAAAGACGGCGGAAAAACACGGAGAAACACAAAAGAAAACGTGCGTGAATATATGAAATATAAACGCACGTCAGTTAGACGTCTGTGCTTGCTAGTTAGAGGCCTCTGATTGTTAGTTAGACTTCCTGCCAGCAATTGATTTCATCGTCTTAGGAGTTACCTTAGTGGTTCATGTCTAATCTTGACCATATTAGACTTCTAGAATTTCCTAGTCGTTCGTTTAGGTTCATCGATTTCGGACCAAGCTGAACGCATTTCATTACCGTCTAGCCCCTTAGGAAGTCTTAGCTTTTAGTTTCTTAATCTTTGGTTGGTCGACTGTAGGAGTTTCCACGTAGATTTTCTGGTTTATATCCTAGGCGTATGTATGCTTTGATCATCCGACCATTTTCCTTGCCTCGATTCACGAGATCGCCTCATGACGATCGTCGTCAATTTTCAAATCTCTCCGTTACAAATCTTGAATCTTCTGAAAGTATTTTCGATTTCCTCTTTCCCTAAGTTTAAATGGTTCAAATTTTAACTTAGACTCCATACTCCTTCGTTGACTTAAATTCTTAAAACTTTTGTCGAAATTTTTTGAATACTAGCTTATTATATTCCAGCCAATACTTTCGTACCGATGTAAATACCTTGTCCCTTCATATACTAATTTTATTCTAAACCGTAATTTATTTTGCCCAATTCGATTTATAACTTTCCTTCCCGATTTATGCCATTTATATACTTTTCAAGTCACACGGAATTTCAGCTTTCAACAAGTCGATTTTATGCTCATAGTTTCTCTATTTCAGATTTCTGTAGAATTACTATTTCATAACCACTTCCTGATTTAGACCCTCCATGGTTTGATTTTAAAGCTTTACTATCAATTTTGATAATTCTGCTACTAAGTTATTATTATTATCTTTCCGCTCACCATACATACTATTAGAATAATTTCTAAACTAAGTTGAATTTCAATTATTTTTAAATCCGTACCAGGCTCGTTGTGCTCGTATGCTAAGAGCTTTGCGTAAACCAGTTTTATTTTTGGCACATCCTGGTTCCTCTAAAAGTAGTTCCAATATTGATTATTTTTAAAAAAATTTCCTAGCCTAAAGACTTTGAAAGCATTTAACAAGAGCTTAAATTCTTCAGTTACTTTAATTTCATTCCTTGACTTTCAAAACTTTTGCCAACATTATATTAAATTACTGACGTATAATATTTTCTAAACCATATCCTTAATATTCGTGTAAATGATTTACTTCCTTTTATAATGATTTTATATAAACCAATAAACCATTTTCTCTTATTATGTATATCCGACTCAAACTTATTTTGAACAACTCGTTTTATCGATCTCCAAATATTTTATACAGACGAGGACTTCAACTTTTGAAGTACAACAGTTTTCAAATTTCGCGTATTTTAGCTTATGCTATTTACCCCATTCCCTTTTCTGTATTCTATATAAGTATCACTACATCTCCATTCCCTCTACCTAAACAGTCACAATTGAGTCACTGTTTCACCTAGCCAAGCTGTCACCTTGTATTCGTCCTATCTGAACTCGTGCTTATCGATCTTTCCCTCGACTCGCTTACGACCTCGACCTCCTCTATTGCTTAGGCTTTAGTGCCGTCAATGTCTGTGTCAACTCTAAGTTGTTAGTAGGCCCTTGGACCTTGTGATGATGTCGTAGTGCATGTACCTAAGTTGTGTTTGTGGGCTTGAATGAGTGTACTCCCCCATAGTGTATTAATGTTTGCCTATTGTGAGATATTTATATACTCAGAGTTATTCGTGATATTACGAAGTTGTTTATGTGTTAGTATTTATAGATTTGTGTGTGGTTAGCTATACCATACTAGGGACGTCTGAGTATATATGAATCAGCGTCGAAATATCTAATGGGGTGTATGTAGTTGGAGATACTTATAATGGTTGAAATAAAATGATTGGTAAAGCTATGCGTATGTTAGGTGTGATAATAATAGGTGTGCGTATAGATAAGTGAGTAGGCCCCCTTTAAGTGACCCATGTGTTAGTACGTATGAGTGCGTGCTCGTACGTAGTTATGTATTGTGCTTAGAAGTAAGCAGTTATGTTTTGATGCATGAGTACATAGGTGATATACATATGGTAGTAGGATTATAATTTTGATTGGTATTGCTTGCTTTTACGAGATGTTGTATGCGTGCATACCGTGAGGTATACACGACTATTGCACATCTTAATTATGTATGTGTAGATGTGTTAGTATACTAATTATAGGTAGTAGGCTATGGTGTGAATATATATGTTACATATGTGTGACTATATGATGAATGCGTATGTATTAAGGAGTGTATTATAATTATATGTGTGCTGATGTCCGTATTATTATTATGGTATATAGAGTGATTGAACTATGTGAGTATTACCTGAATAAATATTAAGTGTGATTGACTTACGGTATGTATATGGTTGTATTGGTAGACGTATAAATATTGGAGTGGTATTGGTATGGGTATGAATGCCGTGTTACGTATATAGAATATTCTGATATGTGTATTGAGTCTCACTCAAGCTTGAGTGGGTATACTCTAAGTATATTGATATATATGTCTGTAGTTTGAATATAGCGATGTTTGATGTATGTATAGTGATAGGAGTGTTTGTGCCTGGTTGTGTTACGCACATGATTGTGGGTCGCTACACCAGTATATAGTTATAGGTGTTGGTCTTGTGGTATAGCTAATTACTAAGGACTTGCCCGTGTGAACGTATGTGTGCTAGCTAAACTAGGTGTGTAGATGTGCTAGTTATATAATGATACGATTGGTATACGTGAATGAAATGTTAGCGTGCGTGGGTGTGCACCATGCACGGGTAAGTATGTGCTTAGTTATAGGTATTGGTGACTATGGTATATGTGGCGTGTCGTAAATACAGTTATAGGACCGTATGTGATGTGAATATATGGTGAACTATTTGCATGTATTTGAATGACTATATATTGTGAAACTATAGTAGTGGTGAATGTATATTAGATATAGTGAAACTTGATTTAATAATGGTATGGTGTGATCACATGTGTTGATGTGTGGTATGGAATGTACACTAGGAAGTATTAGAGAGTAGTATACCCATGTTGGTTGTGCATAGGTAGCTATCTATACGTAGAGCAATGATTGTATTTGCTGGTATAAGACTAATCTTAGGTGAGTATCTGAATTATTGTTTCTGCTAGGTAAGTAGTAGTTATATTAGGGATGCATACATATGATTGAAATATGTGCGTGAATATATATAGGATAGCAGAGTTATTGGTTGACTACCTAGTGCATATATAAGCACTTGTAATATACCTGAGTGAATTATGGTGTGATGTGATTGTGATAGCAGCTAGTCTAGTTAGAGTTATATTTATAGTTAGAAAGTCCGAGGACGGACTTTATTCTAAGGTGGGGAGGATGTAACGGTCGCTTATCTTCTTCGTGCACGTGCTGTTGACCGTGCACGTGTTTGTTTTAGACCTTGTTGCTTTGTGAACACTTTAGTGTGATATGCCGTTGTGAACGTCTCTGAGAGTATTAAATAGTGGCACTAATTTGGAATGACGTTTCTCGAGTCGTTTTCCCACAATTTAATCTTATTCGATGAGACGTTGCGATTTTCACTTTTGACGGGAGATGTTTCTATTTTTAGTTTCGTCGTCCGACGTCGAAATTGTTATCCGTCTTCTCTATCTACTTTCTCTCTTCGTCCCGGTCACCCCAGTATTTATTTCACGATTTTTGGGCTTCGTTTGACCCACTTTCACTTTTGGCCCAACCCATTGTATTTGTTAACCCTAAGTTTCACCTAGTTATCATCCCCTAATATAATTTTAGTATAACGTACACCCAAAATTATTTGACCCAGCCTCACTTCCACCAGGCCGCACACCTTGGAGAGAGGGAGAGAGTCTGTGAGAGTAAGATTTCCCTTTTGATATATTATGATAACAATATTTAACCCTAGCCTAGCCCATGTGATGCTTCAGCCCAACTAGAACCCGAAACAACCCTACACCCTATAACACAGCTAATCTAAGACCTAGACCCCCCATGTGCTGGCTCTCAACCTACCGTAGTCCTTTTTAAATAAACAAAAACCTAGGGTTTCTTTAGTTTTCACCCAGCAACGAAACAGCCGCCGCCGCCTCAACACATTTTCGCACACAAAGCTCAGGCGCCGCTTTCGCAGGCCATCACGAGTCCCCTCCGCCGTAACCCATAGCCCTCACCTCGCTCTTCCTCACTCTTCCGACGTGCGCTTGCCCATCGCCGCATCCCGCCGGTGATCCTCGTAATGTCCGTCGACCCCCCGGCCTGTAGCACCGCCGGGCTTCGTCCTAAAGCACGCGGCTTCCCCCGATCGCGTCAGCTGCAGCGCCACGCCTGCCTCTCGCAGCCATCGTCCCCCTCCCTCTCCGGTGTCATCTCCGGCAGCTTACCCCACCGCCTAGCTCCACAGTGGCCGCCCCTCCGCCGTGATCCTCGGTTGCCGCCTCACCCCTCGTCGGCGCTCTCCGGGTCCGCAGCCACTGGTGCATCGCCTGCAGCCCTCTGCAGTCACAACAGCCGCAGCCGTTGCCAAACGCCACAGCGCCACAGCAGTCCCCTCCGGCGAAGTCTCCGCCCCCACGACGATCTCCCCGCTCCTCCACCTGCACCTAACGTCAGAGGACAAAGCTATAAGAGGTTGGCTTATATGTTGTTAGTAATTACAGTAGTTAGGGTTTGTATATTAGTTAGGGTTATGTTTATAAAAATTGTTAAATGAGTTAGTGATGAAACCATGATAGATAAACTGTTAATTCTGTGTTCACAATTACTAGGGTTAGATGAATCTACAACATGTCTTCTCATTTACTAAAGTTTCATGGAAAACTGTGTTTTGCTTCTTCATGCCCATTAGCTTTAGTACTGATAGTTTAACTGCAGGGTTAGTTTGAGAATTACTTTTTCACTTCATGGTTAGGAATATCATTAAGGATGGATGATGATAATAACCCTACACATGCCCTTACTTCTAATATTAGTAGCTGTTACTTTCAGTATGGGTGTTAGGTTAGGTATATAGCATACTGCTTGTGGTTGGAGGTTTTAGAAGTAAACATTGAAGCACAGATTCTCTAAATATAACGGAATCCACATGTTCCCTAGTTGATATATAAGGTGTTAATATGTGGACCACGTGGGTGCAGACTTGAGAACTTACCTCATAATAGAGCAGTATCTCTTTCTTAATGTTTGGAATATGTATGTTGGTCGTTTAAATAAGTTATTTCTGTCTGAATCTGATATCGAAATCCGATAACGCAGAAAACGTCCGTGCTTCCTGTACAGACGCGTCGACACCAAGAACTCCGGGATCAGGCAAGTGAAACTTGCCAACTCTTGCTTAGGGCCATGTTTTTAGGCCACTTCCTTGTTTTTAGCGTAAAAGAGACTAGTCAGTGAAATGATAGCTGGCTAGACGCCTGTTTGATCTAGTTTGACAACGAAACTAGATCCGTCACCTCATTTGATCTAGCTTGACAACGAAGCTAGATCCAACCCTTAAACTTGTTCATGCATTTGTATCTGTCATGTTTAAATTTCTTATCTGTACGCACTTAAACTATTATCCGCCATGCATTGCATTCTACATGTCATCCAAGCTGATTGTTGCATTCGTAGCACACGCTACAATACTTGTACTTGTACTTCCTTGTCCGGCTAGGTGCACCACTATGCCATACTTGTTTAAAACACTTCCTGGCTCGTGATCCAGAAGCGAGCATTCCGTGTTCGGGGGTAAGGCCCTGGCTCGATACACGTGGAGGGGTAGGGATAAGCGATCACTTGAGCTTAGGGGTTGGCCCGATCAGCCACTCTAGCCAAAAGGCGAAATCTCTGTGCACGAGGTGCTTACTTTACTTGTACTTGTCCTTGTGATTGTTCTAGTGAAAACTTTACATCCATGCCATGCTCGTACTTTACTTTACTTTACTTTACCTTACTTGTTGTACTCATACTTTAACTGCCATGTCATTGCATTCATGCTAGAACTGCTAGGTTGCTTTACCTACTTTCAGTTTCATTGCACAAGTCTCTTGCAGACTTGCTGACATGTGCCCCTTGCTTTTTTGGGTGTCACATGTTAGACCCTGAGCCAGAGACCGTAGCTGAGTACATAGTCGTTGCTGACGCTGAGCCTGAGCCCAAGTCTGTCAAGGAGGAGTTTTGCAGACACCGGTGACCTTTCTTTGTGACCATGCTGAGTTCTCCTTTTGTTTTAGGATCTCTGTTAGTTGCCGGTGCGTGGCACCTTTGTTTTGTACGTTGTACTTTTATCGGCCATGATTGGGCCTTAGACTCCTTTTCTTTTAGCCTGGTGGCTTTTCTGCGATGTTGAAATTTATTATTAAGGATGTTCTGAGATTTCTCTTTTGTCTCATTTCCTTATTATTATCTTTGTTTCGTTTCGCGTTGCAAGGACCTGCAGTTTTAAGTTGATTGACGCTTATCGGACTTGCGGCTTGGAGCTTCAAGTCTGAGCGGACCTTCTCACGTCTCGCCTCCACATTTTTGGGAAGCGGGGCGTGACAGGTAATGAGATATGACCATGAATCCTGTCGTGGGACATGGCGTAAAGAAAGAGGAGCTCATCCAGGGACAACATGGAAACATCCATGCGGGAGAAAATGGTGTTGGCAAGGAAGCAATGGGCGAAGTGGTAGCACAGATGTATGATGTAGGAGGCGAGAGCTACCGACGGAAAAGTGGCATACCGGGTGAATCGTTGCCAGACACCATCGTCACGAAAGTAAGAAAAGATATCAGACCGATCGTGAGTTGAACATTCAACATGACGATCGGGGTGAGGGAGATTCAGAATATTGTTAAGCTTGTGAAAACTCGGTAAAATCGCCATTGAAGGCGCGAAAGGTGAAACCATACTCGGACACTTCCAGAGAACTGAGGAACTCGAGTGTGAGATTCCGGTGTGTGTGCGCATGGGTATGTAGAAGGTAATCGCAACCTATGAAGCGATAAAGTGCGCGGACGCCCCTAAAGAGTCCAAAAGATTCGAGAGTGGGAGAATCGGCGAAAAGAGTAGGTCGCATTGGGCGATGAAGAAGGGCTTGCAAACAATCGGATTGCTCTTCAGAAGAAGGGTTGATGCCAAGGAAAGAAGGGGAAAAAGGGCCGTATAGGGGATGTCTGCGTGACGATGAGGCAATCTCCTTTCCCTTCCTAGACATCGTGATGGCGCAGGGGAAGAATGATAAAGTGGGATAAGGTGTCTATGAAGATGATGAAGCAGATGAAGTGTGTAGACACAAATTTAAGACTTTGCATATAATTGAAAGAAATTTGAAGAGTGGAAGGAGGTTACCCATCAATGTTGTAAGATTAAGCACCCGAAAGACCCCACGCGGTATGAGGAAGCGATTTGTGAAGCCGCCGCTCGCTGATCCGACAAGAATTGAAATTTTCGAAAATTTGGGGGCTATGGTTAGGGTTTGGACGTTTGGCGAGTGAATGTTGTTGATGGGAAGAGTGCTGATGGTGGGGGAGTAGGGAATGAGTGAGGGTGTGGATTTAGGGGTGGAGGGGTTGCCGGAGGAGATCAATTTGGAAGATGGAGAGAGGGGAGAGGTGCAAACGGGAATGTGGGGGTTGGGTGAATAAGGCAGGGTGAGGGGGAGTATGTATAGGGGCGAAAGCGAACCGATCGGGTGAGGGTTCACCCGATCGGTTGGGTAAGTTTCGAAAATCTTCTGTCGGTCAACAGCTAAAGGTGAACTGATCGGGTAAGTTTTCACCCGATCGGTTGACCGCTTCCCAAATTTTCCCGAGATCACTGTGCTTTTCACCTGGATGGCCACATGACCACAGCTTCTATCAACCGATCGGTTGATTTAAATCCCCAAAAATCCGAGAGTTCAGCTCTTCTCACATGATTTGCCACGCAGTCTCGGTTTGCTCCACGCAACCAGTTCACTGAAGAACCAATATAGGGCTTTTTTCTGATACGTCCCACCTGATCGGTTGAGAGCTCAACCGATCGGTTGGGGGCTTGTTTCTTGCAAAAGCCCACAAATAGCCTAAGTCTATCGACGAAAGTTCCTGTTGCTGAATTTATTCTACAAAATAAGAGAAATAAACCTAAAAATAATCCTAAAAAAGGTGAGGGTTTAAAACAGGGGTTGCCTCCCATGAAGCGCTTTTGTTTAACGCCGTTTGCTCGACACCTCATTTAGTGGTCAATTCGGATCCGGAGGGTTTGAAGACGAGTCATCGGTCGTTGAGATTCTGACCGGAGACTTTGAACGGTTCATCTCTTCCCATTATCTCAATAGCGCCGTGAGAGCAGACCTTGGTGACGCGGAAGGGTCCCGACCACCTCGACTTGAGCTTTCCAGGAAAAAGCTTCAGCCTCGAGTTGAATAGGAGAACTAAGTCTCCTTCCTTGAATTCCCTCTTCAGGATGCGCTTATCATGCCACCGCTTCAACTTCTCCTTGTAGATCAGGGCATTTTCATAAGCATTGAGCCGGATCTCGTCGAGCTCGTTAAGTTGTAGCTGTCGGTGGCCTCCAATCTCATTGGCGTCAAAATTTTGGTTCTTAATTGCCCAAAACACCTTGTGTTCCAATTCCACAAGTAGATGGCATGCCTTCCCATAGACAAGCCGGTAGAGAGTTGTGCCGATTGGAGTCTTGAAAGCATCCTGTAAGCCCAGAGCGCGTCAGAAAGTTTCGATGACCAATCCTTCCTAGAGTTGGCCACCATCTTCTCCAGTATGCTCTTGATCTCCCTGTTAGAAACTTCCACTTGGCCGCTAGTCTGCGGGTGATAGGCACGTCCGATTCGGTGTTGTACCCCATACTTCTTCAAGAGAGCTTCGGATTTCTTCTTTATAAAGTGGCTCCCTCCGTCACTGATTAAAACTTGAGGCACGCCGAACCGCGGGAAGATGTTGTTTTTAAAGAACTTGGTGACCACCCAGGAATCATTAGTAGGACTGGCTATCGCTTCTACCCACTTCGACACGTAGTACACGGCTACCAAGATATACTGATTTCCAGAGGACGAGGGAAACGGTCCCATGAAGTCGACTCCCCACACATCGAAGATCTCGACCTCTAAAATGTAGTGCTGAGACATCTCGTTCCTCTTGGATATGTTTCCCGTCCTTTGGCATTTGTTGCAAGCCTGGACATAAGCGTGGGTTTCCTTAAAGAGGGTCGGCCAATAGAATCCACTCTGGAGGATTTTCACCGTCGTCTTATAAGCGCTCACATGTCCTCCACATTGCTGATCATGGCAATGGGAAATTATGGAGGTCGCCTCAGTTTCAGGAATGCACCTCCGTATCACCCCATCATTACAGGTCTTATACAAATGAGGGTCGTCCCAATGAAATTTACAGGCCTCGTGAAAGAATTTCTTTTTCTGCTGATAGCTCACGTTGTGGGGGACGATGGCACATGTCAGATAATTTGCGATGTCGGCGTACCAATGAGTCCAAGCGAAAGAGATGGAGAAGAGATGCTCGTCAGGGAGCGAGTCGTCAACCGGAGTAGCATTCAAATCGAGAGTAGGCAATCTGGACAAGTGATCGGCAACGACATTCTCCGCCCCTTCTTATCTTTGATCTCCAGGTCGAATTCCTGGAGGAGGAGAATCCACCTAATGAGCCGCGGCTTAGCCTCCTTCTTTCTCAATAGGTATTTGAGAGCGGTGTGATCCGTGTGCACCATTACCTTGTCGCCAACGAGATACTGCCGGAACTTGTCCATGGCATAAATGACTGCTAGTAATTCTTTCTCCGTGGTCATATAATTTCTTTGGGCAACGTCAAGGGTCTTGCTCGTATAATATATAATATGAAGATGTTTATCCTTCCTCTGCCCCAAGACGGCCCCAACTGCATAATAACTAGCATCGCACATTAATTCGAATGGTAGACTCCAATCCGGTGGTTGAATCACGGGTGCAGAAATCAAGGCTTGCTTCAGAAGGCAGAAGGCTTCCATGCACTCGTCGTCGAAGACGAAAGGTGCGTCCTTCAGAAGGAGTTGAGTCAAGGGCATGTAAATCTTGGAGAAGTCCTTTATGAAGTAGCAGTAGAATCCCGCGTGCCCTAAAAAACGCCGGACCCCTCATAGATTAAGTGGAGGCGGAAGCTTTTTGATCACCTCTACTTTTGCTTTGTCTACCTCGATCCCCCTTAAATAAATGACGTGTCCCAGTACAACTCCTTCTTGGACAATGAAGTGGCATTTCTCCCAGTTTAGAACTAGACCCTTATCTTGACACCTCTCCAGGACCTTAGTTAGATTGCGGAGGCATGAGTCAAACTCTGTTCTGTAGACGGAGAAATCGTCCATGAAGACCTCCATTATATCCTGAGAGAAGTCGGAGAAGATTGCGGACATTAATCTTTGAAATGTAGCCGTGGTGTTGCAAAGCCCAAACGGCATTCTCCTGTAAGCATACGTCCCAAAAGGACAAGTAAAAGTCGTCTTCTCCTGGTCGTCATTATGGATGGGGATTTGGAGAAAGCCGGAGTATCCATCCATGAAGCAGAATTAGTTGTGCTTCACCAGCCTCTCTAGCATCTGATCAATGAAAGGAAGAGGATAATGATCCTTCCTTGTGGCCTTGTTCAGTTTACGGTAGTCGATGCACATCCGGTACCCCGTGACGGTCCTGGTGGGTATGAGCTCGTTTTTCTCGTTGCGAATTACCGTCATTCCTCCCTTTTTGGGTACAACGTGCACCGGGCTGACCCAATGACTGTCGGAGATAGGATATATGATTCCGACATGCATGAGTCTAATAATCTCCTTCTTGACCACCTCCATCATGATGGGATTCAGTCTTCGTTGTGGCTCAATTGAGGAGGCTTGCTCGTCTTCAAGCAGTATCCTATGTGAGCAAAGCCCCAAGGTCACTCCCTTCAAATCTTCGATTGCATTCCCGAAAACATTTTTAAACCTCTTTAAAACACCAAGTAGTTTGGTCATCTGGTCTTCAGGTAGTGAGGAGTTCACTATGATAGGTAGCGTCGAATTCTCCCCTAAATATTCATACTTCAGTCCCAGTGGTAACTCTTTCATCTCAACCTCTTGGGGTCCCGACGCGTATTGTAACGACTGCTTTTCATGTATCTGGATTTATTATAATATAATATATGTTTTGGTGGATTTTCTCCTCATGTGTGGTTTTCGTCTCCGTAGCTTTCATTTTCGATCGATTCGTCGTATTTTCTCGTTTCTTCCTTAGGATCGTCGATTTCGAAGAATGTCATTCGTGACGGGCTTCATAACGGTCGTATCTTACTATTAGATCAAGCCTAGGAGTCTTAGGAATCGATCCCGGGGCCTCGCGCTCCGTATCGGAACTTTTGGTGCTCATTAGCCGGTGTAAGAAGGGCCACCGACCGACTAGATGACGATCCAGTCGGTCGGCAATCCTTCTTGGACCGACTAGTTGGCTTTCTAAATTTCTCAGGAGTTACTGTTTATCGTTAGTCGGTCTAAGAACGTTGGTTGACCGACTAGGTTGCAAACTAGTCGGTCAGCAATGCTTCTTTAACCGACTAACACATCATCTTAATTTTAGTTGAGTTACTGTTTACTCTTAGTCGGTCTAAGAACGTTCATCGACCGACTAGATGCTAAACTAGTCGGTCAGTATTTGTTCATGGACCGACTAACTCTAAAATCCTATTTTCGTTCAGGAGTTACTGTTTGCACTTAGTCGGTCTGCGTTGGTCGACCGACCGACTAGTTGCCAAACTAGTCGGTCAGTGGTTGCTCTTTGACCGACTAACTAGTGTTAAAACCCTAATTTCTGGGCAGCCGCCAGCTCAACCTATTTATACCCAACCCAAACGATTTCATCTTCTCCAACACGACCCAAAACCCTAAAATCTTCCCCCTTCAGCCCCCATCTTCCTCCAAGCTTCATTTCTCCATTCCAAGCCCTAAATCCATCATCCAAACCATCCATCCACTCTATCTACCTCTCATCTTCCCTAAAATCTCACCAAAACCCATCAAAATCCCCAAATCCCCCAAAACCCTAGTTTCCCCAAACTTCTCTAATCTTTTCCAGATCTGATATTAGGGTTCCCCGGAGTGTTTCTTCCGTCTCCTCTTGGTAAGAGATCTATCTACCGTTGTTTTCTTAACCTATTTATACTTTTATGAAACCCTAATATAATTTCATGTTATTTGATGATTGTTCCCCCAAAACAGCGATTTCCCCGTAGATTGGCGTCCGTGTGACGAAGTGGTCGTCATCCCCGGTGCTAGGCAAGTGAAACTTGCCACCTAGGGTTTAGGCCATGTTTTAGGCCATTTGCTTGTTGTAGGCGTAAAAGAGGCTAGGCGACGAAATGATACTCGCCTAGGCGCAAATTGGGGAGCTAGCTTGACAACGAAGCTAGTTCCGACATTTAGCATGTTGCACAATTACCATGTCATGTTTACTTTCCATTAACGGTACGCAATTTAAATGTCATGTCATTGCATTCTTTTGGTGATCCCGTGATTGCGTAGCATCGCTACAATACTTGTGTTTCCTGGCTCGTGACCAGAAGCGAGCATAATGAGTTGCTAACCCCAACGCTCGATATATTGAATTGTGAACTAAGAAACAAGCTCTCGTGCGGGGCAACCCTGGCTCACTTGCTGGGCTCATGTGCAGGGACCCTGGCTTGTTTAGTGCGGGATGGGGTGAGGGTTAAGTGGCCATTCAACTGGGAGTCTGTTTGATCAACAACTGCAGTTGTAAGGCGTAAACTCTTTGGGGTGGGGTAGTGTTTGGGGCCGATCGGTCTGAAATGTTTACCATTCAGCGAAGGGCGCAAACATCTACAAAACAACCGTGAAATGTGATTTGTGTTTAGTGCCGATCGGTCTGAATGTTGTACCATTCAGCGAAGGGCGTAAACACCTACAACAATGTGAATTGATTGAGATTGATAGTAGCTTGGCTACTCTTGTCTTGTCCCGATGATTGTTCTCTTGTACAAATTGTCTTGCCATGTTTCAATTGTGCACTCATGTTATAACTGCCATGTCATGCATACTAAACTGCTAGGTCGCTAGTTGCCTTACTTTCAGTTTCCTTGCTCAAGTCTTTTAGACTTGCTGACATGTGCCCCTTTACTCTTTTGGGTGACACATGTTAGATCCTGAGCCCGAGTACCTTGTTGAGGACGAGGTGTTTGCTGACGCCGAGCCCGAGCTTGTGTTTGACGGGGAGTACGTGGACACTGGGGACCGGTCCTAGTGTCTTCGTTGTGTTTTACTTTTGTTAGACAGTTGTTTTGTTATCGGTGCGTAGCACCCATACTTGTTGTTGTTGTTGCTTTTGTTGGCCTTGTTCTCAACCTCTTGGGGTTGAACCCGACGCGTATTTCTCAAGCTGAGTATCCTCCAGTGAAAGGACTTCTTCCTGGGTCTCCTGGAAGTCAACATCCGGAATTTCACTTCCACCCTAGGTTTCACAAGACAAAGAGGAGGTAGGTGAGGAGGGCCTTGGGTCTTTCTCAGGTAAATGGTGATGATCCGGGTAGAAGGCCTCAACGCGAAAACAGGTTTCAACAATCGATGGTTCTTCACCACTACATTCAGCTTCCTTACTGCCCCAAGATCCAGGGTGCTCTATAGATGTCTGCAAGGGATAGATTGATTCCGGTTCGACGCACTCGATGAACTCCGTCTGATAGTCCTCTGGGAAAAACTCCACGTGGGTGCATAATTCTTCCCCACCGATTTCGGAACTGGGGACTTCAATATACATCGCTTCATCTGGAGGAAAGAGGGTTGTTGCAACTGAATGCTGATGCACATCATGATACCTCCTCTGATTTTCTACAGCGGCTGCCAGAAGGGATAGGATGTTCGAGGCGCACAGAGATTCTGTCAAATTCCGTGCCAAACAGCTGACATGGTGCGAATGATCCCAGATATCGCCCGAAACAGCACACAACATCCTTGTCGCAGAGCGGAAAACCTGTAGGGAAAAGGAGAGAGGGAGAACTGCATAGATAGAAAGCACATCAATAGCACGGGTTGTATGAATGGGGAGGTGAGGAGCAGTGATGGTACCAATCTTATACAACTAATATATACAATATGTCGAAGTAAAATCAAAAAGGTGTAGAATGCGAAAATTATCGCGAGGTAGGGATATGAGCTAGACTCAAGGGTTCAAAGGTCCTAAAATAACAAGCACGTTGCCTCCCCGGTAACGTCGCCATAAAGCTTGACGTCCCCCGTGTTTTCGATCTCATGAGAGTGCAATTGCATTGGGGGATACCAGATTTAAAATATTTGTACCGCAAGCGCACGGTGTTGTAGTGTGGCTTGGGGGTCGAACACAGGGAGGCGTGGTTGTGCTTGTTTCTAAGAGGAACCAATTCACCCTACGGGTGAGCTAGCCAGATGGATCGATGGTTTGTCACGGAATGTAAGTACGGAGGATAAACAATATAAAGGGAAACCAAGGACTTCGGTTTTCGCCCTATCATGTGTTCTCGCTATTACGCCCTACGGATAGGAAAACGATCGGAATTAGGGTTTAGTGGTGAGACGTTGCCTCTAAGAGTGATGCCAGCGTCCCTTGGGCCCGATATTCCGGTCGGTGCCCAGGATGATACGCCGGACTACCCGGGTTCGGTCGATGGGCATTCTCATGTCCAGTAACACCGATCGACTCCGGTGTAATGCCCTGATAGCTACTGCACAAGTACTAGAGGGGGGGGGGGTGAATAGTACTTTAAAATAATCAAGAGTATAATTCCTAATTATCTTGCAAACTCAACCAACAATGCGGAAATGAAAATAGAGAACAATAAAAGACAAGCGCAAACAAACGATATAACGGGTTCGGATCCACCCAAGTCTCCCTGACTTGTTCTCGGTGATCCTACGTCCCAAACACCCGGATCCCCTCCGGCTACTTGAGTTAGAAACCTCTAACTCAAATTTTGCACTATGAAATTCTTGTAGAAAAACCACTACAAGATTAAATCATACACAAAACGAAATGTGACTCCCACAAACCGGGATCACACACTTCTCTCACAACCGAGAGAAAAACTTGCAATATCAAAGTAAATGAAATATGAAATGCTTACCAACAAAATCCTATGCCTTGAGTAAAATTACGATTTTAGGGCAAGAAGGATTTTGGGGAAGAAGAAGTCACCAAACCCTAGCTCCAAGAAGTTGAACAGCAATCGAAGGCTAGGATGGAGTTGGTGACCTTGAATCAAGCTCTTGGCTTGAATGGCTCACAATCAATGAGAATCTCTCTTGAGGAATAAGAGTGAGAGAGATTCTTGTGAGAGAGGAAGCTTTAGAAATGGAGTTGAATGCTTCTCTTTGATTCTCTAAAACACAATAAATATCAGCCTTGAATGCTATGAAGAAGCATCTCAAGATTATATAGGATAGAGAGGAGAGAGAGGGAAAATTCGTGTATTTAATGCTCCAACGGATCTATTTCTGAAGCAGTTTAATCGGTCTAAGAAGGATCATTGACCGATTAGTTTCTCAACTAGTCGGTCGGTGATTCTTCTTGGATCGACTAACTAGTTCACAGCCAATAAAGATAGTTCAGGGAATATAGAACTAGTCGGTCTAAGAAGACTTGCCAACCGACTAGTTTGTCAACTAGTCGGTCGGTGAGTGTTCTTTGACCGACTAAGAGTTGAAATAGAATAGGCTGAATTCAAAGAGAGCTAGTCGGTTTAAGAACGAATTCCAACCGACTAGTTTCACAACTAGTCGGTCGATAGATTTTCTTTGACCGACTAACTGTAAACAGTAACTCAGGCTGAAAAATGAAGTCTTAACTAGTCGGTCTAAGAAGGATTCCTAACCGACTAGTTTGACAACTAGTCAGTCGGTGAACCTTCTTGGACCGACTAATTGGTCAACAGTGAAGAAGCTGAATTGAGCAAGGAGATCTAGTCGGTTCAAGAAGGATTACTGACCGACTAGATGACAATCTAGTCGGTTGGTTCTTCTTCTTGAACCAACTAAGATGCACTAGAAGCCACGAAATAAAGCGTGAAGCTTCGGGAAAGTTTGTATGGGCTTCTAAGATAATCCTAGCTCTAATGATATGAGCGTTATGAAGATTATAATGTAAGACCTACTCAAGACTTAACATTCTACGAAAAGAAGCTAGAAGACTATAAATTAAACTAGACGAACCGTCTTCAAAAGCTTCATTCCGAATCTATTGACTTCAATAATGCTCCTAGAGCTTCAACGAAGCTTCAGGCACACGATCACGCGCTTTGAGAAGTATTGAGACGTCGCTTTTGATGTACGAAGTAATTTGGCGACGATCTCCATAACTGCGCTCACAAAGAGTTAGTTCACGATATTTATGTTTGTACATCATCAAAACCAAATCCGGGGAATCAATACTCAACATTCTCCCCCTTTTTGGTGATGACAAACCAACATAAATAATAATCAATAATAATGATTCAAATGAAATTTACTTACTCCCCCTGCATTGATGACACGTTAATTCCAAATTAAATAATAATCATACGCATCAAGCAGACGAGGAAAGAATAAAATGTGAATCCAATTATTGAAATATCGGATTTGAAATCCATTTTTATATCTTAACTCCCCCTGAATCTAACATATCAAATTAGATTCATGGTAAATTGCTTTAAAATATCATTTAACACATCGTCATTATTAATTCTCTCCCCCTTTGGCATTAGCAAAAAGAGCGGGAGGAGATCAACGACAACAACAATGGCTAAAAAATAAAATCACAGGAGTCGAAGAATACGACCACGGTCCAAATGACACCAACGTAAAGTAACGAAGAAAATCAAAGTGTGCCAACGAGACCATAGTCTTAAATCAAAAAATGAAATCATCAAAACTCAAATCAATTTCACATATTGAGTTATGGAACATACTCTCCAATATCAACATTCTTGATGAATTTAGTGCATGGAAAACAATTCTATGTTTTCATAGAAAGAATTCTATTTAATCCAATATAATCGTCGAACGACGAAATCAACATCAGAGACAAAAATATAAAGTGCACACTAAAGTAAATGGAAACACGATGTATATATATATATAAAAACATGATACATCAAAAGTATACATCAGCCAACACAAATATAAACAATCCTCAGATCGAAGCACATCATACAACATATGTCTCAATAGCATACATCAAAAAGTATCACAAAACATGTATACATCAAAATATATCATCAAAACATACAAAAATCCATCCAAAAATACATCACCACCCAAGTATCCTACCCCACCCTCTCACGACAAAAATATCATCCAATGTGCACATGGGAGTGTCCTCCAACGCAAGCTCAGGAGGTGGAGGGAGGATCAGCAGCAGCAGCAGGCTCTGCAGAAGGGGTGGTGGTCTCGGGAATGACAGGAGTGTCAACCGAAGGGAGAGTGGCAACAGGAGTGGTCTCGGGAGCACCAGCAGACGTATCCACCGAAGGAATGGTGGGAGCAGGTGTGCTCTCGGGAGCACCAGCAGAAGTAGCAGCAGTAGACGTACCCTCTGGGGCACGAACTGGAGATCCAACAAGCTCCTCTAGATTAGCATCGTCCATTTCCTCCTTGTCACGCCCCGCTTCCCAAAAGATTGAGCAGCGAGGCATGGCCAGCCCGCATGGACTAGAGCCGTTGAGGCCCGGGGTCCAATAAGCGTCCATGGCAAGTTATGATTCGGAGGGGAAGGTCCGATCAAATGATTTAGCATGAAACAATAGAAATATCAGTAAAAGATATTATTCAAACGCGGAAGGTAACCAACAAAGAGTTTAACATAAAGACTAAAACTGTACGTACCGGAGGCAACTAAAGAGGAAAGAGTCTGTGGGGAAATCCTCAGGTTGTGGTAGCTCTGTCAAGTCTGTGACATGTGCAAAACACATGTCAGCAACGACCTAATGAGAACATAAGTTAATGCAGTTATACAATTCTAGCAGTTCTAAATGGAATTTAAAAGACAACTACACAGGCAGTCCTAGAAAGCAAGAAATAAGTAATGGTTATTCTAATCGATCTGCTAGGGGTGTCCATCTAGTCAGATTGTCTAAGAGTTGTTCATGTATTCTGTCAATCTGCCAGGGGTGTCCATCTGGTCAGATCGTCTAAGAGTTGTTCATGTAGTTCTGTCAATCTGCCAGGGGTGTCCATCTGGTCAGATTGTCCAAGTCTAGAAAAGGTCAAACGACCGGTATGCATCCCTACGAAGCAAACAGGAGTGCACCAACTGCGATACAAAGATAAAGCCTAAGGACTCAAGCTACGTAGGCGGAGGGGAGCTACCCCCTAGGCCCAGCTAGACTCTTTTGTCCTACCCCACCCGCGAGTCGTTTGTGTTATGGACACGAGCCAACAAACAATCCATCTAGACACAAGACAAGACAAGGATCACAAATGATACAGCGTATCATACCGGAGCACACCAGTCACAGGTGAGGCAAAGCTGGGGAGCACCAGTTCTCAATGGTCACCCCCGTCGTCGATCCGAAACAAATCATTAATCATGAATGATACTACGTATCATACCAGAGCGCACCAGTCACGGGTGAGCCAAAGCTGGGGAGCACCAGTACTCAATGGTCACCCCCGTCATCGATTAACTATCCGTAAGCGAGACATTCCTGGACGAGCCAGCAAACGCTCCACAAGTCCATAAGCGAGCCGTCTCTGGGCTAGCCATCAGACGCTCCACAAGAGTAGTGCCAACCTCCGTATAGGAGAGGCCCACGCCTGTGATCTTCTACAAAGATCCACACAATTATAATGTCCGGCTTATTAATTAGCATGTGAGGTTTAAGTTGCATCTTAAAAGTGGGTTCGAGCAGAAAGTAAAATGCGATCATTTTCAAGTATTTTGCAGAAATAAATCTAGCAGTTCTAACATCAATTCTAGAAAAGCATAAAAGCAGTAACTAAAGTCTCATTCCTTGCCTGAAAGATCCCGGCAAAGATGTAGTCCAGCAGGGTCTGGGTCAACCAACGGATCTACGGAATTTCAACATAGCGCGAAAGCTACTCTGACGTCAGGTAGCGACGACAGGGGTTGGATTCCTGTAGCGCATACGGTACGGAACGAATGATACTCTGTTGATAAATCACGCGCACGAATAAGTTCATAACTACGGACTAGAATTTTTTAGTCAACTCTAAAATGTCCAACGAACCAATTTTAATTAAGTTTCTATCCTAAGTTAGATGACACACCATTATTAACGATCGTTAACAATTAATACGTTAACCGCAACCAGTTGCTATCACGAACAATACACAATAATTATATTAAGCAACCTAGGCTAACACGTTAACAAAAAGTTGTGTAAACAAGTTGTCAGCCCTACGAATATTCATGTTAACAGCAAAATAGAACGTTACTATCATGCAACACCAATTTCATTAAGCTACTAACTTGTTAACTAGGGTTGTACAACATCATTAGTATATAGTCACGTACACGAGTTATCACCCCTAAGAATGATCTATTTATCACCTATATTAATGTTACTAGCCAGTAACCAACATTTTATCAAGTTACTAACTTGTCTGTTGTAACATAGCACATAATAACTTATCACCACTCACTGTAGCAACATGGCATTTATAATATCATTCGGGTATTAACACTAACCCATCTCTATCCAAAAATAATAACATGGCATACACACTGTACTGGTCATGCACACAATTTCCCACAGTTTACTTCACAATTCCAAAAGTTTATAACATACACAGTGCGTGCTCCTTATACCTATATGTCCATGTACTTATAATAATAACACAAATAACGGGGACTTACATCTTGTTGTTGCAGATGGGGGAATCTCGTCGTACGACGGAGCTTGGCCTCGCCGTGGTTGACGCTTGGCAGCAGGTTCGAGCGAGAACGGAGGCGAGGGGTTGCTGCCCTTATCAACGACGTCGGAATGAATGGAGGGGCGATAGGTGGTGGTGCCTAGCCTGATGTAGGAGGCAGCGAGCTATGTAGAGGAGACGCGGGATGGGCGTGGGTGTCGATGAATGAAGGAGACAGGTTCCGTAGGTGTTGAGGGCATCAAAGGTGGCGCAGGCAGCGGCTGAAGGAGGCCGAGCATTCGGCGCTGGTGACGTTGATGAGCAGCGGACAGCCGTAGCGTGCTCGGAGGAGATCCCGACGGGATAGCGGCGGGGGACGCCGTGGGGAGGCGTTGCAACGTCGAAGGGGTCGAGCGCAGCTGCCAGCGGCGCTGCGGCACCTAGCTACGCGAAAACGGCAGAGGGCGGCCTATGGGCTTGCGCGATCGGAGAGGGGAGCGGTGCTCTGCTCTTGGAGGAGGCCGCGGCGCAGTGGAATTCGATGAGAGGGGGGTCGGACGAAGAAGGGTACACCGGGGAGAGGGAAGTCGGACATCGCCTGGGTTATCGCGTGGAGGAGAAGATGAGATGGCGGCCTGTGAAGTTCATTCGCGTTGAGAAAAGAGTATAGGGGGGCAGCGGCCGCTTGATTCCCCTGGGAAAGTTTAGCCTAGGGTTCAAAAAGTTTTAAAATGGGAGCATGGGCTTTGCAGCCCGTGAGGAGGTCAAAACTAGTTAATATAAAAGCCAACTTATGTGAGATAAGGTGATGGCCCATGGGGTTATACAATTAGTCCTATTCCTAGTTTGGCTGTGTGTGCATCACATGAATGAAGGGGTAGATTAAAGAGTTGGTCCACTTTTTCTATTAATAAGCTAAGAAAAACATGCTGTGTGGGTGATTCAGCCTGGGACATGCGTGAGTCTCTATTGAATTGGGCCAAGATCAAATAAGTGGGGTAGAGATCATTATAAGTCATAGCTAGTGGGTTGAACTCTTAGATTGAGCAAAATGGTGAAAGTAGGTCAAACAGAGCTCGAAAATTCTAAGATAAATACTGGGGTGACCGGGGCGACGTGAGAAAGAAGTCAGAGAAGACGGATCACAATTTCGATGACGAGGAAACAGAATTAAAAATAGGAAGGCCTAATGACAAAGGCGAAAATCGCGACGTCTCTATAAACAAGGTCAGGTCGTGGGAGAACGACCCGCGAAAAGATGTTCCAAATAAATTCCACGATCTAATATTCTCAGAGAGGGTCACAACGGCACATCGCACCATAGGGTTCGGATACGGACAAGATCAAAAATAATTACGTGCACGAACAAGAATACGTGCACAAAAAGCGCACATAATATACGGAGTCCAAAGGCGACGGTAATTCTGAGTTGGGCACACGTCGGGGTTGGCTTGCTAAGGGTGCAACCAAGGTGCTACGGCCCTAACGACTCAACGACACGACTCACATACCAAGCACAAAACCAATCAGGTACTCGAAATTGCTATACGCACAGCCGTATGACAATTAGCGAGTACCGGTGTTACATCCTACCCACCTTAGAATAAAGTCCGTCCTCGGACTTTCTTATAGTAACTACCCCGATCATTCCTAGCACAGTACTTCAACCAACATATAACCTAATTCATCTATCTATATACATGCTCAGTAATAATATACCTCAATTATCATTATATCTTGTACTTATAGCTAGGTTAATATTATTCACGCATACATTTCTAACTCATGGAAGTGCCTCCGCACATCCACACCTATGCACAATCATATACCAACATTCAATAATCACCCCATCATATACAACCATTGTATTATACATATAGTACACATATACTAACCAGGGTATTTAAATTCATCATGAATTTAAAACCGAAAATACGTATATCTACTCAATATAACCTACAAAAGGTATATCCCCTAGTATACATTCAACACATCAATCATAACAATAATACTTAGCTATATTATAACTATTCGCCACAACACCAAATGACAAACAATTTCTTATTACAAGCAATATATAATCACACTATCATGTTAATCTATTCCTACGAACACAATGCATCCAGCCTAATAACTATGCATATAACACATTTCACTCATAGTTTAACTAACACATACTCATTCAAACATGTAAACCCTTCATTCATAACTATAGAATAAACCTGTATCTATATATGGTGTAGCTACGCACGTCCAGGTGCGTAGCGTAACCCAGCACAAACACCTATATAACTACATTCACCATATCCCATCATGCACAGATATACATAACACTATACTCACATCCGCAAACCACAACCACATTATAAAATACTTACTGAGCATACTCACTCGCTCTCGAGTGAGACCCCAAGATACATACCAAACAATATACAATCTATGTACTTATAC
This sequence comes from Scilla litardierei, assembly GCA_030789695.1. Taxonomy (NCBI): domain Eukaryota; kingdom Viridiplantae; phylum Streptophyta; class Magnoliopsida; order Asparagales; family Asparagaceae; genus Scilla; species Scilla litardierei. The sequence continues at coordinate 119,708,437 of CM061140.1, forward strand.
ACACACTCCTATATATCTATATGACACGACTCATCATATGTAGCCTTGGTAAATAGTTAGACATCACTATACAATCATTCACACATCAGAACATGTAATTCATACTTATCCCATATATACGTATATTCAATCACGCAACACATTCTTATCCTAGTATCTATAAGCATGTCCACTCGTACTCGAGGGAACACTAAAACTTATATGTATTCACAGGCATTATATATTCGCACATATTATCTTACATAAGTATCTATGCCTATTCATGTACTATATACACATAATCATTACATTCATCGCAATACACATATTCCATTATTCATCCATAAGCTCACATATAACTAAGTAATAATACTAAGCATGCCCGACAATGATATATATTCACACGAGCCGGGTAATCCTCCTCATGGATCTACGGGGAAGGCAGAACAAACACAAGGCCCTAATGTGCAGACACTTCCAATATTTGACATCTAGGGTGGTTAATCAACCTCCAACTAACCAGCCCTAATTGGCTGGTCCCAATCATTTTAAACACCAATAAAATTTCCAACTCAAAAGCCCGTTCATGAGAACCTGTTATAATGATCCTGTTGTTCTCCGCTTCAATTGGTTCTTGGCTCAGCTGCCTCTAGGAATTCTCTAAAGTGAAACTACCAACCAATTCTAGATTTTCGGGCGTCAGACTTACTTATGATTTCATTTTCAATCCAAACAACCAATGCAATCTACTAATTCTTTTCCCATATTTCCTGATCATTGAGCACTCGTAAAACCAAACTTGCTCACTTGACTTGATCTAGAATTTTCATTGACACTTAAACTGCTAGTCACTGTTGACTATAATCCATCCACATGATCTGGAGAAGTCATCGCCTTTCACCATTTCGTAAACTGTAACTGGAATCCAGTGATCAATACGCACTCGATGCGTATCCGAATGGTCGACTTTGAAACTCCCATGACATTCCCAAGATCCTTAATTCCTTTAAATCACTGTGTCCAAAATAGATCATGTTATCGATCTTATACACTCCATCATAAGATCAACCTCGTCATCACATTATCACTCTGAATCTCTTCCGTTCATCTATAATGATCATATTATTTACTTCAACCACGTTGCTATCCTCGAACTAGATGCTCATAATATCAGTTGCATAACATTTCACTTGATCGATGTAGGTCTACGCATTTAGTCGTTAAGACGAGACTTTTAGTCACCACACTTCTATCACGAGCAGCATACTAAGAGTCGATCTCATTCCCTTGATTCAATGTTCTCACTTCCATGGTTCCTTGTCACGTCGAGAATCCAACCTTATAACTATCCAATGTGTTAGAAATACATCACTTAAAACTTCATCTTATTCCTGTATTCTCACTCAAATCCCAACTAGAGGGGGCCAAGGAACTAGTCTAAACCTAACTAACTTATGTTAGACTCGAATATTGTTGGTTGTTTGAATAGTTCTGCAACACTATTGTTTCGATAAATCATTCGATTCAGACCTGCATGGGCCACCACAAAAACTGTCACGCCCCGCTTCCCAAAAGATTGAGCAGCGAGGCATGGCCAGCCCGCATGGACTAGAGCCGTTGAGGCCCGGGGGTCCAATAAGCGTCCATGGCAAGTTATGATGCGGAGGGGAAGGTCCGATCAAATGATTTAGCATGAAACAATAGAAATAGCAGTAAAAGATATTATTCAAACGCGGAAGGTAACCAGCAAAGAGTTTAACATAAAAACTAAAACTGTACGTACCGGAGGCAACTAAAGAGGAAAGAGTCTGCGGGGGAATCCTCAGGTTGTGGCAGCTCTGTCAAGTCTGTGACATGTGCAAAACACATGTCAGCAACGAACTAATGAGACCATAAGTTAATGCAGTTATACAATTCTAGCAGTTCTAAATGGAATTTAAAAGACAACTACACAGGCAGTCCTAGAAAGCAAGAAATAAGTAATGGTTATTCTAATCGATCTGCTAGGGGTGTCCATCTAGTCAGATCGTCTAAGAGTTGTTCATGTAGTTCTGTCAATCTGCCAGGGGTGTCCATCTGGTCAGATCGTCTAAGAGTTGTTCATGTAGTTCTGTCAATCTGCCAGGGGTGTCCATCTGGTCAGATTGTCCAAGTCTAGAAAAGGTCAAACGCCCGGTATGCATCCCTGCGAAGCAAACAGGAGTGCACCAACTGCGATACAAAGATAAAGCCTAAGGACTCAAGCTGCGTAGGCAGAGGGGAGCTACCCCCCAAGCCCAGATAGACTCTTTTGTCCTACCCCACCTGCGAGTCGTTTGTGTTATGGACACGAGCCAACAAACGCTCCATCTAGACACGAGACAAGACACAGATCACGAATGATACGGCGTATCATACCGGAGCGCACCAGTCACGGGTGAGCCAAAGCTGGGGAGCACAAGTTCTCAATGGTCACCCCCGTCGTCGATCCGAAACAAATCATTAATCATGAATGATACTACGTATCATACCAGAGCGCACCAGTCACGGGTGAGCCAAAGCTGGGGAGCATCAGTACTCAATGGTCACCCCCGTCATCGATTAACTATTCGTAAGCGAGACATTCCTGGACGAGCCAGCAAACGCTCCACAAGTCCATAAGCGAGCCGTCTCTGGGCTAGCCAGCAGATGCTCCACAAGAGTAGTGCCAACCTCCGTATAGGAGAGGCCCACGCCTGTGATCTTCTACAAAGATCCACACAATTATAATGTCCGGCTTATTAATTAGCATGTGAGGTTTAAGTTGCATCTTAAAAGTGGGTTCGAGCAGAAAGTAACATGCGATCATTTTCAAGTATTTTGCAGAAATAAATCTAGCAGTTCTAACATCAATTCTAGAAAAGCATAAAAGCAGTCACTAAAGTCTCATTCCTTGCCTGAAAGATCCCGGCAAGGATGTAGTCCAGCAGGGTCTGGGTCAACCAACGGATCTACGGAATTTCAACACAGCGCAAAAGCTACTCTGACGTTGGGTAGCGACGCCAGGGGTTGGATTCCTGTAGCGCATACTGTACGGAACGAATGATACTCTATTGATAAATCATGCGCACGAATAAGTTCATAACTACGGACTAGAATTTTTTAGTCAACTCTAAAACGTCCAACGAACCAATTTTAATTAAGTTTTTATCCTAAGTTAGATGACACACCATTATTAACGATCGTTAATAATTAATACGTTAACCGCAACCAGTTGCTATCACGAACAATACACAATAATTATATTAAGCAACCTAGGCTAACACGTTAACAAAAAGTTGTGTAAACAAGTTGTCAGCCCTACGAATATTCATGTTAATAGCAAAATAGAACGTTACTAGCATGCAACACCAATTTCATTAAGCTACTAACTTGTTAACTAGGGTTGTACAACATCATTAGTATATAGTCGCGTACACTAGTTATCACCCCTAAGAATGATCTATTTATCACCTATATTAATGTTACTAGCCTGCAACCAACATTTTATCAAGTTACTAACTTGTCTGTTGTAACATAGCACATAATAACTTATCACCACTCACTGTAGCAACATGGCATTTATAATATCATTCGGGTATTAACACTAACCCATCTCTATCCAAAAATAATAACATGGCATACACACTGTACTGGTCATGCACACAATTTCCCACAGTTTACTTCACAATTCCAAAAGTTTATAACATACACAGTACATGCTCCTTATACCTATATGTCCATGTACTTATAATAATAACACAAATAACGGGGACTTACATCTTGTTGTTGCAGATGGGGGAATCTCGTCATACGATGGAGCTTGGCCTCGCCATGGTTGACGCTTGGTAGCAGGTTTGAGCGAGAACGGAGGTGAGGGGTTGCTGCCCTTATCAACAACGTCGGCGTGAATGGAGGGGCGATAGGTGGTGGTGCCTAGCCTGATGTAGGAGGCAGCGAGCTATGTGGAGGAGACGCGGGCTGGGCGTGGGTGGCGATGAACGAAGGAGACAGGTTCCGTAGGTGTTGAGGGCGGCAAAGGTGGCGCAGGCAGAGGCTGAAGGAGGCCGAGCATTCGGTGTTGGCGACGTTGATGAGCAGCGGACAGCCGCAGCATGCTCAGAGGAGATCCCGACGGGATAGCGGCGGAGGACGCCGTGGGGAGGCGTTGCAATGTCGGAGGGGTCGAGCGCAGCTGCCAGCGGCGCTGCGGTACCTAGCTGTGCGAAAACGGCGAAGGGCGGCCTATGGGCTTGCACGATTGGAGAGGGGAGCGGTGCTCTGCTCTTGGAGGAGGCCGTGGCGCAGTGGAATCCGATGAGAGGGGGGTCAGACGAGGAAGGGTACGCTGGGGAGAGGGAAGTCGGACAGCGCCTGGGTTATCGCGTGGAGGAGAAGATGAGATGGCGGCCTGTGAAGTTCATTCGCGTGGAGAAAAGAGTATAGGGGGCGGCGGCCGCTTGATTCCCCTGGGAAAGTTTAGCCTAGGGTTCAAAAAGTTTTAAAATGGGAGCATGGGCTTTGCAGCCCGTGAGGAGGTCAAAACTAGTTAATATAAAAGCCAACTTATGTGAGATAAGGTGATGGCCCATGGGGTTATACAATTAGTCCTGTTCCTAGCTTAGCTGTGTGTGCATCACATGAATGAAGGGGTAGATTAAAGAGTTGGTCCTCTTTTTCTATTAATAAGCTAAGAAAAACATGCTGTGTGGATGATTCAGCCTGGGACATGCATGAGTCTCTATTGAATTGGGCCAAGATCAAATAAGTGGGGTAGAGATCATTATAAATCATATCTAGTGGGTTGAACTCTTAGATTGAGCAAAATGGTGAAAGTGGGTCAAACAGAGCTCGAAAATTGTAAGATAAATACTGGGGTGACCGGGGGCGACGTGAGAAAGAAATCAGAGAAGACGGATCATAATTTCGATGATGAGGAAACAAAATTAAAAATAGGAAGGCCTAATGACAAAGGCGATATCGCGACATCTCTATAAACAAGGTCAGGTCATGGGAGAACGACCCGCGAAAAGACGTTCCAAATAAATTCCACGATCTAATATTCTTAGAGAGGGTCACAACGGCACATCGCACCATAGGGTTCGGATACGGACAAGATCAAAAATAATTACATGCACAAACAAGACTACGTGCACGAAAAGCGCACATAGTATACAGAGTCCAAAGGCGACGGTAATTCTGAGTTGGGCACACGTCAGGGTTGGCTTGCTAAGGGTGCAACCAAGGTGCTACGGCCCTAACGACTCAACGACACGACTCACATACCAAGCACAAAACCAATCAGGTACTCGAAATTGCTATACGCACAGCCGTATGACAATTAGCGAGTACCGGTCGTTACACTCCTCGTCAGAAACTGAAGGAGGAACCTCAATGCCCAAGTGAGAACAAATGCGAGCTAGCATCTCCTCAGAACAAGAAACACGAGACTCCACACATCGCATGGAAACTGAAAACTGAGCGAGAGTAGGAGGAGGAGGAGGAGGGGCAGCAGCAGCTGAAGCAGAGGGGGTAGTCCTCTGAACGTGACGAAGCGCCGTAAGAGACTTCTTGACGGCAGTCGCATTCAGGGGAGGACCCAAAGGACGCTGGTCATCGAGAGTAAGAGGGACACCAAAATGACGGAAAACGAGAGTCAATAGGCAAGGATATGGAATGTGGGCTGACTTGGTGGATTTCCTTATGCACTCAAAGGAATCCATCTTGTTAAGAATAATCCGGGCCCAATTAATCTCGCTTCCCATGAGAAGAGCGTAGATAAGCTTGAGAAATGGCTGGGAGGGCAAGCTAGAGGAGCCGTACTTCGGAAGGAGGCACGACTTCAGGATAAGATTCAAGACCCAAGCATTCGGCTTAAACGATTTCGAGGGGACGCCAATCATGGCGGGAGGGATGATATGGAACATCTCAGAAAGCATCGACTGGTCAAGATCGTGGATATTCTCCACAGAGATATCAGCAGGGAGCAGGCCAGAGGATGAGACACCAATCAACTGCCCTAAAATCTCTGCCGTGAGGACAATAGGTGTCCCCAAGATAGTGGTCTCAATGCAGTGGGTGTCGTCATACTCACCCCGTACTCGATTGGCATAGAACAATTTTACGAGTCGGGGGTACGGGTGAGGGTTTGCCTTGGGGTCATGGCAAAGATAGTCTAATAGGCCGCTATAGGAAAGAAGATCGGCGAGATGTGGAAAGTCAGAAAATTGAACGAAGTGCTCCAAAATCAATGGACAGTGCTCAATACGGTTGTAAGCCGCGAGACACAACGGGTCATCGCGACACAACGAGATTTCGACACCACCCAAAGGCATGGGAGCCTTCCCCTTAGACGGACGAGAGCTAGAACGAGGAGGAGGAGTAGGAGCCTTATCGGTAGGCTCAGACTCAGGAATATACTCTTCGTCAGAGTCATCGGGAGGAGATGGAGCACGGAAGGGGCCTGGAGTCAAAATCTTTTCTTTGGCCTTGGTTTGGGGCTTGGATTGAGATTGGGATTGGGGATTGGGCTTAGGCTTGGAAGTCCTCTTCTTCTTGAGGGGAGGCGAGGAAGAAGAGGGAGTGATTTTAGCTCGACGTTTGGGTTGAGGAGGGTCGGTAGGAGGAGACTCGACGGTCATGGGATATGGACTAGAGGGACGAAGAGGGATACATGTCTTCGCCATACTCGAGACGAGACAACACAAACCAATGCAATCGACACGAAATCGAAAACTAAAAGCGAAACCCTAATACAAACCCTAAGGCAACCGATCGGAAACTAGAGGAAATCGAACGGAAATGAACCCTAAAAGCTGAGAGAGAGAGTACCCTAGGTCGAAAGTGAACGGGGACGACATACGGTGGCCGGAAGTGGCGGCGCACGACGAAGGGAGGAGAGGAGACACGGGGGTTAGGGCTGAGGAGAGATAATGCACCGATTAGAATGAGTTCTAATCGGTGCGGGCAAGATTAAAAATGAATCGGAATGCCAAAAGACACATCTGCCCCTGCGCAACTAGTCGGTCTAAGTTCAAGTGCTGACCGACTAGAATGCAATCTAGTCGGTCGGCCAATGAGCTTGGACCGACTAAGTGCAAACAGCAGCAAAAGTCAAAAATAGGGCAAGATCTAGTCGGTCTGAGCTCAATCACAAACCGACTAGAATGCAATCTAGTCGGTCGGCCAGTGAGCATGGACCGACTAAATGCAAACAGTAAGAGAGGCCAAATAAAGAGCATGAATTAGTCGGTCTGAGTTCAATAGCTGACCGACTAGAACTCAAACTAGTCGGTCGGCTAATGAACTGGGACGGACTAAAAGAGTCAAAAAATTTGATAATTCGAAATTTTGAGTTCTCTCCTAAACGCACTTGGACGAACATCGAAATACTCTCATACATTATTAATCTACCCCATAAAACATCGAAAATCATAAATACGACGTGCATGAATATTTCTAGCATAAATTCCGAAAATTCAATCAAAAATCCAGAAAATCTTAACAATTCTAGCATGCGCATATATAAAGAAAATTATTATCATGCAAGATTATTGAAAGTATGAATCCTAAATCTCAGATTCACCCATAATCCCCAATTCTCGACGTAACCACACAAAGGAGTCTTCCTTGAGTGGTTTCGTGAAAATATCGGCGATTTACTTCTGGGTTTCAACGTACACTAAAATGATGTCCTTTCTAGCAACATGATCATCAAGGAAATGGTGACGGACATCTATGTGTTTAGAACGGGAATGGTGTACCGGATTCTTAGAGAGACATATTGCACTTTGGTTGTCCACCATGATAGGGCAAGTATCACAGTTTATACCGAAGTCTTTAAGAGTGTGTCTCATCCAAAGAACCTGAGCACACGCAGCACCGGCGGCAATATATTTCGCCTCAGTGGTTGAAAGTGATACAGAATTCTGCTTCTTGGAAAACCAAGAGACAAGAGAATTTCCTATAAAATGCCAAGTGTCACTAGTACTTTTCATGTCGATTTGCATCCAGCATAATCTACGTCACTATATGAGATTAACTCATATGTGCTAGACTTTGGATAATATAATCCGTAGTCGAGAGTGTAACTTAAATAATGGAAAATACGTTTAACCGCTACTAAGTGAGATTCCTTAGGTTGAGACTGATAACGAGCACATACACATACAACAAACATAATATCAGGCCGACTAGCAATAAGATATAATAAACTACCTATCATACCTCGATATAGACGAATGTCTACATCTTTGCCGCCCGTATCTTTATCAAGATGTGTAGTAGTGCTCATAGGAGTCTTCTTGCCTGAGGCATTCTCCATTCCAAATCGCTTTAGCAACTCCACCGTGTACTTGGTTTGGTGGATGAAGATTCCATCGTGCATTTGGCGAGTTTGGAGACCTAAGAAATATTTGAGCTCACCCATGTGGCTCATCTCAAATTGGTCCTTCATAACATTAGAAAACTCTTCGCAAAGAGTGAAGTTAGTAGCATCGATCAACATAAATTTGAACTAAAATAATATCATTATTTGAATACTTAACAAATAGTGTAGAGTCAACTTCACCCATTTTAAAACCCAAATCCAAAAGAAAGTTCTTTAGACGGTCATACCAAGCTCTTGGAGCTTGTCTCAAACCATAAAGTGCTTTCTTAAGTTTGAAAACGTGATTTGGAAATTTTTCCTTTATAAAACCCGGAGGTTGAGAAACGTAAACTTCCTCAACGACATCTCTGTTTAAAAACGCACTTTTAACATCCATTTGAAAGAGTTTAAAATCTTTATGGCATGCAAAAGATAACAACCTAATAGATTCTAATCTAGCTACCGGAGCAAAGGATTCTTCGAAATCTATACCTTCCTCTTGCTGGTAGCCTTGAGCTACTAACCGAGCTTTGTTCCGGACGACGTTTTGGTTCTCGTCAGTCTTGTTTTTGAAAATCCACTTCGTTCCTATAACGGTGTGGTTCTTCGAAGGCAATGGAACAAGCTCCCAAACCTCATTCCTCTCAAATTGAATGAGTTCTTCCTCCATGGCTAGGATCCAAGCACTATCTTCGCACGCTTCGTTAATATTCTTTGGCTCTATTGAGGAGGCAAAGGCACAATGAGCGAAGTAGTTGACTTGAGATCTCGTCTTGACACTATCAAGTATGTTGCCAATGACTTGCTCATGGGGATGGTCACGAACTGTATGAAGCCGTTTGGGAACTCCCTGATCACTAGGAACATTCTCAAAAGACTTATTAGAAGGGTTAGTAACATTAGAATCAATAGAATTAGAACTACCAATAGAATCACATAAAACATCCATGGAGTCATCATCATTGGTAATTCTAGTCGGGACAAAATTTTCATTGAATGAAACATGAAGTGATTCCTCGATCGTTGAGGTTCTTTTGTTGTATATTCAGTAGGCTTTGCTACGTGAGGAATATCCAACAAATATCCCCTCATCGGATCTTGGATCAAATTTGTCCAAACTTCCATACGTGTTTTTAATAAAACATTTTGCACCAAAAACTCGAAAATGTTTAACTTGAGGCAATCTACCAAACAACAATTCATAACAAGTTTGTTTGGTGCCGGGCCTCAAAAGTATTCTATTAAACACATAGCAAGCGGTATGTACCGCTTCCACCCAAAATTGATGGCCAAGTTGGCTATCATCAAGCATAGTGCGAGCACATTCCACTAGCGTCCTATTCATTCTCTCAACAACACCATTTTGAGGAGGTGCGCGAGGGAAGGAAAAGGTGTGAGTAATACCAACTTCATCACAAAAATTTGAGAAAGACTCATTGTCAAATTCCCCTCCATGATCACTCGAATAGTGACAATGGTGGTTCCAATGAGATTTTGTACTTTCTTAACAAATATTGTGAAGTTTTCAAAAGCATCATTTTTATTACTTAAAGAAAATACCCAAGTAAATCTAGAAAATTCATCGATGATGACAAGTCCATATCGAGCATTCCCTAATGAAGCAACTCTAGTTGGCCCAAAAAGATCTAGATGTAAAAGCTCTAGAGGTCGCTTAGATGAAATGCTTTTCTTAGGTTAAAATGACGATTTTGGAAGCTTGCCTCGTTGACACGAGTCACAAAAGCTTTTCTTTTGGAAAGTAAGCTTAGGAAATCCTTTAATAGAATTTAACTTGGATAGCTTAAAAAGTGTTCCAAAGTTCACATGACCAAAACGTCGATGCCATAAGTGTTGTTCACTTGTGTTGGCAATGAGACATTGTTCATGTGACTTGGGGATATCAAGGATATATATATCCTTATGGCGTGTGCCAGAAAATAACAAATTATCATTATCTTTACAAAAAATATGGCACATTCCTTTCGCAAAGCTAACTTTGTAACCTTTGTCACAAAGTTGGCTTATTGAAATAAGATTGTGATGTAATCCCTTAACAAGGTAAACATCACTTATTAGAGGTTTAGATGGGTTACCAACTTTACCAACACCAATGATGGTTCCGCTCTCGTTGCCTCCAAAGACTACTCGGTTCCCATTTGCAATGGGCACCACTCCGGAGAGCAATTGAGCTTCACCCGTCATGTGTTTTGAACACCCACTATCGAGTATCCGCCCATCCTTGGAGCTAAATTTGGATTTGTTGCTCCGTTTCTTTTTCTTGAGTACCTAAAGATAGAAATATCATTCCATGGTACCCAAGGTCATTGGGTCCTAAAAGATTAGACCTTTGGAAGCCAAGTCCAATTGAACTTAGACTTCCCAATGTAATCATCATTATGCACAACATTCATAAAATAGGAATTCATGTATGCTTGTTTTTCATGCATGTTAGTGTTCTTCGGGCCCCAAATAGTGAATATTTTGGGAGCCCTATACCTATTGGGAGCATGCATACATTGTTGATTTCTACGTGATGCATGTGGCCTATGAGGAGGTGGCCTAGGAAAAGCATGACGTGGATAAGCATATGACACATGATGAAATGGTGCATGATGATAATTGTTCATATGATAGTGATGTGGATGAACATATGCATGTGGAGGAACACGTGCGTGAGTGTGTCTCACATGGTGTGCACGTGCCCGTGGATGTTGTAACGGCCGCGTTCTGACCGTTCGTATTTTCTGCGTGCGCGTGCCTTATCGTGCACGTATTCTTTTTGGCTATTTCTGAGCTCCGGCACATGCGATGCGATATGCCATTGCGATCGTTTCGGAGTGTTGGACTTTAATGTAATTTTCAGGAACGTCGTTTCACGGCTCGTTTTCTCGCAAAACGACATTGAACGATAGGGGCGTTTTAGTCATTTGACTCGAAACGCCGTTTCCAATTTTACGTAAATTCTTGGTAGGCATTACACATGATCGGGCTCCGTAGATCTGTGCGTCTCGTCTCCACGATCGTCCTGGTATTTTCGGATCATTTTTCCGACGCCCGGTTTGAGAGTTATCGCCCGGATAAATCTGGACTGTTGATTTGCCCTGATCAATTTCGAAATTCAAATTGATTAGCCAAATCTGACTATATCCCAAATTATCTTCATAATATCTTTCCTAAACTGTCCTTCTATTTGTCCCCTAGACTTATCCCTAATCGTACACCCCTATCTCTCCCTATCCTTCACACTTAACCTATACCCTAATGTATATATCAAATCTATTATTATTTTTAAACTCTAAACCCTAACAAATTCCAATCACGTGAACAATCTCTAGGGCAAAGTATTTGTACATCCGCCGCCCAAAATGAAAGGAGCCCGATTGTAACGACCACTTTTCGTCGTACGTTGTCCGTGCACGTGCTTTTGGCCGTGCACGTGTTTGTTTTAGACTTTATTTGTTTGTGAACACTTTCGTGTGATATGCCGTTGTGAACGTCTCGGAGAGTATTAAATAGTGGCACTAATTTGGAACGACGTTCCTCGAGTCGTTTTACCACAATTTAAACTTGTTCGATGAGACGTGGCGATTTTCACTTTTGACGGGAGACGTTTCTACTTTTAGTCTCGTCGTCCGAAGTTGAAACTGAGATCCGTCTTCTTAGTTAGCTCACATTCGTCATCACAATCACCCCGATATTTATTTTATAATTTTTGGAGTTTATTTGACCACTTTTATATTTTTAACAAGCTTTAAAATATTTTTAATAATTTATTTTTAAATTAATTTCGGCCAAATAAAATTTATTTAAGTTTTAAACGTTTTAAAGAATTTTTGAGCCAATTTCCAGCTCATTTGGACCAAGTCAAATCCTTGGGTGAGAAGGAGTTGGTTAGATTTGTATTTTAAATCTTTTTGAACTTCTAATCCTATTAGATTTAGCCCTAGACCAAGTCAACCCATCTATACTATATAAGCAACCCCTAGGAAGACCTATTTTCGCAAGAAATTAGCCCTAGCCTCTTCCAAAACTCATTTTGGACGTTGCGACGATTCGTCGCAACGTTGCGACGAACGGCGGCCGCACGACCGAAGGAAACGGCCCAAATCCCCCGCACCGACCGGCCGTTGCCTCCGCACCAAGCCCCCGCCCCGCTCCGCACAGCTGTCGCCCCGCTTCTCCGTGCCCGACCGATGGATCCCCTCGGTCTGACCGAGAAGCACAGCCCGCATCGCTGCTTCTCCACATCCCCGCTCCGCACCAAGCCCCCGCTCAGCGCCCGCACCGTTCACCCGCATCTCTCCGTGCCCGACCGGCCCGCATCTCCGCATCGACCGCTGCTCCGCAACGTTGCAGCCGTTGCAACGTTGCAGCGTTGCGCTCCCCGCATCCAACCCGCACGACCGATGGCCTCCCCCGCTCCGACCGAGAGACCCAGCTTCCGCCCGCTGCTGCGACCGACCAAGCGCTGTGCAGCACCCGTTCCCCAGTGTCTGACCGAGCCACACCCCCGCATTTGGCTGTGCACGACCGATGGCCAATCGTCGCAACCTCGCAACCGTCGCACCACTTGCCTCCGTGGGCCCCCCAAGTTCTCCAGAGGTATTGTGGGTCCCCCAAAGGTCCCTAGGACTACTGTGGGCCCCACCTAGGTGCTTGCTCTTCAAGGATCCGTCGCGTACGACGTCGTCGCACGTCGTAGCCCGTCGTCGCACGTGCGAGCTTTGGAATCTGGAATCGTCGCCCGGGTCGATTGCTCTGAAATTTCCAGCGAGGAATCTAATTGGAATCTGGACTTGGAGCGCGATCTTTTATTCCAACCCCCGGTGTCGCTACCCGACGCCGGTGTAGCTTTCGCGTCGTGTTGAGGTAACGTTTTACACCCCTAGGACCCCAAACCCAATTGCATGCTAATCAAGACTAAAATCAGTATTTTTAAAGTATTTTAAATGTTTTAGAATTCACTAATCAAGATTAATAAAACGGATGTAGGCCGGTGGACTTGTGCACGTAGGAATCGTGACTTTGGACTCGTTGGACGGTGTTTTCTTGACGTGATAATTGCAGGCAAGTGAAACTTGCCAACTCTTGTGTAGGGCCATGTTTTTAGGCCACTTACTTGTTTTTAGCGTAAAAGAGACTAGTCAGTGAAATGATAGCTGGCTAGACGCCTACTTGATCTAGTTTGACAACGAAACTAGATCCGTCACCTAAATGATCTAGCTTGACAACGAAGCTAGATCCAACCATTAAACTTGTCATTCATGCATGCTAAACTGTCACGTTTACTTTTCTTACTTGTACGCTTTACTACTTGCCATGCCATGTCATCCATGCATTGATTATTGCATTGTAGCACACGCTACAATACTTGTCCTTGTACTACTTGACTGGCTAGGTGCACCCCTACGCCATACTTGTTTACACACTTCCTGGCTCGTGGACCAGAAGCGGGCCTCATGTGTTGGCCAGAAACCAATGCCCGATACACGTGGAGGGGTAGGGTTGAGCGACCACTCAGCGTAAAAGTGTGCCCGTACAGCCTCTTTAGCTGTAAGGCGTGAACTCTGTGCACGAGGTGCTTACTTTTCTTGTCTTGTACTTGTCTTGTGAATGTCATGCCATGCTCGTACTTTACTTTACTTTACTTTACTTTACTTTACTTTACCTGTTGCACTCTTACTTTAACTGCCATGTCATTTACATCATGCTAGAACTGCTAGGTTGCTTTACTTTCAGTTTCACTTGCACAAGTCTTCCAGACTTGCTGACATGTGCCCCTTGCTCTTTTGGGTGTCACATGTTAGACCCTGAGCCAGAGACGGTAGTTGAGGACGAGGTGTTTGCTGACGCTGAGACTGAGCCTACGTTCGTTGAGGAGTACGAGGACACCGGAGACCAGTCTTAGTGACTGTGGAGCTACTTTTACTTTAGGTTGCTGTTAGTTGTCGGTGCTTGCACCTTTTCCTTGTTTTCGTACTTTGTATTTTGTTGGCCATGCTGGGCCTCTTTTAGACTCTTTTTCTTTTCAGCCTGGTGGCTTTTTCTGTGATGTTGAAACTTATTTTATGGATATTCTGAGATATCTCTTTGTCTCATTTAAATATTATTATCTTTGTTTCGTTCGCGTTGCAAGGACCTGCAGTTTAAATTTGATCGACGCTTATCGGACTTGCAGCATTGTAGCTTCAAGTCTGAGCGGACCTTCTCACGCTTCGCCTCCATATTTTTGGGAAGCGGGGCGTGACAGGTTTTGTTGGTGGCCCATGCAGGTCCAATCTTGCAATTGCGAATTAACGGAACAACGATAATAACGGAATGTCCATTAAATAAATTGCAACATCCGAGTCATAAGCCCTGAGTTTAGTTGTTTTCTTAGGACACTAGGTGATAAGAAGGCTTAGTTAGACGTCTGTGCTTGCTAGTTAGAGGCCCTGACTGTAGTTAAACCCCCCTTCTAGCAATTGATTCAATCGTCGTAGGAGTCACCCTAGCGGTCCTTGTTTACCCCTAACCATATTAGACTTCTAGAACGTCCTTTAGACGTTTGCTTTTGGGCTCATCGATTTCGGACCAAGTTGAACGCATTTCTTTACCGTCTAACCTTTAGAAGTCTTAGCGCCTAGTTCCTAATCTTTAGTTGGTCGACCGTAGGACTTTCCGTAGACCTTCCTGATTCATAACCTAGGCATATGAATGTTTTGATCACCTGACCAATTTCCTTGCCTCGATTCACGAGATCGCCCCATGACGATCGTCGTCAATTTTCAAACCTTTTCGTTACAATCTTGAATCTTCCAAAAGTATCTTTCGATTTCCTCTTTCCCTAGGTTTAAATTTGTTCAAAATCTTAATATACTTATACTTCATACTTCTTCATTGATTTAAATTTTTTTTAAAACGTCTGTCGGAATTTTGAACTCTAGCTTATAATATTTTTCCCAGCCTATGTTTTCGTACTCATGTCGTCTTTTCATATATTGATTTTATTCTGAACCGTACTTTTATTTTGCTCAGCTCGATTTATAATTTTCTCTCTTATTTATGCCATTTGAATAATACTTCGTGTTTACTTTTAATATACTTTTCAAGTCACATGGAATTTCGGATTTCCGCAAGTTGGTTTTTGCTCGTCGTTCTCACTATTTCAGATTTTTGCAAAATTACTATTTTCATAACCTCTTCCTGCTTTAGACCCTCCCTGATTTGATTTTAAAGATTTGCTATTCGATCCTGATAATTCTTATGCTAAGTTACTACTATTTTCTTTCCGCTCACCATACACGCTTTTAGAAAAAAATTTCTAAACCAAATTGAATTTCAATTATTTTTATAACCATGCCAGACTTGTTATGCTCATATATTAAGAACCCTGTGTAAATCATTTTTTTTCATTTTCGGCAAACCTTGGTTCTCTAAAAGTAGTTCCAATTGAGTATTTTAAATTTTCCATAGCCTAAAAGTTTTGAAAGCATTTAACATGAGTTTAAATTCTTCCGTTATTTGATTACACTCTCGACCTTCCAAAACTTTTGACAACATATTATATTAAATTACTGGCTTATAGATTTTCCAAACCACGTCCTTAATATTCGCGTAAATGATTTTACTTCCTTTTAAAATTTTTTAAAACCAATAGGCCATTTTCTATTATTTTGAACATTCGACTCGGGTTTATTTTGAACAACTCGTTTTATCGATCCCCAAATATTTCTTTCAGACTGGGATTTCAACTTTTGAAGAACGACAGTTTTCAAAATCCATGTATTTTAGCTTATGCTATTCACCCTAATTTCTTTTCTGTATCCTATTTAAGCATCACTACATCTCCTTTTCCTTCAACCTAAACATCACCATTGAGCCAATGTTTTCCCTGACCAAGCCGTCTTCTCGTATTCGTCCTATCTGAACTCGTGCTTATCGATCCTCCCCTCTCACGCTCTCGACCTCCCTCTATTGCTTAGGCCTTAGGGTCCGTCAATGTCTATGTCCACCCTAAGTTTTTAGTAGACCCTTGGACCCTTGTGAGGTGTCGTTGTGCACGTACCTAACTTGTGTACGTGAGCTTGAATGAGTGTACCCCCCATAGTATATTAATGTTGCCTATTGAGTAATATATACGTACTTGGAGTTATTCGTGATATTATAAAAGTTATTTGTGTGTTATTATTGATAGATTTGTATGTGGTTAGCTATACCATACTAGGGATGCCTGTGTATATAAGAGCTAGCGTTGGAATATCTAATGGAGTGTGTGTAGCTAGAGATACTTGTGATGGTTGAAATAAATGATTGGTAAAGCTATGATAAGTAAGTAGGTCTATTGGGTGACCCATATATTAGCATGTATGAGTATGTGCTCGTAGGTAGATATATAAGGCGTTTAGACGTAAGTAGTTATGTTTCGTTGCATGAGTATATAGGTGATATACATATAGGTAGTAGGGTTAAAATTTTGATTGGTATTGTTTGCTTTCGCGGGATGTCGCATGCGTGCATACCGTGAGGTATACACGACCATTGCACATCTTAATTATGTACGTGTGGATGTGTTAGTATACTAATTATAGATAGTAGGCTATGGTGTGAATATATATGTTACATGTGTGTGACTATACGATGTATACGTATGCGTGTATGAAGGAGTGTATTATAAATATACGTGTGCTAATGTCTGTATTATTATTATGGTATATAGAATGATTGAACTATGTAAGTATTACCGGACTAAATATTAAGTGTGATTGATCTATGGAATGTATATGGTTGTATTGGTAGACATATATAAATATTAGAGTGGTATTGGTGTATGTATGAATGTCATGCTACGTATATGGGATATTCTAATATGTGTATTGAGTCTCACTCAAGCTTGAGTGGGTATACTCTAAGTATATTGAATGTATGTTGTAGTTTGAATATAGCAATGCTTGATGTATGTATAGTGATAAGAGTGTTTGTGCCTGGTTGTGCTACGCATATGATTGTGGGTCGCTACGCCAGTATATAGTTATAGGTGTTGGTCTTGTGGTATAGCTATTTACTAAGGACTTGCTTGTGCGCTAGCTAAAACTAGGTGTGTATGTGTGCTAGTTATACAATGGCATGATTGGTGTATGTAAATGAAATGTTAGCGTGTATGGGTGTGCACCATGCACGGGTAAGTATGTGCTTAGTTATAGGTATTGATGACTATGGTATATGTGGCGTGCCGTAAATATAGTTATAGGACCGTACGTGATGTGAATATATGGTGAACTATTTGCATGTATTGAATGACTATATATTGTGAAATTATAGTAGTGGTGAATGTATATTAGATATAGTGAACTTGATTCAATAATGGTATGGTGTGACTATATGTGTTGAGATGCTTGGTATTGGATGAATATTAGAGGGTAGTATACCATTGATGTTTGTGCATAGGTAGCTACATATAGGTAGAGCGATGATTGTAATGGCTAAGCGTGAAACTATCATTATATAAGTATCTGAAATATTGTTTTGTGATTAGGTAGGTAGTAGCTATATAAGGGATGCATGCTTATATATATGATTGAAATACGTGTATGAGTCTGACTGACTATAATAGGTATAAGTGTATACGTACGTGAATGTATATATATATATATATATACGTGTTGGTAGTAATAGTGCTTGACTACCTAGTGCATATATGAGCACTTGTAATGACTATACTTGGTTTGAAATATAATGTGACTTGATTTGGGGTAGTTACTAGAGCGACTAGCTATATTAGAAAGTCTGAGGACGGACTTTATTCTAAGGTGGGGAGGATGTAACGACCACTTTTCGTCGTACGTTGTCCGTGCACGTGCTTTTGGCCGTGCACGTGTTTGTTTTAGACTTTATTTGTTTGTGAACACTTTCGTGTGATATGCCGTTGTGAACGTCTCGGAGAGTATTAAATAGTGGCACTAATTTGGAATGACGTTCCTCGAGTCGTTTTACCACAATTTAAACTTGTTCGATGAGACGTGGCGATTTTCACTTTTGACGGGAGACGTTTCTATTTTTAGTCTCGTCGTCCGACGTTGAAACTGAGATCCGTCTTCTTAGTTAGCTCACATTCGTCATCACAATCACCCCGATATTTATTTTATAATTTTTGGAGTTTATTTGACCACTTTTATATTTTTAACAAGCTTTAAAATATTTTTAATAATTTATTTTTAAATTAATTTCAGCCAAATAAAATTTATTTAAGTTTTAAACGTTTTAAAGAATTTTTGAGCCAATTTCCAGCTCATTTGGACCAAGTCAAATCCTTGGGTGAGAAGGAGTTGGTTAGATTTGTATTTTAAATCTTTTTGAACTTCTAATCCTATTAGATTTAGCCCTAGACCAAGTCAACCCATCTATACTATATAAGCAACCCCTAGGAAGACCTATTTTCGCAAGAAATTAGCCCTAGCCTCTTCCAAAACTCATTTTGGACGTTGCGACGAACGGCGGCCGCACGACCGAAGGAAACGGCCCAAATCCCCCGCACCGACCGGCCGTTGCCTCCGCACCAAGCCCCCGCCCCGCTCCGCACAGCTGTCGCCCCGCTTCTCCGTGCCCGACCGATGGATCCCCTCGGTCTGACCGAGAAGCACAGCCCGCATCGCTGCTTCTCCACATCCCCGCTCCGCACCAAGCCCCCGCTCAGCGCCCGCACCGTTCACCCGCATCTCTCCGTGCCCGACCGGCCCGCATCTCCGCATCGACCGCTGCTCCGCAACGTTGCAGCCGTTGCAACGTTGCAGCGTTGCGCTCCCCGCATCCAACCCGCACGACCGATGGCCTCCCCCGCTCCGACCGAGAGACCCAGCTTCCGCCCGCTGCTGCGACCGACCAAGCGCTGTGCAGCACCCGTTCCCCAGTGTCTGACCGAGCCACACCCCCGCATTTGGCTGTGCACGACCGATGGCCAATCGTCGCAACCCCGCAACCGTCGCACCACTTGCCTCCGTGGGCCCCCCAAGTTCTCCAGAGGTATTGTGGGTCCCCCAAAGGTCCCTAGGACTACTGTGGGCCCCACCTAGGTGCTTGCTCTTCAAGGATCCGTCGCGTACGACGTCGTCGCACGTCGTAGCCCGTCGTCGCACGTGCGAGCTTTGGAATCTGGAATCGTCGCCCGGGTCGATTGCTCTGAAATTTCCAGCGAGGAATCTAATTGGAATCTGGACTTGAAGCGCGATCTTTTATTCCAACCCCCGGTGTCGCTACCCGACGCCGGTGTAGCTTTCGCGTCGTGTTGAGGTAACGTTTTACACCCCTAGGACCCCAAACCCAATTGCATGCTAATCAAGACTAAAATCAGTATTTTTAAAGTATTTTAAATGTTTTAGAATTCACTAATCAAGATTAATAAAACGGATGTAGGCCGGTGGACTTGTGCACGTAGGAATCGTGACTTTGGACTCGTTGGACGGTGTTTTCTTGACGTGATAATTGCAGGCAAGTGAAACTTGCCAACTCTTGTGTAGGGCCATGTTTTTAGGCCACTTACTTGTTTTTAGCGTAAAAGAGACTAGTCAGTGAAATGATAGCTGGCTAGACGCCTACTTGATCTAGTTTGACAACGAAACTAGATCCGTCACCTAAATGATCTAGCTTGACAACGAAGCTAGATCCAACCATTAAACTTGTCATTCATGCATGCTAAACTGTCACGTTTACTTTTCTTACTTGTACGCTTTACTACTTGCCATGCCATGTCATCCATGCATTGATTATTGCATCGTAGCACACGCTACAATACTTGTCCTTGTACTACTTGACTGGCTAGGTGCACCCCTACGCCATACTTGTTTACACACTTCCTGGCTCGTGGACCAGAAGCGGGCCTCATGTGTTGGCCAGAAACCAATGCCCGATACACGTGGAGGGGTAGGGTTGAGCGACCACTCAGCGTAAAAGTGTGCCCGTACAGCCTCTTTAGCTGTAAGGCGTGAACTCTGTGCACGAGGTGCTTACTTTTCTTGTCTTGTACTTGTCTTGTGAATGTCATGCCATGCTCGTACTTTACTTTACTTTACTTTACTTTACTTTACTTTACCTGTTGCACTCTTACTTTAACTGCCATGTCATTTACATCATGCTAGAACTGCTAGGTTGCTTTACTTTCAGTTTCACTTGCACAAGTCTTCCAGACTTGCTGACATGTGCCCCTTGCTCTTTTGGGTGTCACATGTTAGACCCTGAGCCAGAGACGGTAGTTGAGGACGAGGTGTTTGCTGACGCTGAGACTGAGCCTACGTTCGTTGAGGAGTACGAGGACACCGGAGACCAGTCTTAGTGACTGTGGAGCTACTTTTACTTTAGGTTGCTGTTAGTTGTCGGTGCTTGCACCTTTTCCTTGTTTTCGTACTTTGTATTTTGTTGGCCATGCTGGGCCTCTTTTAGACTCTTTTTCTTTTCAGCCTGGTGGCTTTTTCTGTGATGTTGAAACTTATTTTATGGATATTCTGAGATATCTCTTTGTCTCATTTAAATATTATTATCTTTGTTTCGTTCGCGTTGCAAGGACCTGCAGTTTAAATTTGATCGACGCTTATCGGACTTGCAGCTTTGTAGCTTCAAGTCTGAGCGGACCTTCTCACGCTTCGCCTCCATATTTTTGGGAAGCGGGGCGTGACACCGATCATCTTCCCTCCTGCACGTGACTCTTCCTCCCTCTCCTCACGTTTTCGACCCGAACGCAGGCGGCCACCCTGTCGAGACAACCCCGCCGACGGCACACTCATCCGCGACCACCGGCACCAAACGACGCCGCCCGCAGCGCCCGCAACTCCGGCGACGGGCGACCACTGCAGCAACGACAGCAGCGGCAACCGCCGCTGCCGCTGCTGACCTCCGACCGCCGTCAGCGATTTCCGACCGTCGCACACACCTCCTCCGACTGTCTGCGACACCCCCGCTCGCCGTCTTTCCCCTCCGACGTCGACTCACCCTATTTCCCGACCGCCGCTAGCCCCTTAGTCCGACACCGGCTCCTCCCATCCACGGCCAAGCACCGCCCTCTCCGTCAGGAGCCCATGTTGGGCCGTTCTCCTTGCAGCAGCGGAGACAACAGCAGCTCATGGCTGCTTCTGCTTTCTCCGGCCATCTCCCGGCCGCCCGACGCCCCCGTGACCGTCCTCCGTCGCTGCCCCTCGGAGTTTCACACCGCCAGCTCAAGTGCAAGCCTCCCTCTCCCTTCGACCTCGCCGGAACGCCAACACCCAACGCCGCACGTCGCCTTCTCCTCCTCTCGCAATCACCGTGCACCTTGGCGCCCTCGCCTCACTCCAAACCACCGATGCCCTCTCTCCGACCACGCTCCAGCCGTCGTCCCCAGCTCCCGAACTTCCCCATGTCATTGCAACACATGTAAGTGTTGTTAGACCGTAATTATTTTATGTTAATGGATTTGTATATAAAGTAATGGATCATGCCAGTACATTAATAGAGCTTTGGTCTTGGCATGTTAAAATATCAATATAGTTATAACTTTATGTATTTTACATAGTTCTCAGTATACTGCATGTGTCAACACAGAGCAGTACCAGTTATAGCTTATTTAGTATAATAGTACAGTTGTGACATATAAGATGGTTTGTGATATAGGTTAGTTATAATTGTTGGTATACCTATATATATATATATATATATATATATATACACATGTTAGATAGTAAACGATGTTAAGTAAAACTGTTTATAACTATAGTAATATGAGAGGAACCTAAATAGTATTATAGTTGGTTAAATTCCTTACGTTGACATCGTGAATCTAATGACGCAGATAGTGATGTACGCCCCATTGCTACCGTCTGGATCCCGGCGTTCTCTGGCATGTTGCCACTCGCCGACGTCCCCTAGCTCGTTGCCGTAACCGCTCGGACCCGACGTCAGGTCTCGCTTGATCGTTATTCCAGGTTAGTCCCCTAACTCGTAGCGAAACCCACACCGTAACAAACTGAACCCTAACTAAAATCGGACAACTGTAACTAAATTAACTTTTCCGCACCAGTAAAACGTTGCTCACCGTAGAAATCGACCATCGGACAAACTTTTTCTGTGCATATAGGGTAGTGGTCGATCTAGGCTGATAAAACATCAAATTGCGACTTGACGATTAGGGTAGTCCCGACAACCTAGAAATGAACCTAAATAGGAGTTATTGAAAAACGCGACCTAACACTGTCGCCGTGACACTTTTCAGACGGACTACCGCGGACGCGACGCCTGGACGAGACGCCCCGGACGGACGACACACTCGCCACCGCAGGCAAGTGTACCCACTTGCGTTTTTAACCGTGCTTTGGTCTTAGATTGCTAGAACTGTTAGACTGTGAATGTATAGAACCGGACGTGAAATGATAGCGTCCGGGACGCCCCTGACGACTTAGACTTGACGACGAAGTCTAAGCTCGACAAACAACAACTTTTGACACCGTAGGGCTATCTTGTGTGTGCGTGCGTGTGGACACCCTAGAATAACAATTCCTTACACTTGTCGTGTCTTGTCCCTGTTACACAAAAAGCCTTCGGGCGTTTCGGATGCTTTCCTTGCGGAAGTGATCCCTGTTATACAAAAAGCCTTCGGGCGTTTCGGATGCTTTCCTTGCGGAAGTGATCTCTGTGTTATAAAAAGCCTACGGGCGTTTCAGGTGCTTCCCTTGCGGAAGTGATCTCTGTGTTACAAAAAGCCTACGGGCGTTTCAGATGCTTCCTGAGCGGAAGTGATCTCTGTGTTATAAAAAGCCTACGGGCGTTTCAGGTGCTTCCCTTGCGGAAGTGATCTCTGTGTTACAAAAATCCTACGGGCGTTTCAGGTGCTTTCCTTACGAAAGTGATCTCCGTGCTTCCTGTCCTGAGTTCTGGGGTTTGGGGTAGGGTTGAGCGTGCGCACGGTGAGAGGGTCTGATCCCCCTCGAACCGTAAGGCGTGAACCCTTCGTGTTTTACTAGTCCTGTCAGTCGTGTCATGTCATGTCTTGTCTTGTCTAGTTCCGTCTTGTCCTGACACCTTTAGGATAGTCCCGTAGTTGGTAGCACACGCTACGACTACTACTTGTTCCGTTTTACTTTCCTGCTACGTTACTTCCTGTTGTGTTACCCTGTTATAACCACAGCATGCTAATCAACCAGTAAACCGTTGTGTAAGAGAACCTCAGCATGTTAATCAACCTGTAAACCGTTGTTTAAAGTTCGGTGCACTTGCAGTAAAGTCTAACCCTTCTTGTAGACTTTACCTGACGTACAGTTCCTTTTATTGGGTGCTGTACGTCAGGTGCTCAGCCAGAGTTCGTGGACGAGGCAGACTCACTGGAGCACGAGGAGCCGAGGACGGCGACCCAGAGTACGCGCCCGACGAGGACCTGACCTTGAGGTCTCCTTAGTCGTCACTTTCAGAGGTTACTACCTTTAGTTTGCTTTTAGTTAGTTGTTGCCACGCTTAGGCTCCTTTTTAGACTTTGTGCTTGTTGAATATTATATCTCAATTTAATGAATGCAACTTCTTTTCTGTACTGTCTGTTGTTCGAACTTTATAAATGCAAGAACCTGAAAATATTTTAAAATGGTACCTCTACAGACGCTTATTGGGTCCGAGCTTCTCAAGCTCTGGCCTAAGCGGGCCTCGTCACGTTTCGCTTCCGTCCATTTTGGGAAGCGGGGCGTGACAGGTTTTAGTGGTGGCCCATGCAGGTCTTGCAAAAGTTCGGAACAATAGGAGTACCTCATTCATTTAATATCCATGTACAAGTCTAAATTAGTTTTTCCCAGTCTTAGATAGTAGGAAGACTTAGGTAGACGTCCCAATTTGACAGTCTGACGCCTTAGTTAGGAATTAGACATCCTCGTCCTAGGATACCTTAGTAGCCACTTGACTCTGACCAAATTAGATTTCTAGAGTCCTCCTTTTAGTTTAGTCGCTCGCCCAGCTCCATTGACTTCGAGCCCAGCAGAACGTAACCTTGATTCTCTTAGGAACTTTCCCCCTAGATCCTGATTGTAGTTTAGCTCGTTAGGAAATCTTATCGCCGAGCTCTCCTGATCTTCAGACGACCTGATAATTAGAATCCCTGACTTCTAGCGTCTCCCTGATCATTACCCTTTTCGTGATATCGACCGTAGAATTCCATCGTAGCTTCGTAAATCATATCCTAAGTGTATCCATCATGCGATCTTTTCCTTTCTCTCGATTCACGTAATCGTTCCTGACGAGTATCATTGATCCATCGAGTCTTTTCCTTTGCCAAGTCTGCTTCCTCTAAAAGTATTTTCGAAATTCCTTATTAAGTCCTTCGCGCAGCTTAATTTCCTTGAAACCCTCTTGAAATTTTCGTTGTTACTATCTCGTACTTATTTTCAAAACGATATCTCCCATATTTTCAGTTTTAAAACCTTGTTAACATTTTGATAATTCAATTTATACTTTTTCTGGACTACAAGATCTATTCCTAATCACTTACCGTGCACACTTTTTAGAATATTTTCTAAACCAAAGAGAACTTTAAATTTCTTCTCGTATATGTATAAACAGCCCTATGTTCATCATGCTCATACTTCAAGAATCCTTGTTTAAACTTACTTTCATTTGCAAAACAATCCCTATCTCATCCTACTTTTATTTCTTCATCTATTTTTTTCCAAACCGTAAAAATTTTTATCGTCTGCTTACTTTTCCCTACATATTTTTATAAGTATAAAAGTATTTGATACCATATTTTACACGTAATTCTTCTTTCGTCTATCTAATTATTTTTAATAAAAATAATAATAATTTTGTTCCATCCAACCAACCATCTTCTTACCCCGCCTTATTTGAACTCGTTCTTTCCGATTTATTTCGTTACACTTTTGGTTTCTGTTCCTTTATTTTGCGCAGATATTAGTCCTTGTAGTTGTCCATGCTATCTCTAGTTTGGTAGTATGCCCTTTTGGCAGGTGATGTCGTCGTAGTGCATGAGTATAAGTAGAGTGTGTAGACCTGTATGAGTGTGTCATCTTTAGGATTCTGATATTTGCCTTTTCGTGTCTTGAGTGAGTTCTCAGTGTTAACCATGATATGATTGAAGTTGTCTGAGTGACGGTATTCATACTTATATGAATGGCGCCATCGCAGGTAGATCCTTAGACTTAGTTTTAGTTTTAATGAATGGCTTATCTTGATTGTATGTGACTGTATCAAAATTTTGTTTTCGTTAAACCAAATCTTTAAAATTTTAAAACTAGCTCACAAGATCACAAATCACTTATCCTCCCTCATCCATTACCGCAACACCACACGTTTTTCCAAATATATTAAAATATTTCTTTGGCCTTAAGTCTCTCTTTCTCTTCTCTTCTTTCTCCCTTAAAGAAAATTTTCGTGTTTAAGGTTGTTATATTAATTAGGACTAGCTATTATCGTTATAGGATTTTGTTTGAGGGTAGGCTCAGGGAGAGATGAGATTGGTTATAGCATTGATTAACCGATTTTGGAACAATAGGATATTGGAATAGGTTTCTTACGGATAAGAAGATGGGATGTCCAAGACTTATTTATAAAACCGAAGTGTGACGGACTCAATGGAGAATTCTAGTTGAATGAGATTGTATGCGTGAAGAAGAGAACCTATCAGATTTGAGGCTTAGACGAATGGTAGATAGGGTTGGCAACTGAGTATGGTATGAGTTAGGATGATCGTGAGATTGAGGAGAGCTTTTATTAGCATCGAGACTTGAATGTTGAGTTGAGGTAAGAAGACATTGGGAGCAACACAACGTGTAAGGACAAATGGATGGTTAGGCTATCGGATTTAATATTGGCTGAAAATAATTATAATAACTAGGAGGAGATGTGATCTTGATAATCCAAATTAATTGGTGGATAAATTTATGGGAAGATATGACAAGAATGTAATGAAGACACGGTGATTGTTGATTTGTGAAGGTATTGCATGATAGACAAAGTTTTTGTCTTGGATTGGTGGTTGACTAGAATCTAATTTCGGAGATTGATTAATATTGGGAAGAGATCGAGGAATTTAGAAGATATTATTGAGCGGTGATGTTTGCCAGAGTAGGTATGGTATGAGAATATAATTATTATTATTTTGTGAGGACTTGGAGTTGAAAATTTGAACAGTAGTAATGGGTCTATGGTTGAGTGTTAGGATGTGAAAATAGCCGTGGCTTTATCCAGTGAAAAGATGGATTATAATGGATTATTTGAGGAACGAAGTTGAAATTTTAGGGCTAGAGACCATTGTGTGGAGGACGTGAGTTATAGGCTTAGGTATTCATAGATTTTATAATTAGTCTTAGTAAGAGTGATTCCGAGGGCAGAATCATTTCTAAGGTGGGTAGAATGTAACGGCCGCGTTCCGACCGTTCGTATTTTCTGCGTTCGCGTGCCTTATCGTGCACGTATTCTTTTTGGCTATTTCTGAGCTCCGGCACATGCGATGTGATATGCCATTGCGATCGTTTCGGAGTGTTGGACTTTAATGTAATTTTCGGGAACGTCGTTTCACGGCTCGTTTTCTCGCAAAACGACATTGAACGATAGGGGCGTTTTAGTCATTTGACTCGAAACGCCGTTTCCAATTTTACGTAAATTCTTGGTAGGCGTTACGCATGATCGGGCTCCGTAGATCTGTGCGTCTCATCTCCACGATCGTCCCGGTATTTTCAGATCATTTTTCCGACGCCCGGTTTGAGAGTTATCGCCCGGATAAATCTGGACCGTTGATTTGCCCTGATCAATTTCGAAATTCAAATTGATTAGACAAATCTGACTATATCCCAAATTATCTTCATAATATCTTTCCTAAACTGTCCTTCTATTTGTCCCCTAGACTTATCCCTAATCGTACACCCATATCTCTCCCTATCCTTCACACTTAACCTATACCCTAATGTATATATCAAATCTATTATTATTTTTAAACTCTAAACCCTAACAAATTCCAATCACGTGAACAATCTCTAGGGCAAAGTATTTGTACAGCCGCCGCCCAAAATGAAAGGAGCCCGATCATCTTCCCTCCTGCACGTGACTCTTCCTCCCTCTCCTCACGTTTTCGACCCGAACGCAGGCGGCCACCCTGTCGAGACAACCCCGCCGATGGCACACTCATCCGCGACCGCCGGCACCAAACGACGCCGCCCGCAGTGCCCGCAACTCCGGCGACGGGCGACCACTGCAGCAACGACAGCAGCGGCAACCGCCGCTGCCGCTGCTGACCTCCGACCGCCGTCAGCGGTTTCCGACCGTCGCACACGCCTCCTCCGACTGTCTGCGACACCCCCGCTCGCCGTCTTTCCCCTCCGACGCCGACTCACCCTATTTCCCGACCGCTGCTAGCCCCTTAGTCCGACGCCGGCTCCTCCCATCCACGGCCAAGCACCGCCCTCTCCGTCAGGAGCCCATGTTGGGCCGTTCTCCTCGCAGCAGCGGAGACAACAGCAGCTCAAGGCTGCTTCTGCTTTCTCCGGCCATCTCCCGGCCGCCCGACGCCCCCGTGATCATCCTCCGTCGCTGCCCCTCGGAGTTTCACACCGCCAGCTCAAGTGCAAGCCTCCCTCTCCCTTCGACCTCGCCGGAACGCCAACACCCAACGCCGCACGTCGCCTTCTCCTCCTCTCGCAATCACCGTGCACCTTGGCGCCCTCGCCTCACTCCAAACCACCGATGCCCTCTCTCCGACCACGCTCCAGCCGTCGTCCCCAGCTCCCGAACTTCCCCATGTCATTGCAACACATGTAAGTGTTGTTAGACCGTAATTATTTTATGTTAATGGATTTGTATATAAAGTAATGGATCATGCCAGTACATTAATAGAGCTTTGGTCTTGGCATGTTAAAATATCAATATAGTTATAACTTTATGTATTTTACATAGTTCTCAGTATACTGCATGTGTCAACACAGAGCAGTACCAGTTATAGCTTATTTAGTATAATAGTACAGTTGTGACATATAAGATGGTTTGTGATATAGGTTAGTTATAATTGTTGGTATACCTATATATATATATACACATGTTAGATAGTAAACGATGTTAAGTAAAACTGTTTATAACTATAGTAATATGAGAGGAACCTAAATAGTATTATAGTTGGTTAAATTCCTTACGTTGACATCGTGAATCTAATGACGCAGATAGTGATGTACGCCCCATTGCTACCTCTGGATCCCGGCATTCTCTGGCATGTTGCCACTCGCCGACGTCCCCTAGCTCGTTGCCGTAACCGCTCGGACCCGATGTCAGGTCTCACTTGATCGTTATTCCAGGTTAGTCCCCTAACTCGTAGCGAAACCCACACCGTAGCAAACTGAACCCTAACTAAAATCGGACAACTGTAACTA
This sequence comes from Scilla litardierei, assembly GCA_030789695.1. NCBI lineage: Eukaryota > Viridiplantae > Streptophyta > Magnoliopsida > Asparagales > Asparagaceae > Scilla > Scilla litardierei. Next base: position 119,737,129 of record CM061140.1, read on the forward strand.
AATTAACTTTTCCGCACCAGTAAAACGTTGCTCACCGTAGAAATCGACCATCGGACAAACTTTTTCTGTGCATATAGGGTAGTGGTCGATCTAGGCTGATAAAACATCAAATTGCGACTTGACGATTAGGGTAGTCCCGACAACCTAGAAATGAACCTAAATAGGAGTTATTGAAAAACGCGACCTGACACTGTCGCCGTGACACTTTTCAGACGGACTACCGCGGACGCGACGCCTGGACGAGACGCCCCGGACGGACGACACACTCGCCACCGCAGGCAAGTGTACCCACTTGCGTTTTTGACCGTGCTTTGGTCTTAGATTGCTAGAACTGTTAGACTGTGAATGTATAGAACCGGACGTGAAATGATAGCGTCCGGGACGCCCCTGACGACTTAGACTTGACGACGAAGTCTAAGCTCGACAAACAACAACTTTTGACACCGTAGGGCTATCTTGTGTGTGCGTGCGTGTGGACACCCTAGAATAACAATTCCTTACACTTGTCGTGTCTTGTCCCTGTTACACAAAAAGCCTTCGGGCGTTTCGGATGCTTTTCTTGCGGAAGTGATCCCTGTTACACAAAAAGCCTTCGGGCGTTTCGGATGCTTTCCTTGCGGAAGTGATCCCTGTTATACAAAAAGCCTTCGGGCGTTTCGGATGCTTTCCTTGCGGAAGTGATCTCTGTGTTATAAAAAGCCTACGGGCATTTCAGGTGCTTCCCTTGCGGAAGTGATCTCTGTGTTACAAAAAGCCTACGGGCGTTTCAGATGCTTCCCGAGCGGAAGTGATCTCTGTGTTATAAAAAGCCTACGGGCGTTTCAGGTGCTTCCCTTGCGGAAGTGATCTCTGTGTTACAAAAAGCCTACGGGCCTTTCAGGTGCTTTCCTTGCGAAAGTGATCTCAGTGCTTCCTGTCCTGAGTTCTGGGGTTTGGGGTAGGGTTGAGCGTGCGCACGGTGAGAGGGTCTGATCCCCCTCGAACCGTAAGGCGTGAACCCTTCGTGTTTTACTAGTCCTGTCAGTCGTGTCGTGTCGTGTCCTGTCTTGTCTTGTCTAGTTCCGTCTTGTCCTGACACCTTTAGGATAGTCCCGTAGTTGGTAGCACACGCTACGACTACTACTTGTTCCGTTTTACTTTCCTGCTACGTTACTTCCTGTTGTGTTACCCTGTTATAACCACAGCATGCTAATCAACCAGTAAACCTTTGTGTAAGAGAACCTTAGCATGTTAATCAACCTGTAAACCGTTGTTTAAAGTTCGGTGCACTTGCAGTAAAGTCTAACCCTTCTTGTAGACTTTACCTGACGTACAGTTCCTTTTCTTGGGTGCTGTACGTCAGGTGCTCAGCCAGAGTTCGTGGACGAGGCAGACTCACTGGAGCACGAGGAGCCGAGGACGGCGACCCAGAGTATGCGCCCGACGAGGACCAGACCGTGAGGTCTCCTTAGTCGTCACTTTCAGAGGTTACTACCTTTAGTTTGCTTTTAGTTAGTTGTTGCCACGCTTAGGCTCCTTTTTAGACTTTGTGCTTGTTGAATATCATATCTCAATTTAATGAACGCAACTTCTTTTCTGTACTGTCTGTTGTTCGAACTTTATAAATGCAAGAACCTGAAAATATTTTAAAATGGTACCTCTACAGACGCTTATTGGGTCCGAGCTTCTCAAGCTCTGGCCTAAGCGGGCCTCGTCACGTTTCGCTTCCGTCCATTTTGGGAAGCGGGGCGTGACAGATGTGGTGCATAGAAATCATCATACGTGTGAACATGTGGAGTAGGAGGTGTGTTCCTACGTGGCATGTTATTGGTGTACATAAAAGCATGACCCTTCTTTGGAGGTCCACCCAAAGTGAGTTTCTTTTCAAATGAGGGTGTGTACGAAGTGAAAGCACCATTGGTAGATGAACTAGCAATGGGGTGTTTGCTCCCACTCGTTGAGGCATCGGAAGTAGGCCTAACAAAGGTGGTAGACAATTTGGATGAATTTCCCATCTTATACCCCAAGCCAATGCGATGATTGACCGGAAGTAAGTCATTTAGGATATTATCCAAATGGTCCTTACCCTTATTGAATTTATTAATTTGGCCTAATGTGGACTCATACTTCTCGGTGAGAGAAAGTATAGAAGCATCCAAGGTGGACACTTGTGTAGTGAGTACACAAACACGAGACTTGAGATTCTCATTCTTAATACTTAAAGTTGAGTTTCGAGAAATCAAATCCGCTATCTCATGTTCATTCGATTCCTCAATATGAACATGCTCAAGATGAGACTTGAGATTTACAATCTCATTTCTCAAACTTTCAACAACGGTGTCGTTGATGATGATGATAGGCTTAGGTGAGGTTTGGAGACTAGTTAACTCATCTTAGTCATAGTATATCTATTTACTAATTTAGAATACTTAGACCAAATTTGCTCGTTAGCTAATCTAAGGTCATCCATAGTTACCTCATCGCCTTCATCCTCGCTTTCATCAGAGGAGGACTCTTGATCATGTTCCTCTCTAGCCATGAAGCACATGTGTGCTTGCTCCACTTGTTTATCATCCGACTCTCCACTTGAGGAGTCCTCGTCGGAGTCAGTGAATGTCCCGATAAGTCCTTTCTTGTACACTTTCTTGTACTTTCGAGACTTGTCGAACTTAGGCGCCTTCCACTTCTCCTTTTGCTTGTTTTGAGGACAATCCGCTTTGATGTGTCCTAGCTTGTTGCATTTAAAACACAAAGTAGCGGAGGCGTTAGTAGAACTAAATTTTTATTTGTTCTTGAAATTTCCTTTCTGGAAGAATCGGTTGAACTTCTTTGCCATGAGGGCAATGGATTCCAAGTCCAACTCTCTTCCGATTCTTCATCATCGGTAGATGTAGATGGAGCGGCCTTGAACGCAATCGCCTTTTTCTTTGGCTTGTCTTGCTTCAAGTACGACTTTATCTTATCTTGCATCTTTATTTTGCTATCCTTGCATACCTCATAAGACATCAAGGTACCCATTAGTTGAACGACGGTATATTTATTCATATCGTTACCTTCCTCGATGGCGAAGGTACGCTTTTCCCAATAAGAAGGAAGTCCGTCAATGATCTTTGAGACTTTCTCCTTTTGGGTGTAGGTCTTTCCAAGAGCCTCCAACTCGTTGGTAATGTCAACGAAGCGAGCATAGTACTCCTTCATCTTCTCACCCTGTTGCATATGAAATAATTCGTAATCTTTATTTACAACAGTGAGTTAGGAGTCTCTTACCCTACTCGTTCCTTCATGCAAGATGAGGAGTGAGTTCCAGATTTGATATGCACTCTTACATGTGCATATCTTGTTGAAGTCTTCGGGCTCCAATGCACATTGCAAGGCATTCATTGCCTTGGCATTGGTTACCTCCGCGACGACCTCCGCGGTAGTCCACTTAGCGAAATCTTCTTCGGCGGGCTCGACATACTCCGTCATCGTGGCTCTCCATAGTGAAGTGCTCCGGAGAAACGTTTCCATCCGGCATTTCCTGTACCCATAGTTGGCACCGTTGAAATAAGGAGGCCTAGTTGAGGAGTGTCCTTCCATCACCGAAGAAGCTCCTTCACGGTTCCTGAAGGTGCTATAGTCTGAAGGTGGACGAACAGTCTTGTTGTCGTTGGTAGACATAGCTATGAACTTGGCTCTGATACCAAATGTAATGCCCTGATAGCTACTGCACAAGTACTAGGGGGGTGAATAGTACTTTAAAATAATCAAGAGTATAATTCCTAATTATCTTGCAACTCAACCAACAATGCGGAAATGAAAATAGACAACAATAAAAGACAAGCGCAAACAAACGATATAACGGGTTTGGATCCACCCAAGTCTCCCCGACTTGTTCCCGGTGATCCTACGTCCCAAACACCCGGATCCCCTCCGGCTACTTGAGTTAGAAACCTCTAACTCAAATTTTGCACTATGAAATTCTTGTAGAAAAACCTCTACAAGATCAAATCATACACAAAACGAAATGTGACTCCCACAACCGGGATCACACACTTCTCTCACAACCGAGAGAAAAACTTGCAATATCAAAGTAAATGAAATATGAAATGCTTACCAACAAAATCCTATGCCTTGAGTAAAATTACGATTTTAGGGCAAGAAGGATTTTGGGGAAGAAGAAGTCACCAAACCCTAGCTCCAAGAAGTTGAACAGCGATCGAAGGCTAGGATGGAGTTGGTGACCTTGAATCAAGCTCTTGGCTTGAATGGCTCACAATCAATGAGAATCTCTCTTGAGGAATAAGAGTGTGAGAGAGATTCTTGTGAGAGAGGAAGCTTTAGAAATAGAGTTGAATGCTTCTCTTTGATTCTCTAAAACACAATAAATATCAGCCTTGAATGCTATGAAGAAGCATCTCAAGATTATATAGGATAGAGAGGAGAGAGAGGGAAAATTCGTGCATTTAATGCTCCAACGGATCTATTTCTGAAGCAGTCTAATCGGTCTAAGAAGGATCACTGACCGATTAGTTTCTCAACTAGTCGATCGGTGATTCTTCTTGGACATACTAACTAGTTCACAGCCAATAAAGATAGTTCAGGGAATATAGAACTAGTCGGTCTAAGAAGACTTGCCAACCGACTAGTTTGACAACTAGTCGGTCGGTGAGTGTTCTTTGACCGACTAAGAGTTGAAATAGAATAGACTGAATTCAAAGAGAGCTAGTCGGTTTAAGAACAAATTCCAACCGACTAGTTTCACAACTAGTCGGTCGATAGTTGTTCTTTGACCGACTAACTGTAAACAGTAACTCAGGCTGAAAAATGAAGTCTTAACTAGTCGGTCTAAGAAGGATTCCTAACCGACTAGTTTGATAACTAGTCGGTCGGTGAACCTTCTTGGACCGACTAATTGGTCAACAGTGAAGAAGCTGAATTGAGCAAGGAGATCTAGTCGGTTCAAGAAGGATTACTGACCGACTAGATGACAATCTAGTCGGTTGGTTCTTCTTCTTGAACCAACTAAGATGCACTAGAAGCCGCGAAATGAAGCGTGAAGCTTCGGGAAAGTTTGTATGGGCTTCTAAGATAATCCTAGCTCTAATGATATGAGCGTTATGAAAATTATAATGTAAGACCTACTCAAGGCTTAACATTCTACGAAAAGAAGCTAGAAGACTATAAATTAAACTTGACGAACCGTCTTCAAAAGGTTCTTTCCGAATCTCTTGACTTCAATAATGCTCCTAGAGCTTCAACGAAGCTTCAGGCACACGATCACGTGCTTTGAGAAGTCTTGAGACGTCGCTTTTGATGTACGAAGTAATTTGGCGACGATCTCCATAACTGCGCTCACAAAGAGTTAGTTCACGATATTTATGTTTGTTCATCATCAAAACCAAATCCGGGAGCACTAAGCTCGCAACGATAACTCCCAACATCTCATCCTGCCGCTCCCACTCGCTAGGATTCGATGTCTATGCTAAGGGCGTGAGCTATGGCTAGGGAGTCAACCACCAAGTTTATTCCCCCTTTGCCCTACGGTCAAAGGCGGTCTTTTTCCCGCCGATGACAATGAAACACCCCACGTAACCAGCTAAATTCCTAATCCCTATCGAAATCCTAGTCCTATGAACGCATCAGGGAGAACCCACGAAGGGGTTTCCACCAAAATCCCAGATTTGGGAACTACTCACACATTATAGCTAAAAAGCAATCTAAATGAAAATAAACCGTAAAAATCATGATCATGCAACTGAAACACGATAGTAGCAATGCAATTAAGACTATATTAAAGTTTAACAAAGATCAGAGAACTTACAGATATCAATACAATTCCAGCCGTCACAAATAAAGAAAAAGACAGAAAAAATACAAAGCTCCGTTTTCAGAAAACCTAGGCAACTATATATAGAAAACGACTTCACCCGATCGGTTGAAGTATCAACCGATTGGGTGAGCTACTACAGTGCTTCGGCATCAACGTTCAAAGCTTTCGCCCACTCGCTTGGTCCGATCGGTTGGCAGCTCCGGGTCGTCATTTGGATCTTGCGGCATCAGATGAACCGATCGGTTGGAATTGTCCTCAAAATTGACAGAGACTTCCGTCAACTTCACACGGTCAGCGAACTGCCGGTTGGGCTCTTCGGGTCGTCTTTTGGAAGAATCGGCTACTGATGAACCGATCGGGTGAGATGTCACCCGATCGGTTGGAATTCAGCTCCAAATTCCCGTGAACTCTGATGTGTTCAACCGTAGGCGAACCGGTCGGTTGATGCTGCTCTTCGCTTCAGCTTGCATCCGGGTCGGACATGTGTTAATCACCCGATCGGTTGGCTGTGTCCAACCGATCGGGTGGGGGCTGAAAAATGGCGATCTTCGTCGTTTGACCCCCTGGATCACGCGTGGCACCTCCCGTTGCTCCGGGGACTTATGATATCTTCATTATGTGTCCCCTACACTGGCGATCTTCTGCAAATACACAAAAACACCAAAAAGTGAAAGAAAACTAAAAATCTCAAGAAAATGGGCACGAGACGACGGAAAACAAAGGAAAAACACAAAGAAGACGTGCGTGAATATATAAAATATACACACATCAGCTGCCAACTCAGATAATTTCTTCCTGATCCATCCAGCACTTCGAAATCGCCACTTGTGATTTTGGCTATTTTATCTAACAGCACAAATTTGCATGAATTAATACATTATACAATAAACATTTTCATGCGGAGGCAATTTTTAAATGAAAAGCTAATTGCGTGGATCGGCCAGTCCCACATAAATAAAATAGTCCAAAGTCCCATTACAGTCCATATTACACAAATGAAAGCTTAAAAGAAAAGAAATTACAAATTTGAAACCCCGTGGGTCCCATATAAAATCTTCAGCTTCAAGTGTGACCTCCGTCTTCATGGAAAGTAGTCGTTGGTTTTGGACATTACATAATTTCCTCTCTACAATTTCTCTCAAAAAGAAAAGACAAGTGTAGAAAAAGTAAAATGTGAGACTTAAACAGCCGATCCAAAACCACAATTAGCCATTCATGCAAAAATTTGTGCTCATCAAAATATTTTCATCAGACATTTTTATCACAGGCATCATAGACATCATATTCACAGAAGGATAAACAATTTGAATACTTAATAATTATTGGACCACTGGGAAACGTCCTACGCCGTTAAGTTAGGCGACTAACGGCAGAGCGGTCACATGATCTTCCTAATTATTAAGTTAATATTGCACAACATGATATGAGTTTATCCACAGAATAAGCCATTAAAAGTGATGCAGAGCATATAATTATGATCCTAAAAGGGGATCATATAATGCAAAAAGTTGTGCTAGTTGGGTTTATTCAAAAAAGTTTGAAAAGAGCCCAAATATTTACATTTTCTTCATGAAAAAGGAAGAAGTTTTCCTTTTTATCCCCCCAATTATCCCCCAAAATCCCCAAAACGTCCCCTTAAAATCCCATTACAGTCCCTTAATATATCCTGATTTTTCAGTAATTTTAGGCCCCCCCCCAAAAAAAAACATTTTAATTTATATTTTTAGCCCACTCCCCTTTTAATTTCTGTTCTGTTTTTTGTGTGCAGGCAACAGCCCGCAGAGGAGAAGCGGGCTTCAGACCTGCAAAACTTTTTTTGAATATGGGCTTGCGGCCCATCTGTTGCGAGAGAGAGGGGTGGGGCGACGGCTAGGGTTACCGCCACCCCCCTTCATCGCTGACGCAGGGAGGGGACCCCCCCCCCCCGCTGCAAGGCAGGTGGGGGGGTTTCGGGACGGAAAGCCCCTGCCAGGTGCTGGGGGCGACGAGGACCACGTCTACAGGCAGGGGGTGTATCATCGGTGCCCCCCCGCTTCAAGAGGAGGGGATTCGGACACGGCGGCGCCCCTTCCTCCACTTCAGGTGGGGTGGGTGGGGGGTTCTGGGAACGACGGTGCCCCCTCCCTCCACTTCAGGTGGGGTGGGGGGGTCTTGGCATGGTGGTGCCCCCTTGCTATAGGCCGGGGGGGTCTGGGCACGTCGACGCTTCCCCCTTCGCTTCAGGCGGGGTGGGGGGTTCTGGGTACGTCGGCCCCCCTTGCTACATGTGGGGGGGGGGGTGTGTGTGGTCAACGGGCGGCGCTCCCCATGCTTCAGGCACGCGCCGTAGGGTGGGGGTTTATGGATTGTTTTTATTTAATATCAGATTAAAGCATGATAAAACATGATTTTTAGACGATAAAAATCGTCGATATGGGTATCAAAACCCTATTTCCACTCCGATCTTGCGAGATCTATGGAGAAAACAATCATGCACATGATAAAAATTAGATTTTTAGCGAGAAATACATCTAGATCCGTCCTCCAGATCTAGCGACGGTTGAA
>CM061140.1:119745963-119777983 GCA_030789695.1 Scilla litardierei
ATGTGAGACAGCTCACCAAATATGGCACACTCTTCAGGTAAGTCACAAAGGAACCGAAAAGGTAAAAGAATCCCGCATAAATGTTTTACATTCAAAATTTGAATCTTTTAAAATGGAAGAAGGAGAGAGTATCACCGATGTGAATACTCGTTTTACTAATATTACAAATGAGCTTGCAGGATTAGGAAAGAAACTTTCCGAATATGAGCAGGTAATGAAGGTACTAAGATCCATCCGACCCGAGTGGAAGGGAAAGACAACTGCCATTCGAGAAGCTCATAACGTAAAAGACCTCACCATCAAAGAACTAATGGGAAATATCATGGCATATGAGATTGAGCTTGAAGAAGATAAGAAGATCGAAGAAAAACCAAAGAAGAAGAATCTCGCGTTCAAAGCCCAAGAGGAAGATTCCGATTACACGGACAAAGAAGACCATATCGCATTCATCTCAAATAACTTCAAAGAGTTCATCACAAGTAAGTATGGAAAACGATCTTTTAGACCCACTAACAGTATTATTTGCTTTGGTTGCAATAAACCAGGACACGTCAAGAGAGACTGTCCATTGGAGAGAAACAATCGTGATTCCTAAGATCCGTGGGAAGAACAGAGACAATAATGAAAAGTGAAACAATGGAAGAAATAAATTCCGACGACCAAAGAAGGAAGCTTACGCAGCATTCGACCAGAGCGACGAATCCTCATCCGATGAATCCTCAGCAGAAGATAACGATGAAAGAAGAGAAACAGCACACATGTGTTTCATGGCATCCACATCCTCCAAGGTAAGCTCGCATCATGATTCATCTAGCGACAATGATTCGTCATCAAGTGATGATGAAGACATGGATTATAGAGGAGCATATAAGGAGCTATGTAAAATGCATGAAAAGCTCATAAAAGAACATAGAAGAACACTTAGAAATATTAAAAGGGATACTAAAGAAAAGGAAGAAATCACTAAAGAAAATAGTCTCCTTAAAGAAAAGAATGATTTTTTGCAAAAAGATATTTCATTAGTAAATGAAAAGGTTGAGAATCTGAATAATCTTCTCGTGTCTGTCAAAGATAAATACGACGCTACGATGAAAATTATTGAGAATTTCAACAAAGGAAAAGGAAAGCTAGATAGTATAATAAATGATCAAAAAACCTCATCTAGCAAAACCGGACTCGGTTATGATTCACATCATACCAAGAAACAGGTTAAGCATACTAAGATGCATCATTCTAACGATAATTTTTTGAGCATCTGGATACCAAAGAAATTATCTGATCAACGAAAGAAATGGTACGCTACCGACTTTGTTCAACAAATTCATTTAAACAAAAATTATAAATATATTGTTCATGAAGGAACTAAACCATACTGGGTTTGGCTTCCTAAAGACTAACTCCTCGGACTCAAAAGCAAAAGAGTACCATAAACGTTTATTTTTTTCAGGTACTCTAAAGAAACAAAGAGGAGAAATCAAGATCCAAACGATCGATAACTGGATCAGAACCAAAAGCGCTCTTTTACAACTTAATCATTTTACTTTGCAAAATATACATGCTTAAATTTATTTAAATAAGTTAATATTTTTTTCTTTATATGAATTTTAAATGATTACGTTTTACTCTTAAAACATTTCGTGTTCAGAAAACGCACTCGAACCTGGATCAAAAACCCCTCGGGATGAGAAAACGACTCAACCCAGTAGGGAGTCAACTACCTACATGAGGGAGTCGACTACCAGCGCTTTTGCAGATTTCTGGGTTTGTTTTTTTTTGACTAAATCCTATTGGGTTCTATAGAGTTAATGGGTTCATATCCACAAAGGCAACTTATACCCAATAAGCTAAAACTCTATCCTAACCATCCATCCCTTGATCCTAAGGCCCTCTTTCTTTACCATCTTACTTCCGCATCAATTAGGCCAAAGTCATCATGGATTCTATTCTTACTTCAGCTTCTTCTGATAGACCCTCATCCACCCTAGCTCATGGACACTATCTCACAATCTTGTTTATTAGCTATAATGTGCCTTTGGATCATGAAACCTCAATTCTAGAACCGGCTCGAGTTTTTGATGTTCATGCACTTGGAAGAATGAATCTACATCATGATCTTGATGAGAACATTCCCAAAGAAAAACTTGCAGCTGAAGGAGGATCATCATCCTCCAGGAGAGGTAAGAAAATTGTTGTTTCAGATTCTGAGGAGGAAGAACAAGGAGAATAAGAAAAAGGAAGCGAAGAAGAAGAAGCACCCGCATATATTCTTGAACTTCAAGAGATGCTTCTGAAGAAAATTGGGAAATTGAAGATATCACAAGAGAAAGGCTTTGAAGACCTTAACAAAAAGGTGGACGACCTTAAGGAGCTCGTCGTGAAAAGCAACAAAATGACGGAGGACACGCTTGTCATGATCCTTGATGAGATCAAGGAACTGAAGAAGAACGGCGGTCATCCTTAGCTTTTCTTAAAAACAATGGTTTTCAAACAATGGTTCTCAAAAACTATGTCTTTAAAACTTATGGTCTGTAATAACTTTAATCGTGTGATGCTTGCTACTATGAACTTATCCATTATGCAATATATAAGTTGCTCTTATAACTAACATCTCTCTTACAGGAATAGGAAATTAAATTCCCCTCCTAATCATATTATGATTAATATGTCGTTGAATCATTTTTTTTTTGTTGATGACAATGGGGAGAAAAATATGAAATGCAAAAATGAAATCATATGTATTGTATTGTTTTGCTAACGGCTTCGATGCAGGGAGAGAACCGCATCAAAGCAGGGGGAGTAAGTATACTTTCATGTATTTTCAAATTTCAACTTACTTCATTTTTTCATTTGGGTGTCATCATCAAAAGGGGGAGAGTGATGGAAATTGAATTCCACCCCAAGTGATTTTGATGATGAGCACACCAAATGAAGCTTAGTGTACTAACTACACTACAATTAAGTGTACATGATATGCGACAAATGAAAAGCTTTACTCATACTCAAAGAAGCGCAATCTACGGTCAAAGACAAGGACGAACGTGGCTAAGATCAAATGATGAAGCTCAAATAGAACAAGAAGCTCAAGTGAAGCTCACATCTACTCCATCAAATTGATCAAGCTTCCGAAGACGTGTCCTAGTCTATAGTGAGTGGGTTGTGTCTTTTTAGGGTATTGTTAAAGCCAAATCATATAGACAATCTCACACACAAAAACGATTTTTAAATTTTTTGAATATCTTTTAAATCATCTTCAAAAAAGATTTTGAGAGCTTTTTCTAGTCATTTTATAAATTCCGTAGTGAAACTCCACACACACTGGAGTTAGCTACTTGTTTGACTAGCTGTGTCGCATGAAAAACTCCTCTGGGAGTCGACTACCAAAGGTAGGGAGTCGACTACCAGCTGAGAATCAAGATTTCCTGAAACACACTGGGAGTCGACTACCACTCCTAGTGAGTCGACTACCAGCTGTCGAAGTTTGACCTTTTGACTTGAATTTTGAAATATCGTTGAGCGATTTTCTCCCATGATTTTTGGAACAAAAGTCAAAGTAATTTGAATTTCGAATTCTCAGATTTCTCCTATAAATAGAGGACCATTTTCATTGAGAAAAATAACAACAACTATTGAATTCAAATTCTCCCGTGCAAACGCTCTAAAGTTCTAAGCTCTCATTCTCTCTTTAGCCAATTCTGTTTTATATGTGATCTTGCAAATTCTGTTATTATTTTCTGAAGATCATAATCTCGTTTTATTGGCTAACTGTTTTTCAAATCTGTATTACTTTTCTCTTGATTTTTTTGTTTAAAGGATTTTTGAAAAACATTATATCTAGATCACAAAGAATTCATTCGTATCTTTGTGTGATCTAGAATCTTATTCTATCAAGACACTACACGCAATTTTGTCTATTATTATTTGGTTATAGAATCTTGGTGTAAAACCAATCTCCACCAATTTATTGTGGTGAATTGGATATCAATTTTATTGTGTTGTTGTTGGAACACTAGACAAGTCTAGGTGTTACCAGTCGGAAATCCTGGTCAAGACTAGGTCGTTGGAAATCCTAACGAGTGGAGTTAGGTACTTGTATTTGCCAAGGCAGATAGTGGAAAATCTCGTACCGGATTGGTCGGGGACTGGACGTACCCAAAAGTTGTGGGGAACCAGGATAAAAATCCTTGTGTCTGCGATTGTTTATCTGTGTTTGTTTATCTTTTCTCTTACTTTATTATTTGCTAATTGTTGTTCATCTATTGCAAAGATTAACTTACTTTTATCCGCTGTGAATAAAGATATAATATTTGTATTACTTGTAATCTTAACTATCTTAACTGTGCTTATAAATACTCTGGGAGTCGACTACTGTTCATAGGGAGTCGACTACCTGCTGTGAAATTGCTCTATGATTTTTTAGATTATTTTGTTGATTAAGAACCAAGCGTAGATCGCTCTACTTGGTTTCTTAGGCAACATTAGAATGACGTTTATTAACAATCGTAAAAGTTTACTATTTGCACAACACTATTCAACCCCCCTTCTAGTGTTGTTTGCCATCCAAAGAGAACTTTTCTTTTAATACTAATCAAATAATCCAACAAAATGCAGTGATGATTTACGCAGATAATTAATCAGAAAAAGACAAAAGAAGAAAATCTTTAATCAATAGCTGAGTAGCCCTTTTATGAACATATTTATAACTTGCCTGCAATACCCCAAAAGGGGTTATTAATGCTTAAATCCCCTTCCCCTGATTTTCCCTGATTTTTCTGGATTTATCCAGAATTTTTCGGGAATTATAATGAAATTTTAATAGAAAAATAAATTAAAGATCAATTCTGGGCCCACTTTGGGTAGAAACCCAATGGGCTGGAATTAAAATTTAATTTAAATATCCATTTATTTTTCATTATTGGGCCTAAAAAGGCCAATCTCCCCAAGCCCTAGGGTTTCCCTAGGGTTTCAATGCGGGAGAGGAGGAGAGATGGCGGCCGCCGCCCGTAGGCAGCGGCGCTTCGCTGCAGGCGGCGGCGTCCCCCTTAAGGGGGCGGCCTGCCGGCGCTGCCGGCGCTACCGGTGCCCCCTTCAGGAGGGCAGCCCCCCTTCAGGGGTGGCTACCGGTGCCCCCCTTTCAGCGGGGCTGCCGGCGCCCCCCTTCAGGGGGGCATGCCGGCGGTGGCGCCCCCCCCCCCCCCCCCCCCCTCAGGGGGCGGCCCCCCTTCAGGAGGGGCCTGTCGGCGGCAGCGCCCCCTCAGGGGGCGGCTGCCGGAGGCCGCTGCCAGAGGAGGCGGCCCGGCGGCTAGAGCAAGAGAAAAAAATCCTTCTTTTTTGTTAATCAATTAAAAACAAATTTTTATCTTTAAAAGCAATTTTTAGACTCTAAATCGACGTTATATCTAATAAAAATTAGATTTTTAATGTAAAAACGTTGATTTCGCATATAAACAATCAAGTTTTTGATCTAATAATTTAGATCCATGCATAAACAATTATAATTTTGATATCTAGATCACATAAAAATATGTATTAGATCTAGAAAATTGTTTAGGCTTACCCACTAGATCCGTCCTCCAGATCTAGCGACGTTTGATGAAGGATGCCCGAAGAATCCGTGTCGTCTCACGAAACTCTGCGTCGCGAAAAAATTTGACGGAGCTTCCGCCGGACGCCTTCCTCTCACGAGCCGTCGCTTCTTCCAACGAGCGTGATCGTGCTGATAACGTGTTGTTAACGAGAAACAAGTTTGGAGAAGGTTGAGGCTAGGAAACCCCTAGCCTCGTTTATATAGTATTCATAATGGTTACTCATGTGGGTGGATACTGTCACGACCCGCTTCCCTAAAATGGAGGCGAGACGTGAAAGGTCCGCACGAGAGTGGAGCTGCGAAGCCCCAAACCCGATAAGCGTCCACAATACATAAATAGGTCCCTGTAACCACAACAGAATAACAATAATAACACAAGGAGAGACTGATTTAAAATTCCACATCTCGCAAATTGTCCAACATCAAAAAAAAATAAGTCCAACATCCAGAAAAGCCACCAGGCTAAAAGAAAAGAGTCTAAAGGCCCAGAACAAGGCCAACAAAAGCAACGACATAACAAAGTATAGGTGCCACGCACCGATAACAAAACAACTGTCTAACAAAAGTAAAACACAACGAAGACACTAGGACTGGTCCCCAGTGTCCACGTACTCCCCGTCAAACACAAGCTCGGGCTCGGCGTCAGCAAACACCTCGTCCTCAACAAGGTACTCGGGCTCAGGATCTAACATGTGTCACCCAAAAGAGTAAAGGGGCACATGTCAGCAAGTCTAAAAGACTTGGGCAAGGAAACTGAAAGTAAGGCAACTAGCAACCTAGCAGTTTAGTATGCATGACATGGCAGTTATAACATGAGTGCACAATTTAAAACATGGTAAGACGGTTTGCACAAGAGAACAATCATCGGGACAAGACAAGACAAGACAAGAGTAGCCACGCTACTATCAATCTCAATCAATTCACATTGTTGTAGGTGTTTATGCCCTTCGCTGAATGGCATAGCATTTCAGATCGATCGGCACTAAACACAATTCACATTTCACGGTTGTTTTGTAGATGTTTACGCCCTTCGCTGAATGGCATAGCATTTCAGACCGATCGGCACTAAACACTACCCCACCCCCAAGAGTTTACGCCTTACAACTGCAGTTGTTGATCAAACAGACTCCCAGTTGAATGGCCGCTTAACCCTCACCCCCTATACCCACACGTAATGGAGCCTGGGGTCCCCGCACATTGAGCTCAGCTAGTGAGCCTGGGGTTGCCCCGCACATTGAGCTCGCATTCTTAGTTCACAATTCAATATCGAGCGTTGGGGTTTCCAACTACAGGGCTCGCTTCTGGAACACGAGCCAGGAACACACAAGTAGTGTAGCAAAGCTACGCAATCACGGGATCACCAAAACAATGCAATGACATGACATTTAATTTGCGTACCGTTAATGGAAAGTAAACATGACATGGTAATTGTGCAACATGCTATATGTCGGAATTAGCTTCGTTGTCAAGCTAACTCCCTAATTTGCGCCTAGGCGAGTATCATTTCGTCGCCTAGTCTCTTTTACGCCTATAACAAGCAAATGGCCTAAAGCATGGCCTAAACCCTAAGTGGCAAGTTTCACTTACCTAGCACCGGGGATGACGATCAACCTCGTCTCACGGATGCTACCTACGGGGAAATCGCTGTTATGGGGGAAACAAACACCAAACACATGAAATTAATTAGGGTTTCACCAAAATTATAAATGAGTTATAAAAACAACGGTAGATCGATTTCTTACCGAGAGGAGGCGGAAGAAACACTCCGGGGAACCCTAGGATCAGATCTGGAAGCAAATGGAGAACTTTGGGGAAACTAGGATTTTGGGGGATTTGGAGATTTGATGGATTTGGGTGAGATTTTGGGGAAGATGAGAGGTAGATAGAGTGAATGGATGGTTTGGATGATGGATTTAGGGCTTGGAATGAAGGATTTAAGCTTGGAGGAAGATGGGGGCTCAAGGGGGAAGATTTTAGGGTTTTTGGTCGTGTTGGAGAAGATGAAAACGTTTGGGTTGGGTTTAAATAGGATGGGCTGGCGGCTGCCCAGAAATTAGGGTTTTAACACTGGTTAGTCGGTCAAAGAACAACCACTGACCGACTAGTTTGGCAACTAGTCGGTCGGTCGACCAACACAGACCGACTAAGTGTAAACAGTAACTCCTGAACGAAAATAGGATTTAGAGTTAGTCGGTCCATGAACAAGTACTGACCGACTAGTTTAGCATCTAGTCGGTCGATGAACGTTCTTAGACCGACTAAGAGTGAACAATAACTGATACAAAAATAAGATGATGTGTTAGTCGGTTCAAGAAGCATTGCTGACCGACTAGTTTGCAACCTAGTCGGTCAACCAACGTTCTTAGACCGACTAACGATAAACAGTAACTCTTGAGAAATTTAGAAAGCTAACTAGTCGGTCCAAGAAGGATTGCCGACCGACTGGATCGTCATCTAGTCGGTCGGTGCCCCTTCTTATACCGGCTAATGAGCACAAAAAGTTCCGATACGGAGCGCGGGGCCCCGGGATCGATTCCTAAGACTCCTAGGCTTGATCTAATAGTTAGATACGACCGTCATGAAGTCCGTCACGAGTGACATACTTCGAAATCGACGATCCTAAGGAAGAAACGGGAAAATACGACGAATCGATCGAAAATGAAAGCTACGGAGATGAAAACCACACAAGAGGAGAAAATCCACCAAAACATATATTATATTATAATATATCCAGATACATGAAAAGCAGTCGTTACATCCTCCCCAACTTAAGAATAATTCCGTCCTCGGAATTTCCAAAAACTCACGAGTCCGGAAACAAAAGTGGGAAACGCTCTCGCATCTCATCCTCATTCTCCCAAGTAGACTCTCCAGGTGAGCCGTGTCGCCACATCACCCTCACAAGATTGACAATCTTGTTCCGAAGCGATTTCTGACGTCTGTTCAGGATCTGGACTGGATGCTAGTCATACGTCATATCGGGACGAACGGTAATCTCCGAAAAATCTACCGCATGAGACGGATCGCTAATGTATCGACGAAGCTGCGACACATGGAAAACATTGTGAACTCCTTCCAAAGATGGCGGCAAGGCCAAGCGGTAAGCTACCTCGCCAACCCTCTCCAAAACGTCAAACGGTCCAATGTATCGCGGGCTCAACTTTCCACGATTCCCGAAACGAATCACACCGCGATTCGGGGAAATCTTCAAGAACACATGGTCGCTCGGCTGAAACTCCAAAGGACGACGTTTAGCATCCGCCCAATGCTTAAAACAGTCCTGAGCAATCCTCAACCTCTCCCGAATATTCCTGACGATATCCACGGCCTCCACGATCATCTCAGGTCCCAACAACTCCCGATCACCTACGTCATCCCAACTCAATGGCGATCGACATTTCCTCCCATAAAGAGCGGCGAAAGGCGCCATGCCAATACTCGCCAGGAAGCTGTTGTTGTAAGAGAACTCCACCAGATGCAGATGGTCCTCCCACGAACCCTTGAAATCCAACATGCACGCCCTCAGCATGTCTTCCAAAATCTGAATCGTCCTCTCGGACTGGCCATCCGTCTGCGGATGGTACGCCGTGCTGAAACTCAGACGCGTACCCAAGCTCTTCTGCAAACTCTGCCAGAACTGAGATGTGAACCTCGTGTCTCTGTCAGACACGATACTCACGGGGACTCCGTGAAGCCGCACAACCTCCTGCACGATTCACGTTACATCACTATCCAAACTAGGAAAAGGAAATAAAACGGAGAGTAAAAAGAATTTTACCTCCATATATCTCCTTGCTAGCGCCTCAGTGGACTGTCCTACTCGGAACGGAATAAAGTGCGCAGATTTGGTCAATCGATCTACGATCACCCAAATCGCGTCATTCTGCTTCGGACTCCGAGGTAGTCCAGTCACGAAATCTATAGTGATGTGTTGCCACTTTCACTCCGGAATCGGAAGCGGTTGTAGCAACCCGGCCGAACGCTGATGCTCCGCCTTCACTTGCTGGCAAACCAAGCACTTGGCTACACTTCGAGCCACGCTTCTCTTCATACCATGCCACCAATAATTCAGACGAAGATCCTGGTACATCTTGGTGCCACCAGGATGCACAGAATACGGCGAACTGTGTGCCTCCACCATCAGCTCCTCTCTGATATCCCCAACTGGCACACACAACCTGGCTCCAAACCTCAGCGAGCCATCCTCATGAATCAAAAAGTCAGTCCGCAGACCGGCTTCCACCTGCTCCCGAATCCTCACCAGCTTCGGATCCTCAGCCTGGCATGCCTTAATCCGATCCACGATCGTCGACTGTACATGCATGTACATCAACGACGAAGCCTCCCCAGGAAGAACAATCTCCACGCCAGACTTGCAAAAATCCTGCTGCAATCTCCACTGCGAGGTCAAAATCATCACCGCTGGAAGCCTACTCAAAGCATCCGGAACCACATTCACCTTGCCAGGGTGAAACTGCAAATCAATCTCATAATCCGCCATAAGCTCCAACCATCGACGCTGTCGCATGTTGAGCTCCTTCTGAGTGAAAATATACTTCAAGCTTTTGTGATCGGTGAAAATCTTCACCTTCTCACTCAGCAAGAAGTGCCTCCAAATCTTAAGAGCAAACACAACGGCAGCCAACTCCAAATCATGCGTCGGGTAATTCTTCTCATGAACCTTAAGCTGACGAGACGCATACGCCACAACATGCCCATGCTGATGCAACACACAACCGAGACCCTTGCCAGAAGCATCGCAAAAGATCTCAAATCCACCGCTGCGATCAGGCACAACCAAAATAGGGGCAGTCGTCAACCTCTTCTTCAGAATACCAAAAGCACTCTCACAATCACCCGACCAAACATAAGCAACATCCTTCCGCGTCAACCTGGTCATCGGCTCAGCAATACGAGAAAATTCCTTAATGAATCGCCGATAGTAACCAGCAAGTCCAAGGAAACTCCGAATCTCAGACGCAGACGACGGAACAGGCCACTCCCTGATGGCCCGAATCTTCTCGGGATCCACTGAAATACCATCTCCAGTCACCACATGCCCGAGAAAAGCAACTCTATCCAGCCAAAACTCGCACTTTGAAAACTTAGCATACAACCGATGCTTCCTCAAAATCTCCAACACCGTCCTTAAGTGCGAGGCATGCTCTTCCTCTGACTTCGAATAGATCAGAATGTCGTCAATAAAGATAACGACAAACTTATCCAAAAAGTCGTAGAAAATCAGGTTCATCAGATTCATGAAAACTGCGGGCGCGTTAGTTACGCCGAAAGGCATAACCACGAACTCATAGTGTCCATACTTCGTCCTGAACGCTGTCTTCGGAACATCTCCCTTCTTCACCTTCAACTGATGGTAACCACTCCTCAAATCCAATTTAGAAAACACCCTCGAACCTCCAAGCTGATCAAAAATATCATCGATGCGAGGCAACGGGTATTTATTCTTAATGGTCACCGCATTCAACTCCCGATAGTCCACGCACATGCGACGCGAACCATCCTTCTTCTTAACCAGCAACACCGGTGCTCCCCACGAAGACACGCTAGGATTAATATAACCCTTCTGCAAAAGCTCATCCAACTGCTTCCGCAACTCTTCCAATTCTGCAGGTGCCATACGATACGGCGCCTTCGAAATCGGCTGCGCACCTGGAACAAGATCGATAGAAAATTTCAGAGCTCGATCAGGCGGTAAACCAGACATCTCCTCGGGGAAGACGTCGCCAAAATCTCGCACCACAGCTGGCCACTCCAGCTCCATCTGCATAGCCACAGCCTCCACCGGCCTGGCCCGAAATCTGACAGGACCAAGCGAACTGCTACCACGACTGAACTCAAATACTGGATGTCCGGGAATCTCGAACACCACCTTCTTCCTCCTGCAGTCAATCGTAGCATAGAAGCTCACAAGCCAGTCCATCCCAAGAACGGCATCATAGTTGATGATGTCGTGGACGATGAAATCAGCGAAAAGCTCATGTCCACAGACCACCAACGAGCAAGAATTGCAACCACGATGCACCGAGACCACACCATTCCCCGTGACGATATTCCAACTCTTTGGAAGAGGGGACGTCGACAAGGAATGCCTCTCCACAAAGCTCCGAGAAATAATGCACATCGATGCACCAGAGTCAAAGAGGACTCGTGCAGGAAATGTCCAAACCAAAACCACACCTAACAACCAATTAACAATCAAACCCTAGTCTAGCAGACAAACATGTTCAAGCAAACAACACAACCTAACAAATCAAATCAGCTAGGAAAGTAACAGCTAGATTGAGGATTACCTGCGATAACCTCATCCACAGCCTCGCTCTCCGCAGCGGTCATCAGAAAAGCCTGCCTCCTCGACGGAACAGCCTGCCGAAAAGCCTGCCCCTGCGGAACAAGAGCTGCTCCATGTCCAGCAGGAACAGACGCTCGCTGCTGCAACGGCTGAGCTGCAACAGGAGCCCTCCGCAGCTGACCCGCATGCCGACAATCCTTCACGACATGGGAAGCATCTCCGCAAACCAGACACTGGCCCAAAAACTTTCGACACTGATCCTTGACGTGGCCAGGCTTGCCGCAGAAATGGCAAAGCTTCAGAATAGGCCCTCCTGGCCTCTTAAACTAAGCGGACTGATTAGGCCTGAATCCAGGTCTAACCACAGCTCTCGCATGTTCCACAGGCCTCTTCCCAGCACCAACAACAGACCCTCTCCTCTGGTTCACAAGCAGCTCCTGCCTCTTGGCAGCGACCAGAACCTTCTGATAAGACTCCCGGTCAGAAGAGGTCACAAAACTCTGGAGCTCCGAAGCAAGCCCCTGCAGGAACCTCTGAGCTCTCTCCTCAGCGTCCTGCACCATCTTTGGCGCAAACCGACTCAGCCTCATGAACTCTTGGTGATACACGTCCACCGACGAGTTCCCCTGCTTCAAATCGATAAAACGCTGCAGCATCTCCTCCCTGGCAGCCTTCGGGAAGAACTCACCATCAAATCTAGCCTTGAAGGTAGCCCAAACAATCGGCTCCACCAACATCTTCTCCTCGGCATCCCACCAATTCCGAGCATTATCCTTGAGTTGCCTCTTCGCCAAATCAACCCATCCAGCCGGGGTGATCTTGGCCATCTTCAGATTGTCCTCGATGTTCCGAATCCACTCATCGGCAGCCAGAGGACCCTCATAACCATCAAAATATGCGGGACCCAGCTCCCGAAATTGCTTCGCTCCTGGCTCAGAGCGAGGGGCATCCGGAAGAGCCCGGGCAGCTCGAGCAAGTGGAGCATTCTGGACTTGCAGAAGCACGCCCTGCTGCACTTGCATCATCTGGAGCATCATCCGCATCATCTCACCGCTAGTGGGTTCCCGCTCAGGCTCCTCATCATGAGGGAGCGCACCACTACCCCCACCACGGGTGAAACGCCTTCCTGCCATCTAATGACACAGAGAACGAATCAGATTAGACTCATAGCTTATGACTCGGACGTCGAACTTAGTTTATTGGACATTCTAATATTATTATCGCTATTCCAAAAATCGCAGTTACAGAAGGACCTGCATGGGCCACGACTAAAACCTGTCACGACCCGCTTCCCTAAAATGGAGGCGAGACGTGAAAGGTCCGCACGAGAGTGGAGCTGCGAAGCCCCAAACCCGATAAGCGTCCACAATACATAAACAGGTCCCTGTAACCACAACAGAATAACAATAATAACACAAGGAGAGACTGATTTAAAATTCCACATCTCGCAAATTGTCCAACATCAAAAAAAAATAAGTCCAACATCCAGAAAAGCCACCAGGCTAAAAGAAAAGAGTCTAAAGGCCCAGAACAAGGCCAACAAAAGCAACGACATAACAACGTATAGGTGCCACGCACCGATAACAAAACAACTGTCTAACAAAAGTAAAACACAACGAAGACACTAGGACTGGTCCCCAGTGTCCACGTACTCCCCGTCAAACACAAGCTCGGGCTCGGCGTCAGTAAACACCTCGTCCTCAACAAGGTACTCGGGCTCAGGATCTAACATGTGTCACCCAAAAGAGTAAAGGGGCACATGTCAGCAAGTCTAAAAGACTTGGGCAAGGAAACTGAAAGTAAGGCAACTAGCAACCTAGCAGTTTAGTATGCATGACATGGCAGTTATAACATGAGTGCACAATTTAAAACATGGCAAGACGGTTTGCACAAGAGAACAATCATCGGGACAAGACAAGACAAGACAAGAGTAGCCACGCTACTATCAATCTCAATCAATTCACATTGTTGTAGGTGTTTATGCCCTTCGCTGAATGTCATAGCATTTCAGACCGATCGGCACTAAACACAATTCACATTTCACGGTTGTTTTGTAGATGTTTACGCCCTTCGCTGAATGGCATAGCATTTCAGACCGATCGGCACTAAACACTACCCCACCCCCAAGAGTTTACGCCTTACAACTGCAGTTGTTGATCAAACAGACTCCCAGTTGAATGGCCGCTTAACCCTCACCCCCTATACCCACACGTAATGGAGCCTGGGGTCCCCGCACATTGAGCTCAGCTAGTGAGCCTGGGGTTGCCCCGCACATTGAGCTTGCATTCTTAGTTCACAATTCAATATCGAGCGTTGGGGTTTCCAACTACAGGGCTCGCTTCTGGAACACGAGCCAGGAACACACAAGTAGTGTAGCAAAGCTACGCAATCACGGGATCACCAAAACAATGCAATGACATGACATTTAATTTGCGTACCGTTAATGGAAAGTAAACATGACATGGTAATTGTGCAACATGCTATATGTCGGAATTAGCTTCGTTGTCAAGCTAACTCCCCAATTTGCGCCTAGGCGAGTATCATTTCGTCGCCTAGTCTCTTTTACGCCTACAACAAGCAAATGGCCTAAAGCATGGCCTAAACCCTAAGTGGCAAGTTTCACTTGCCTAGCACCGGGGATGACGATCAACCTCGTCTCACGGATACTACCTACGGGGAAATCGCTGTTATGGGGGAAACAAACACCAAACACATGAAATTAATTAGGGTTTCACCAAAATTATAAATGAGTTATAAAAACAACGGTAGATCGATTTCTTACCGAGAGGAGGCGGAAGAAACACTCCGGGGAACCCTAGGATCAGATCTGGAAGCAAATGGAGAACTTTGGGGAAACTAGGGTTTTGGGGGATTTGGGGATTTGATGGATTTGGGTGAGATTTTGGGGAAGATGAGAGGTAGATAGAGTGAATGGATGGTTTGGATGATGGATTTAGGGCTTGGAATGAAGGATTTAAGCTTGGAGGAAGATGGGGGCTCAAGGGGGAAGATTTTAGGGTTTTTGGTCGTGTTGGAGAAGATGAAAACGTTTGGGTTGGGTTTAAATAGGATGGGCTGGCGGCTGCCCAGAAATTAGGGTTTTAACACTGGTTAGTCGGTCAAAGAACAACCACTGACCGACTAGTTTGGCAACTAGTCGGTCGGTCGACCAACGCAGACCGACTAAGTGTAAACAGTAACTCCTGAACGAAAATAGGATTTAGAGTTAGTCGGTCCATGAACAAGTACTGACCGACTAGTTTAGCATCTAGTCGGTCGATGAACGTTCTTAGACCGACTAAGAGTGAACAATAACTGATACAAAAATAAGATGATGTGTTAGTCGGTTCAAGAAGCATTGCTGACCGACTAGTTTGCAACCTAGTCGGTCAACCAACGTTCTTAGACCGACTAACGATAAACAGTAACTCTTGAGAAATTTAGAAAGCTAACTAGTCGGTCCAAGAAGGATTGCCGACCGACTGGATCGTCATCTAGTCGGTCGGTGCCCCTTCTTATACCGGCTAATGAGCACAAAAAGTTCCGATACGGAGCGCGGGGCCCCGGGATCGATTCCTAAGACTCCTAGGCTTGATCTAATAGTTAGATACGACCGTCATGAAGTCCGTCACGAGTGACATACTTCGAAATCGACGATCCTAAGGAAGAAACGGTAAAATACGACGAATCGATCGAAAATGAAAGCTACGGAGATGAAAACCACACAAGAGGAGAAAATCCACCAAAACATATATTATATTATAATATATCCAGATACATGAAAAGCAGTCGTTACAGATACCCAATTGGCCCACCTTGAAAACTACTAATTTTAGGGGGGGATGAAAAGCCACTAACTTTAATTAAGCTACACCAAAGTTGTCACTATCTTCTTTTAAGAATGCAATCTCATCGAGTGTGCCCAATTAAATGCAACTAATTAACAACTTTGGCACCCCATTTTGGCATGTTACTACAACAACCAATTAGAACCACTGGCTTGGTGATATAGCAAATTAACATCAAAATTGGCAACTTAGTCACAAGGCATAGGAATGAGGCTAACTTTAATGGAGAAACCCCATAGAGGCATTTTTACAAACACTTGTCATGCATGATCATTCTGGCCACAAAATGAAACCTTTAATATCAATTTCAACTCTATTAGCATCAACAACAACCAACAACAACAATTAAGTAGTAAAGACAACATCTTTACAACCTTACACAAAATGGCATAATGACAAATCCATTTACAACAATAAAAAATAACAACAACAATTTTCATTAGCAACTATCATGACAACATATCATAAGATAATGCAATATTGACTAACACCTACCACCATGGCATGAAACTCCTTATCATGAAATAAAGATGACATTTTTATCATGCAAGAGTTACCAAAATAACACAAGAGCAACTTACTACAAGTAGTTGGAAATCCAATAAGAATGAAGTCTTTATTGCTTTTAAATCCTCCCATTAAATCCTTCTTTCCTTTTCTTCATCCTCCCTTAATTGCCATGCAAACTTGGAATTCACCCTCTCTTAATTAGCATGCAAACTTGGAAAGAAATTAAGAGAAAATAAGAGGTGGGAATGTGTGCTCACGGCAAGGGGGAGAAATGAGGCTCACGGTAAGAACAAAGAAAAGGAGAGAGAGAAAAGAAAGCTAAAGAAATAAAGGAGAGAGAATTATCTAATTCTCAAGAGTTTTCTAAGGATAACCATTCATAACATAAAATTACTCAAATACCCTCCCTCATCTACCCTCCACCTTCTAAAAATCTACAACCTATGCCATAGAACCCTTATTCACACTTTCCCCTCATACTCATTCATGCATACATGTACATCCAATATACACATACATTAACATGTTACCATACATACATGAGTACACATACACATCCCTTAAATGATACCTAGTTAAACATCCACACACGACATATATTACTTAGAAAAATACCATTCTTAATAATAAGATAATAGAATACTAACACTACTAATCACTTATGATCACTAATCATCATATGCATAATAATAATGCTAAGGATATTACACATTCAAGAAAATCACTCCTAATACCAATACTAATAATAACAACACCAATAAAAATAATATTAACAGCAATAATAATAATAAAACTAATAATAATACAGAAACCAAGATCAGTACATTTCACATCACATACAAGAGAACAAATAATACATTAAACACAATATACTAGCAATACACAATATAGTGTTATGTACACTACATCACTTACTTTACACACTACTACACAAACAAGCAACCGATTGTGTGTGTATATATATAACTCCATCATTCAAGCAACCATAGGAATACAATAATACATTCACATATACCTACATTCACCCTTAGCATACAAATAGAGGGCATGACTGCACACACTACATAGGTAATATATACACTACACAAGTATACATGCGTATACACACTGTGTACCACACAAACATACAGACACTACCGTATCTGGCACTAGGGCCATTATAATCTACCCACCTTAAAATAAAGTTCGTCCTCGAACTTTCTAACTTAGAGCTCTACCTTAAGGCTAGACTGCTACCCACATTAAGACTCCACTACCCTATGTAAGCATTACATGCACTACCTTACGCACGCCACAGTGCGGTGACCTGCATAGGCCACCAAAATGTAACGCCTCGCTTTCCGGGATACCCCAAGAAGCAAGTGTTACAAAATGAAAAGGGAATTTGATACGAATACGTGCAGGTCCACCGTGCACGTGCTAGGCAGCACACGTAATGCTCCATAAATAGATACAACACCAAGGGAATCAATGTACAACTAACATCATTCGTTCAACTGCAAAAAGGAATAGTATGCAACAAGGGATATCTCATACATGAATAAGAAAGATTACTTACCAAAGAAAAACATCATTCATCTACATTATAATAAAGGTTCAATTACAACTTTACATTCAACCTCCCATTATACAACTCATACACTAACTCACATATACAACACCACCCTATCTCTTATCCCAAATACAACCCTACACCCTCACTACCCAAGGACTCCATCTCCATCCCCAAGGATCTCCAAGCTGTCAACCACCTGTAAAATAATAACGGGACACGTCACAGCGTGACCCAGTAGGAATATCCAACTCCTTATAGTATGTTGTCTCTGCATTATGACATGTTATCAAATGGCATATTTTTACAACTACATGTGATACGTTATTCCATGATGTAATGCAAGCATCAATAGATGGCATGACTTAGCATTATGAGATGGAATTGCATTAAACATAAAGCATGGCATGGCAAGACGTGTTAGACATAAAGGTAAAATATCATCTACTATGGGCAACTACCACAAGCTAACTACAAAATGAACGTGACATAAGGGAAATGTACAAACTACCAAGAGCAACTACTTCAACAAGCTAGTAATGAATGTGATGCCATAAGGGAAAAGAACTACAACATGCCATCAACATGGTGAATGTAACTTAAATACCATGGCAACTACCAAAGTGTCATATAGCATTAAACATGAAGTTACACATGCCATAATGGAACAATTACAACAAGTTAACCATTACACATTGCGTTGAATTTCACAACTTGCTTTAGGCATGATGAAGTAAAAAGAAACATTCTTCGCATAATGAAAGCATTGAAGAACTTAATTAAAAAGTTTGGATACTTGGATATCGAATAGGCATATGGGCATGGACCTCACCCAGTAAAGTGGGTGGAATGCTACGACTTCCCGAGACAAGCTCTTACGAAAGAAGCTGTTCATCAACACAACCAACACTGCCAAACCGCACCAACACAAATGTCCACCCCGTGCGACCTCCCGAGTCTAGCACTTACAAAAGAGGCCGCCCACCACATTAGCAGTCCATCCCATATGACTACTTGGTACCCAAGTTTCCCCCATCACCGTGTCACCCTCATTTAAGAGGACTTAATCATGTTTGCACTTAAGTCAAGTAACTAGCAACAAGCACTTTAAATGTGAATTACCATACCAAAGAATATGAACCACATTAAATAACAAGGGGTGACATGTAGTAGAACGGAAGAACTAAATTACAACTTGAATCATTGCCAATTCAAAAGACTAGTAATAAAATGAATTAATATCCCACCAACATAAACCTTCCAACATAAGCTCCCAATATTTTCCACTATACCATCCCATAAATCATACTCCAAAGCACCACCTCATGGGACATACACATTCTCCATGAACACCAACTTAGGTGGCTAGCATGCCACCTAGCATTTCCATGCCAACAACACCATGATAACTTGAAGCATTTCCATGTAACTTCCTTAGCCATTGCCATGCAAAATTTTAAATACAATTCATGCATTCCTTTACCAAGGATTCGACATAAAAGGGCTACTAACTTTAGCTTTAAGGCAAGCCAAGAGACTACCAACATAAGTTGTTACATTAGCATACAACATTAGGTACAAATTTAGGCCCACCTTGAAAACTACTAATTTTAGAGGGGATGAAAAGCCACTACCTTTAATTAAGCTACACCAAAGTTGTCACTATCTTCTTTTAAGAATGCAATCTCATCGAGTGTGCCCAATTAAATGCAACTAATTAACTACTTTGGCACCCCATTTTGGCATGTTACTACAACAACCAATTAGAACCACGGGCTTGGTGATATAGCAAATTAACATCAAAATTGGCAACTTAGTCACAAGGCATAGGAATGAGGCTAACTTTAATGGAGAAAACCCATAGAGGCATTTCTACAAACACTTGTCATGCATGATCATTCTGGCCACAAAATGAAACCTTTAATATCAATTTCAACTCTATTAGCATCAACAACAACCAACAACAACAATTAAGTAGTAAAGACAACATCTTTACAACCTTACACAAAATGGCATAATGACAAATCCATTTACAACAATTTTCATTAGCAACTATCATGACAACATATCATAAGATAATGCAATATTGACTAACATCTAACACCATGGCATGAAACTCCTTATAATGAAATAAAGATGACATTTTTATCATACAAGAGTTACCAAAATAACACAAGAGCAACTTACTACAAGTAGTTGGAAATCCTACCTAATAAGGATGAAGTCTTCATTGCTTTTAAATCCTCCCATTAAATCCTTCTTTCCTTTTCTTCATCATCCCTTAATTACCATGCAAACTTGGAATTCACCCTCTC
The DNA here is from genome assembly GCA_030789695.1 of Scilla litardierei. Taxonomy (NCBI): domain Eukaryota; kingdom Viridiplantae; phylum Streptophyta; class Magnoliopsida; order Asparagales; family Asparagaceae; genus Scilla; species Scilla litardierei. The sequence goes on from CM061140.1 coordinate 119,766,083, forward strand.
TTAATTAGCATGCAAACTTGGAAAGAAATTAAGAGAAAATAGGAGGTGGGAATGTGTGCTCACGGCAAGGGGAAGAAATGAGGCTCACTGCAAGAACAAAGAAAAAGAGAGAGAGAAAAGAAAGCTAAAGAAATAAAGGAGTGAGAATTCTCTAATTCTCGAGTTTTCTAAGGATAACCATTCATAACATAAAATTACTCAAATACCCTCCATCATCTACCCTTCACCTTCTAAAAATTTACAACATATGCCATAGAACCCTTATTCACACTTGTCCCTCATACTGATTCATGCATACATGTACATCCAATATACACATACATTAACATGTTACCATACATACATGAGTACACATACACATCCCTTAAATGATACCTAGTTAAACATACACACACAACATATATTACTTAGAAAAATACCATTCTTAATAATAAGATAATAGAATACTAACACTACTAATCACTTATGATCACTAATCATCATATGCATAATAATAATGCTAAGGATATTACACATACAAAAAAATCACTACTAATACCACTACTAATACTAACAACACCAACAAAAATAATATTAACAGCAATAATAATAATAATAATAACTAATAATAATACAGAAACCAAGATCAGTACATTTCACACCACATACAAGAGAACAAATAATACATTAAACATAATATACTAGCAATACACAATATAGTGTTATGTACACTACATCACTTACTTTACACACTACTACACAAACAAGCAACCGATTGTGTGTGTGTGTATATATAACTCCATCATTCAAGCAACCATAGGCATACAGTAATACATTCACATATGCCTACATTCACCCATAGCATACAAATAGAGGGCATTACTGCACACACTACATATGTACAATATACATTACACAAGTATACATGCGTATTCAAACTGTGTACCACACAAACATACAGACACTACCGTATCTGGCACTAGGGCCATTATATAAAGAGGAACAAATAATACTTTCGGCCCCCCTCTTTATTTCCTTTGTCCACTTCCCCCCTCGGGATCCGTTCCCGCCGAACCCTACTCTACCCTAACACCGACTTTCGGTGCACCTCCTTTTTCCCTCTTTATAAACCCCCCTCTCCTTCCTCACCAAGCCATCCCACGGCTCCCCCCTTCGCTCCACCATCACCCCCACCTCACCCCTCTCGCCCGAGATCCTCCCGGCCTCTCCCCCAAGCGAGCTCGACCCGTCCCACCTTAAGATCCGCTAGCTTCCGCTTCGCTCCATCCTGGAGGCCCTCCCTGCCATGGATCGTCAGCCAGTCGCAGCCCTCGCCGTCGCAGATCACCAGCCACCGATGGCCCATCAACGACTTTGGGGATTGTTGGGCTTAGCAACAACCCTCGTCACCACCCTCGCTATTACCGTGTGGTCGGGATATTGGGAACCCGCCGCTATTGGTATTATTTGGAGCTCCTTTTTCTGGTTCTTCCCCCTTGAGCTGCCCAGCTTCGATTCCCTCTTAGGGCTGCTCCTTCGTGTTTGTGGGTTCATAACTTTTTGGTCATTGAACTGTTTAGGGCTGATGGTGATGGCAGTAGATATCGACCATTGGTGTTGGCATCTAGTATTATTGGCGACGATTATTGGCTTGCTTTTGGCCTTAGGTTTTGATTTTGGATGTCTGTATTGTGCTCGGATTTGGGAGACGGCTAGGATGTTGGCTTCTTGTTGGATGTTATGGAAACTGCTGGAAAAAGTGGTAGCGATGATCTTGACCCTCGAGAATTGGCCTTACATTTGCCTATACGTATCGATCTGGATATTGACTTGTAATTTGGTAGCATGGCAGATGAAGTCCTTTGTGTTCGGCTGGTTAAGTTGTAGCAGCGCGAATGCATTAGCTTTAGCCATTACGTTAATGTATGCTATATTGATGACTTACTTGGCTTGGCCCCGTTAGTCATCATTAGCCTAAGTTGAAATTTTAAGCTTTATGATCTATCTTTTTGATGTGAATATTGATTAGTTTGCTATTGACTATCACCTCAGGTTCCAAGTTCGAACAGACGTTATTATAATAATTATCATTTTCATGTAATGCCATATTAATCCTTGGCGACTTGAAAAGTCAAAATAATTATTATGATGATACTGGTCGGGACTAGTTACGGAAACTATGGTGATGTTAATAGTATATATTTATTAGTAATATCTCTTGTTTTCTTGATGCTATGATATCACATTATATTTCATGCTATTAACAACTAATTTTCTAAATCATTCGCCTAGTTTTCCATTTTATCATTTATTTGTTTGAGCTTCTTAATAACAGTAATTATTTTATTTTATAAAGTTTTAAGAAATTCCGAGGACGGAATTATTTTAAGGAGGGTAGAATGTAACGGCCTGTATTTTTCCAATACTTTTAAATTAAATATTTAAAGTAATTTCATTTTTAAAAGGTAATTTGTAATGGTTGATCAGGAGTTTTAAACTGATTTCAAAAATTCTTATAAAAATATTTTAGAGCATTAGACTTATTATATTGTATTTCGACAATTTCAGATTTCCTCAAATGCCCAAAACATTTCTGCTAAAATTCATCTCCCAAAATTACCGTTTTGATTCGGCGAATTTATTTTCTATCCAAACATTTTCAAAATGTCTTCAAACTTCTACAGTAGCATCCTATGATCATTTAGGGCCTCCCACATTAATTTCGTAATTTTCGGATATCATTTCAGGCTAGAACCCGCAAACCCGCTTTCTAAATGATTTGGTTTAAAACTAGTATTTTTGTAGCTCAAATCCCAAAACGGATCTTGTATTCACGATCCTCGTGACGATACGATCACGTGGGTACGTTTTCGTAATTTTTCGGAGTCATTTGCGAAAACGGGTTTGTATTCATCCGGTTTTACTAATTACATCCTTAATGACCTTTTTTACTCTTACTATTACTATTACTAGCTACTTTTAACTAATTAACTTTTACCTCTAATCAATACCCTAACCCCCTAACCAACGCATTTAACCCACCGAATGGGTTGGCCAGATCCGACATGCCAACCCATTCTATTTATATCACATTCGTTTAACTCAATTATTTTTTTTAACATAGTAAAATATTTTCTGACACCTATAAATAACCCCCCCGGCTCAAATGTTAAAGCACACAATAATCCCCCCAGCTCTCAAAAATGAACTGAGGCCATCTTCTTCTGTTTTCGCACAAACCCATTCTCCTTTCGATAACCCATCGCCTCCTTCTTTATTTTCGTTCGTATTGAAACCAAACCCCACCCACGCTTCACCCTCTCCCTAACACACTCTCTCCCCTGTTATTTTTCAAAACGCAAGCTCGAAAATAACCCAGGCGCCGCCCGCTTCACTCCCTATCGCCCTCACTCCGGCCTCGACCGCCGCCGTAAGCCCCGCCCCCGCCACCAACCCGACACCGTCCGACGCCGCTCCGCCCTGTGCCCCGCCTGACGCCTCCCTCTCTCCGTCTCACATCGCCAGCAAACACCCGCCCGAGCTCCATTCTCCGCCCACTGCCCACAGCGAACGCCGCCCGCTCTGATCAGCAGCACCGCCGCCCGAGCGCCCTCGCTCCACTCCCCGAACCACCGTCGCGCCTCCGCCCCTTCTCCGACCACCGCCTCGCCGCGAGACCTCCGCTGCAGTGCCGAACGAAGATCGCCGCCGCTCTTCGATCTGCTCCGAGCTCTCCGACGAGCTCCCGCTCCCGCAGCGCCTCCGTACGCCGCCGTCAGCGCCCCCGAGCGCGCTGCCACCGTCCAACGCCGTCGTCCGCCTCCGCCTCCGCCGACGAGGCAAACAGCGAAGTCCCCCCTCCGGCGATCGAACGGTGGGTGCATAAGTGTAATCGATGGCACAACCGTAAATAAGGAAATATTTCGTATTTTCTAATTTTTAAATAATTATTAATAGAGTTTAATGGTTTTTAATCCATAATTAAATATACAGGGTCCAGAAAAATATGAGGATAGCCCTGAAAAATCAGAAACGATATTTCGGACGCAATGGCGCTGGTCGCACCTCGATCAGATGCCTACTTTTTCCAGAATAAATTTTTAAACCTAAAAGATAAATACGTATAATTTGTTCTAAAAATCATAACTCGTTGTTTTCACTCACAATAATAGGTGATAAAATTATATGTGATGATAATCTTCGAGACGGTAATTTTGAATGTTCATTCGAGTAATTTCGACTAGGATTGCTCCCGGAACAATTTACAGAAGATACGCGCCACTTAAATAAATTGGGTTTTTAAACTAGTTTTGAGTTTCTAAAAATTATAAAAATTACTATAGACTTCAGAAAAATATTCCCTCTTGCAGTAAAACTATTTTTATCATATATAGTCTATATAAAAATTTAGGACCCTTTCCATCGCCGTTTTAACCAGTTTTAAAATCAGACACTCAACTTAAATAAATAAGAAAATAGGGTATTCTCTAACTAGTTATCTCTTGTGTTTACAGGTAGCAAATCTCGTGCATCGACACTAGATCCAGTCCCGGATCACTACCACCACCTCGAAGATGGTAAGTCACGACATGTTCTAAATTTAGGAATCTAGTCCGATGTGCTTGTACGAACTTGTAGCACCGCACTACTACGTGCTCGAAGCACGGAAGCATACGACACCTTCTTGTGTTGGACTTGTCTTTGTCCTTTGTACTTGGCACAGTCCACTTGGAACGTCCCGTGGAACAATCATGTAAAGAACTTGTACTCGACACGTCACCGGGGTTTCAGGGTAACTCATAGTTTGCGAGAGTACGGGAGTGACTAGAGTTCGATCTTCCTGTCATGTCGCCTGTGTTTCGGCACCCTGTCCTGTTGCCTGCGTTTCAGCAAACCATCCTGCTGCCTGGGTACTGGCATTCGTCTGGGTAGCACCCAGGCAAGAGACGAACTGAACGGTCACATATTGTACTCTTCGACTTGAGTCACGTAGTTCTAGTGGAGCTTGCACGGTTACTTCCTTACAGTCATGCACTTTACTTTCTACACTTGTACAGAAACTACACCGTACCTTACTTTACTTCAGCTTGTCATACTTGTACAGTACTCCTTTTCTTTGTTTAGAATTGGTGTGACTTACCTTCGGTTCCACTTGTGGCACCGGCAGACGACGACATGATCGAGGAGATTGCCCCAGAGTACGAGGAGCCTGCGTACAGCCCAGAAGCTGCGGAGGTTTAGCTGTTTTGTGCTTGAGTGTGTGTTGTGAGATGTATTTCCTTTTCTGCATTTCCTTTCCGTATTCCCTTTATGTATCCTGGTGAGAGAGTGCTGGTTGTTGTTGTACTTTAATTTGTGGACTGTAATAATGTTGAATGCTGGTTTGAGTGTTGTTGGTACATCTCTGCATTGTGGCTATGCTGATTTCACTGGTAAACTGCGGAACCTGTGAGTAAATCAAAGAAGTAACGGGCCCCCGAGAGCGGGTCGTTACAATTTCAGTGTGGGCTTCAGGCCCATCAAGAAAAATGAGAAACCAATTTTAATATTAATACATTAGTATTTATTTGGTGGGCTTCTGGCCCATTAGAGGGTTTTTACATAATATTAATCAACTAATCTGATTTTTTTCTTATTGGGCTGCTGGCCCAAGAAAAAGTATGGGTGTAAAAATCTTAGAATTATTTTTGTTTTATTATATCCTCATGCATAAAGTGTAACGCCCCGCTTCCCGGGATACCCCAAGAAGCAATTGTTACGAAATGAAAAGGGAATTATGATACGAATACGTGCAGGTCCACCGTGCACGTGCTAGGCAGCACACGTAATGCTCCATAAATAGATACAACACCAAGGGAATCAATGTACAACTAACATCATTCGTTCAACAACAAAAAGGAATAATATGCAACAAGGGATATCTCATACATGAATAAGAAAGATTACTTACCAAAGAAAAACATCATTCATCTATATTATAATAAAGGTTCAATTACAACTTTACATTCAACCTCCCATTATACAACTCATACACAAACTCACATATACAACACCACACTATCTCTCATCCCAAATACAACCCAACACCCTCACTACCCAAGGACTCCATCTCCATCCCCAAGGATCTCCAAACTGTCAACCACCTGTAAAATAACAACGGGACATGTCACAGCGTGACCCAGTAGGAATATCCAACTCCTTATAGTATGTTGTCTATGCATTATGACATGTTATCAAATGGCATATTTTTCCAACTACATGTGATACGTTATTCCATGATGTAATGCAAGCATCAATAGATGGCATGACTTAGCATTATGAGATGGAATTGCATTAAACATAAAGCATGGCATGGCAAGACGTGCTAGAGATAAAGGTAAAATATCATCTACCATGGGCAACTACCACAAGCTAACTACAAAATGAACGTGACATAAGGGAAATGTACAAACTACCAAGATCAACTACTTCAGCAAGCTAGTATTGAATGTGATGCCATAAGGGAAAAGAACTACAACATGCCATCAACATGGTGAATGTAACTTAAATACCATGGCAACTACCAAAGTGTCATATAGCATTAAACATGAAGTTACACATGCCATAAGGGAACAATTACAACAAGTCAACCATTACAGATTGCGTTGAATTTCACAACTTGCTTTAGGCATGGTGAAGTAAAAAAAGAAACATTCTTTGCATAATGAAAGCATTGAAGTACTTTTTAAATTGTTTGGATACTTGGATATCGAATAGGCATATAGGCATGGACCTACCGGTAAAGTGGGTGGAATGCTACGACTTCCCGAGACAAGCTCTTATGAAAGAAGCCGTTCATCAACACAACCAACACTGCCAAACCGCACCAACACAAATGTCCACCCCGTGCGACCTCCCGAGTCTAGCACTTACAAAAGAGGCCGCCCACCACATTAGCAGTCCATCCCATATGACTACTTGGTACCCAAGTTTCCCCCATCACCGTGTCACCCTCATTTAAGAGGACTTAATCATGTTTGCACTTAAGTCAAGTAACTAGCAACAAGCACTTTAAATGTGAATTACCATACCAAAGAATATGAACCACATTAAATAACAAGGGGTGACATGTAGTAGAACGGAAGAACTAAATTACAACTTGAATCATTGTCAATTCAAAAGACTAGTAACAACATGAATTAATATCCCACCAACATAAACCTTCCAACATAAGCTCCCAATATTTTCCACTATACCATCCCATAAATCATACTCCAAAGCACCACCTCATGGGACATACACATTCTCCATGAACACCAACTTAGGTGGCTAGCATGCCACCTAGCATTTCCATGCCAACAACACCATGATAACATGAAGCATTTCCATGTAACTTCCTTAGCCATTGCCATGCAAAACTTTAAATACAATTCATGCATTCCTTTACCAAGGATTCGACATAAAAGAGCTACTAACTTTAGCTTTAAGGTAAGCCAAGAGACTACCAACATAAGTTATTACATTAGCATACAACATTAGGTACAAATTTAGGCCCACCTTGAAAACTACTAATTTTAGGGGGGATGAAAAGCCACTAACTTTAATTAAGCTACACCAAAGTTGTCACTATCTTCTTTTAAGAATGCAATCGATTTAAGAATGCAATCTCATCGAGTGTGCCCAATTAAATGCAACTAATTAACAACTTTGGCACCCCATTTTGACATGTTACTACAACAACCAATTAGAACCACGGGCTTGGTGATATAGCAAATTAACATCAAAATTGGTAACTTAGTCACAAGGCATAGGAATGAGGCTAACTTTAATGGAGAAAACCCATAGAGGCATTTTTACAAACACTTGTCATGCATGATCATTTTGGCCACAAAATGAAACCTTTAATATTAATTTCAACTCTATTAGCATCAACAACAACTAACAACAACAATTAAGTAGTAAAGACAACATCTTTACAACCTTACACAAAATGGCATAATGACAAATCCATTTACAGCATTCAAAAATAACAACAATGTTATGAACGAGAAACAGGTTTGGAGAAGGTTGAGGCTAGGAAACCCCTAGCCTCCTTTATATAGTATTCATAATGGTTACTCATGTGGGTGGATACCCAATAGGCCCAATGGGTCCTATTCATAACACTTCCCCTTATCCCACCAACGTGGTATACTCGACTTATGAATACTGAATGATTCATTAGTACTAATGAGTATCTTAAAGGGTGGATACTTCTAGATCCAAGTTAGGGGTAACTGCCTCGTTAAAAACCCTTAGCTATGGAAAACCCTATGGGAAAAACCTGATAGAGAAGGGAAAAGAGTACATCACTCCATAACTTTCCCTGATTTGGGGATGTGTCGAGGGTGGATACTTCTGGATCCAGAGTCAATGTGGTTGCCTTATTAAAACCTTGACTATGGAAAACCCTGTGGGAAAAACCATTAGCCAAGGAAAAAGAGTACAACTCTACAGTTGACTCCCCCTATCTGATCAAGCTTCAGGCTTGCAGATATCCTATATATCTATACATTTATCTCCTATGTGTCTATACATCCATCTCATCTACAACATTCCGAAAGCAAAAGTAAAGTACAAGCATCACTCATCTATACAAGTTTCACTCATATAAGGCAGTAGCTGAAACTGAAGGAGCGCTAGCGAACTTGGTAGACAGCTCCACGTCTCAATTGTCATTGTTTGCGAGGTACTTCAGGACATAGCTCTGTATGTTCTTGAACTGCTCCTTGGGTGATGAGCTTCTCGGTATGGTGGAAGGATGTAAACTTGGGAGAATTCTGTGTAGATCTTCAGGAGGTGGACGTCCCTTTTATGCTATTCGTCGCGATGATCTGTACCCTGCATATGCAAATACATCTAACATAGAGGATTTTTCCTCGACCCTTGGAGATAGCGCAGAAGCAACATATCTCTGGTCCAGTGATGCGCTGCAGGCGCTGCATTGTACCTACTTAATAGCTATACTGCTAACGCTCAAGAGAAACACATGCAGTTGACCAGGTAAAAGAGTGTTCCAAAGACACTTTAAGATACTTCTGGACCTTGTATATTCTTCCCCTCTTCCCGCTAACGGAAATGGGTCTTTTAATATATATCCATACAACCAAATAGGTGTATTTAGTGGAGAATGATTTTAATGTTTCTTCATCAATCGTCATTGTATGAAGTTTTCATCTTCGGGATGATTAATTATCGTCATCTTCAGGATGATGGTTCATTTCCAGGATAATAGTTCATCTTCGGGATGATTGTTCATCTTCAGGATGATTAATGTCATCTTCAGGATGATAGTTCATCTTCAGGATGATTAATGGTATCTTCAGGATGATAGTTCATCTTCAGGATGATTAATGTCATCTTCAGGATGATAGTTCATCTTCAGGATGATTGTATTCTGTAAGCCTAGAATTTATGCCTAGCTAGGACTTTCATATCATATTTGATAGATAGGCTTTAACAGATATTTCGGTATTTTTTCTTCAGGAGATCCGATAATATTTTGAGTTATTAAAATAATCTCAATTCTTTTAATTTGCTCTCTTAAGAACAATACTATTTTTAAGAGGTGCAAACAACAACCTTTTAGTATGAGTCCTTTAAGGATCTGTGTCTAGGTTGTCTTTCCTTTAATCATATTATTAATATGTGTCCCAAAAAGAAAGTAAAGTAAAGTAAAAAATTTATATATGCAGTTGAAGAAATTTTATATCGGTAATGTTGTCACATCCAATAGCAACATCAACCAAAAATTCCATCTTTTTGCCATTCGTTGGGTTACACCTTGACATAAACCAGTCAATGCATCAGATTCATCTTGTAAGTGAGTTCAGCTCATCTTACTTGATTACTTCCTGGTTTGAGCGATTTATACATCTAAAGCTAAAGCAAATTAGAGTGCTTATAGATAACGATTTTATTATAATTCTCATACAATACTCAGTTATCCCACAGGATTTGATATCATTTTTGATATCAGGACTTTAGGTCCATACACCTCATATTTCATAAGTGAGTCCAGCTCACCTTATTATTGCCTCATTCCACATTATTATAATTTAGCCAAATCTCTATCTTTGCTTCAGGCAAAGCAGAGTTGTGGAATCGATATTAACTGGCAAAGTGAAATATGAGAGAATTTGTCGACAAAATGTGTTCTTTCTTGTCCAAAATTCACCCTGTACGTACTATAAACATTTGATTTCTCCCAGAGGTGTCTCCTTCACGACGCGTTAAAGAAGTGAAGGTTCTGGGACGGGTAAAGAATATGGACAGATCCAGAATGGGTCCTTAGCAACCAAGTTGCAATAAGGTTCTGGATTTGAGCTCACTTTCCTATGGTGATATTGCTTTTTCGGTCTCCAGGAGTAGATTTCTCTCTTTGGAGCCTAGTGGTATGTCCTCTCATCTCTTAAGGACATCCACTTCTGCTACTGGTGGATTGCATCCATTGTATTTGGTATGTCAATCCTAGCTGGATTTTTAGTAGCAAGGATGTGAAAGATTTGACAATATTTAAATTGTCAGTCTGATTATAATCAGATCATATGTATTTACTTTTTAAATGGTCAATTTGAGCTTCAGGATCATAGATGATTTGAACCAAATAGGGAATTGAAGGATCTTCAGTATCATTATTACCATCAACACACAATCTATAAGATGTGTACTAATGCCTTACTCATACGAGATTTATTCATCAAGGTTGGTTAGTCCTGATGAATGTGTTCTCTTTATGGCATCATGACGGTTTATGTAGTGTTGCTTCAGGAACACATACACAATGTTGCGGACATACCATCTTTAAGATGTGCTCTAAACCCATTCTTACAAAATGTTTATATGGAGTTGATCAGACTAATATAAAAAGGTTCTAATGGTGTGTTTAGCTGAGTGTACGCAACCACTGTTGCTAATTATTTATGATTTCCCATTTTTAATCCAAAGTTACCACTATTTTTTAAAAAAATGTGGTTGGGTAATGACCATTTAGAGGATATATATTGATGAGTACACAAAACGATACATCATCAGTCATATTAAGGGAGTGGACAAAGCCTATTTATATCACTTAAATACTCCCAAGAGACCTAAAGGTCTTCATTATCTATAATGATGATGGTATATCATCTTAAATTCGTTTGAGGAAGTGGGGAGAGTCAATGTCCATGTGAATGGAGATGATCTCATAATCATTTTTCCCTTTTGAATGGGACAATGAAAGTTTCACCCTTTTTGAAGAATCTTCGGGTTCGTCTGGTTGATGATGTCTTGCACCATCACTCCAGGGTGATATCGATCCAAAGTTGGTCGATTCTGGACACTTCTGGTGTTCCAAATTAATTCCTCTTTTTGAATTTATGTGGGACTTTTGAAAATTCCATTAAAATGCTCAAGTTAATTATGTCCGTTAATAGTTGAACTGTGTTCAAACTGTGAAGGATTACATCTTCACATTGACTATTGTGCGGATCATTATGGGACAAAGCTTCAGGCTTCATTTATTTCTTGAGTCATTAGGGATTTCGTTTTGACGAATATCCTTTGAAACTGTATAATTTTCAGATAGTATATGGCATCCTCATTTTATTTTTAGGGGTATTCAAGATAGCAAATCATTTGCAGTAAAATAAAATGTATTAAAACTACAAGAGAATAATACTGATGATTTTGTTAAGTCAACAAGTGACATAGTGTGATGTGTGCTCTTGAAAACATACAACTATAATCAAGCTCATTAAGATTTATGTTATGACTGTTGGGAAATTGGCGGTCCCTTAGGGCACAAAAATTCTAGTCCCGTCCTAAGTCGGACGGAACATAGACAAAAAAACAGAATTGCAGCGGAAGGAAAACTAGTTAATCTTAATTAACATGCAGTTAAAACAATTTTAACTTAGCCCT
>CM061140.1:119778483-119831669 GCA_030789695.1 Scilla litardierei
AAGCCGCCACGACACCCCGTGGCTCTCCCAAGTCCAGTACGCCCCCGAACGACGTTGAGTCACTGCTTTTGCCACGTCGTTCGCTGTTTTGGGCCCTAGGCGTCGTCCCCCTTGTGCTCGCTGTGACGCGGCTCTTTGGCGTCGCTCATTTTTCCTACCGGCTGCTACCAGGCTCGCTTTCACTGTCCACCGCCTCCGCTCACTGCCCCACTTCGTCCGCTGCCCGAGCGTGTCTGGCTACGCTACCCGTAGTCGAGACGCCGTTGACGCCGCAGGGCTCACGATCTTCCGGCATCGTGGCCGTTACCCCTACCATTCACATGCTGCCTCGTTGCGCTACTCGCAACCAAGGCAATTCTGACGCCGTCCCCGTTGTCGTGACATCTCGGCTGCGCTACCCCGCAGCCGCTGCGATCCTGAGACGATCCCGAGACGACCTCCACTGCGCTACCCGCAGTCGGGGATACGAGCACTGCCACCGTCTCCAGACCCGACGCCAGATTCAAATGCGCGTTCCGCACACCAGGTTAGTGCTCTAAACTCGTAGCGAAACCCACACCGTAGCAAACTGAACCTTAACTAAAATTGGACAACTATAATTAAATTTACTTTTCCGCACCAGTAAAACGCTGCTCACCGTAGAAATCGACCATCGGACAAATTTTCTGTGCACATAGGGTAGTGGTCGATTTAGGTTGATAAAACACCAAAATTTTGATGATTGACAAATAGGATAGCCCCGATAACCTAGACACGAACCCTAATAGGACTTGATGAAATTGCGACCTGACATCGTCGCCATGACCTGTTTCAGACGGACTACCGCGGACGCGACGCCTGGACGAGACGATTCGAGAGGACGACACACTCGCCATCGCAGGCAAGTGTACCCACTTGCGTTTTGACCGTGCTTTGGTCTTAGATTGCTAGAACTGTTAGACTGTGAATGTATAGAACCGGACGTGAAATGATAGCGTCCGGGACGACCCTTGACGGCTCAGACTTGACGACGAAGTCTGAGCCTGACAACAACAACTTTTTCATGCTGTAGGGCTATCATGTGTGTGCGTGTGTGTGGACACCCTAGAATAACCTTTCCCATCGTGTCACGTCACGTCCCGTCTTGCACAGCCCGCTGGGCAATAGGGCACTCGCCGAGTGATCCCTTGTACTGATTCACAGCCTGCGGGCAATAGGGCACTCTCCAAGTTGAGAGAGTGATCCCTTGTACTGATGCACAGCCCGAGGGCAATAGGGCACTCTCCAAGCTAGAGAGAGTGATCCCTTGTACTGATTCACAGCCTGCGGGCAATAGGACACTCGCCAAGCTAGAGCGAGTGATCCCTTGTACTGGTGTCTTGTCTTGTCTTGTCTTGGGGTTTGGGGTTGGGTTGAGCGTGCGCACGGCAAGAGGGTCTGATCCCCCTCGAACCGTAAGGCGTGAACCCTTTTCGTGTCTCACTTGTCTTGTCCTGCCTTGCTTCCGTCACGTCACGTCTTGTCCTGACACCTGTAGATTAGTCCCGTAGTTGGTAGCACACGCTACGACTACTACTTGTCCCGTTTTACTTTTCCCGCTACGTTACTTCCTGTTATGTTACCCTGCTATAACCACAGCATGCTAATCAACCAGTAAAATGTTGTGTAAAAGAACCTCAGCATGTTAATCAACCAGTAAACCATTGTTTAAAGTTCGGTGCACTTGCAGTAAAGTCTAACCCTTCTTGTAGACTTTGCCTGACGTACAGTTCCTTTTTCTTAGGTGCTGTACGTCAGGTGTTCAGCCAGAGCTCGTGGACGAGGCAGACTCACTGGAGCACGAGGAGCCGAGGACGTCGACCCAGAGTACGCGCCTGACGCGGACCAGACCTTGAGATCTTTTTAGTCGACACGTTCAGAGGTTACTGCTTTTAGTTTGTCTTTTTGGTAGTTGTTGCCATGCTTAGGCTTCTTTTAGATTTGTACTCGTTGGATATTATTTCTCCATATAAATGAATGCAATTTCCTTTCTGTACTTTTGTTGTTCCTAAACTTTATAAATGCAAGAACCTGAAACTTTTAAAATGGTACCCCCTACAGACGCTTATTGGGTCCGAGCTTCTCAGCTCTGGCCTAAGCTGGCCTTTGTCACGCTTCGCCTCCGTCCATTTTGGGAAGCGGGGCGTGACAAATTCCCTGGCTGAGTTCCGCTGGACCGCAATGTCGCGAATCATGATTGTATGACACCTTGGACTATATCTAAGTCAAATACGTTAATGATCTTTTTCAAGATTAGCCATAGCCCTCCTTGTTTTAGGGGTTAGCAACTATAGGGCCCGTGTTACAGTTGTTGAGATACACTCAAGCTGTGACATGGCAACCTTGTAGAAACCAACTTCTTAAATACATAAGATGACATCTTGACTTGACCCAAACCGACGTTGTCATGAATACACCGAGCGGCGGCGCAAGTTTAGTCAAGGATGTAGTCTGCCTAGATGTAGTCTAAGACCTGACCCAAACCGACGTGTCGTGCATACACCGAGCTGAGGGGCAAGTCAGGCTAGACATGAAAACAAGGGTCCGACTAGACTAGACATTGTGATTTGGATGAGCACACTCATGATCACGAATGGCTAGGGGAAAAAACCGATTAAGAGAGTCATATCCGATATGATCGATGAAGAGTCATCTTCCAATCGCAGAGTCAATCAACTTGTTGAGCTACACTCAAGGTTGTTTAGACTCAAGGTGGTTGGAACTCTTACCCATTAATTTTAATTCGATTAAATCGTTCGTTATTAAGCTTTAAAATGATCGTAAATATAGTGGGAGGATATAGATAGATAAAAGCCAATCTACCGATATTTAATATTGAACATATGCTAAAACTAGGGCAAGACTATGTTTACCGAAGGAATCCGAACATATAATATTGGAATTAGTTAACTGGTTAAATAGGTTGATTAATTGAATATCAGGTTAAATTCTAATTGATAGAATTAAATTATATTTTCGTTGACAATAAATGACCTTCTAAAGAACAGACTTAAGAAATATGATTTCATTAAGTTCTGTGTCCAACAAATAAATTAAAGCTACATGTCACTCGTCTCTATATGAGGCAGCTTGAACATATAGGACATTCAAAGTATGTTTCTCCCTACAACTTGTCGAGCTACCCTCAAGGTTGTATGGACAAACAATTTTGATCCGCAAAGTTCGAAAATTCGATCAAACTGTTTGAGTCGAATACAAGTGCATGAGCGATGCAAGACTATGTATCCCAACCGGATCTTGAGACAAGCAACTTCTTGAGCTACACTCAAGATTGCAAAGCTCAAGCGTTTGGATACATAAGTTGCTTGCATATCTATTTATTTATGTTGATATCTAAATGTGATTTCGAAAAGGAAGAAGGCACTTCGGAAAGTCAATTGAGAAAGTTAGTTTAATTTATCATAATAGAGGCATAAGTAGGAGGAAATGAAAACGTGACATATTTTGATGTCACATTTCGGAATAAGTTGTTATACAAAAACGTCTAACACTTTTTTGACGAATGTCGTCACCTTGCTTCTGAAGCAATGTTTTGTGTTAAGTAATTTGTAATAACTATATATATATATATATATATTAAATGTTAATATATATAAATACACAAGGTAGTAGCAAACTTATATGGTAAAATTAGACTAGGCCGTATCAAGAGATTAAGCTTCACAAGTCACATAAAGAGGGGTCTGACCTCTCGTATCATGAAGTCTATGGACACTTGTGAGTCTTAGCATCTTAGATAGAAAGGCCGAAAACCATCTGTAAGACAGTGTGAGAATGATTTGTCAAACTCAGTCTCATACATACTGATGTACCCGAGTCTATTTTTAACAAAATAAGTTATTCGTATATTTTACTAAGACACGTGTTCTTGATGAAACGTAAGTCTGATAAAATAAAGAACAAAATGACGAAAGTATTTAAACTGATTCGATTAGATCGAATGGTCAAATACTTAGCTATATAAAATCTTGTGTAATTAAAAGAAAATGTGATTTTCTCTCAGGTCAAGTCTGTTAACACATCAGAGTGTTAAAAGGTATGAATCACACTTAGTTAGACTTGGTGCGATCCATAAATAAGTGACTCTGAGTTAACTCCTCCCTCTGGGTTAAGTCCCAGATAGTAATGCCTAGGTTTTGATAATGTTCTATAAGGACATTATCAATAATATATTCAATAAATCAATCGTAAGGAAGTTGTATTATTACTCGAATCTCGTGAGACGGATTGTCGAGTTAGACATCATAACTGATGATGACTTAGTCAACTTCCGGGATGAAATTCGGAGTAGTAACTCCGATTTAAAACTTGATGCAATCAGAATAGTTCCGTCTGCGTAAATAAATTTGAGAATTTAGTTTACGTACCCAAGGAAAATGTTTCCTCACTTACTGCAAGTAAATCTTTAAGTTGAAAGGTTGGTACAGAAAGAAAATAGTGAAGTACAATCATGTTGGTCGAGAACGTTTTTTTCATCCTAATTCCTATAAAACGGATTAAGATGAAACCAGTTTCGCCAACAGATGTGTACAGATCTACTCGGACCAAAGCCGATGTAAAACGCTTAAGTTGACCATGAAAATTGGAGCATTCACTTATAAGTTCGGTTTTCTAAATATGATTTAGACAGACTGACTTATATGAATTAGCCAGATAGTTTTCAAGGTCAGTGGGAGCGTATAAATTACATGCGAATCATCAAAGGGATGGAACATACATTTTGACAAAGTAATCAAAAGGTTTGATACTTTATCAAGAATAGATATAAGCCATCTAAAATGACCATTAACAAATTTAAATGATTATCGTAAGGTACGATAAAACTGGATAAGATCCAAGTAAAATAAAATATTATGGATTCCGACAGACCAAATGAATTATTTGAATGAGATTCAAATGGTTGGTCTGACATGAACATAGAAACCCCTTAAGTCTATAGTGTAGACGGTTTTGGCAGATCCACTCACGAAGGCTCTATCACATGAAGTCAGGAAAACTTATGTGTAAAAACGATATTAGATATCGAGATAAATGGGCCTGAGTGCAAGTGGGCGATGTAGGAATATGATGCCCTCGAGGCCATTTATCCCTGTGTGAATAGATAAAACATCTTATTCGTAATAACAGTAAGCTGTTTGGTAATAATTTATCTAAGTTATATTGTAATGTAGTTAACATTAGATATCAACTTAGGTAAAGTCCTGAGACTTTATGCAAGGTCAAACAGGTATCGAGATGAGTATCTCGATCATGGAGAAACGTTTGACCGTCTGTAGCATAAGTCTAAAATGGTTCGTGGTCGTAGATGTTTCGAGACAAGGATATCGAAACATCGGATAGACCATTGTGTCTTAGTCTTCACCGTTTAGCGGTGGCGATAATCTCATGATCGCTTGACTTGGCGAAGTCGAAGACGAGACACAGGTGCTCATTAGAATGAGTTCACTGAACGATCCACTAGAGTTATCATATGGTTATATTGACCAATCTATCAGTGATAACTCTGAGTGATGATAGGATAGTTGGTCTTTTGACTTGAGGTCATTTTGACAAACATGTGCGTGAACGGTGCCACTTATATCAACTGACCTAGCTTCGAGGCAATGCCTGTCGAAATGTCTTTTGATTGGGTGTCACTTGAAACGTACGAGGCGAGTAATGACCAAGAGAGGATTCGTCTCTCCCGGTCAATGGGAGTTAGTGTCATAGAGTTAGTTCGGTCTTTAGTAAAAACTCTGCGCAGAGTATGTTGGAAGAAGTCCAACATTTATTGACTAAAGATTGATCGAAACTAACCGGAGTCAAGTTATTGGGGTTGACAGTTTAACCGTACCCCAGACTTGATCTACACGACACAATTTAGACGAAGAGAATATAACTACGGAACTCATCATGGAAACAGTCAGGTGGTCCCGATAATACTCATGTCAATGAGTTAATCACATAATGATGATTCCTGAAGCATGGACGACAACCACTGCTCGTGGTCACTGCCGTATAGGGCTTCAAGCCCAACCTGTTGTAAGGGTCAGGCTGTAGGGTCTCACACAGAGTGCGATTCTTCGTCTAGTAATAGGTAGAAATTAGTTAGGGAGAATAATTGCATTTTGATGTAAGGGATGGAATAATTGCATTTGATGCAATATGGTAATTTAAGCTCAGATAGGGACTATTTTGCATTTGATGCAAAAGCGATTAAATGTGTATTAAATTGTTTAATACAATATTTAATAATAATAAACGCAAAGGAAAAGTTCACGGGTAAGACGAGAATGTCCCGGTCTAGACCCAGGTTCGAACGGCGTCCAAATCGGACACCAAATGCTCAAGTTAGAGCCAAAACAGCCCAAAGGATCAGACCAGGCCAGGCTCAGTAAAAGCAAGGCAAAACAGGCTGCCTGGGCTAGCCCAGGCGCGGCCTGGGCTCTGCCCAGGCGATTTTGCGTGCGCTAGGATGCGTGGGGCCCACCTGTGGGGCCCACCTCTAGGGTTTTGAACCATAAGTGTGCTGAATCAAATGACGGCTCAGTTTTTGCGAAAAACTAGCCTAGGGCTGATCTTTGGACACTCAATTGGAGGGTCAAACGAACTCCGATTGACGAACGGTTTTTTCCTATGCGTTCACCGTTGAACGCTTGTCGTATTGATATGTTGTATCAATCCTGAAGCTCAACGGTGAGTGAGTTAAAATTCACGGAAGTTTGCACTTTGTGAAGTGCAAACTAACTTGATTTTAATTAACTCATTGTTTAGTCCCACATCGGATTTTGAGAAAAGGGGAGAGTCCGCCGCCTATATTGTAACGACTGGTTTTCATGTATCTGGATTTATTATATTATAATATATGTTTCGGTGGATTTTCTCCTCATGTGTGGTTTTCGTCTCCGTGACTTTCGTTTTCGATCGTTTCGTCGTGTTTTCTCGTTTCTTCCTTAGGATCGTCGATTTCGAAGTATGTCATTCGTGACGGGCTTCATAACGGTCGTATCTTACTATTAGATCAAGCCTAGGAGTCTTCGGAATCGATCCCGGAGCTCCGCGCTCCGTATCGGAACTTTTGGTGCTTATTAGCCGGTATAAGAAGGGGCACCGACCGACTAGATGACGATCCAGTCGGTCGGCAATCCTTCTTGGACCGACTAGTTGGCTTTCTAAATTTCTCAGGAGTTACTGTTTATCGTTAGTCGGTCTAAGAACGTTGGTTGACCGACTAGGTTGCAAACTAGTCGGTCAGCAATGCTTCTTTAACAGACTAACTCTTCAACTTATTTTTGGTATCAATACTGTTCACTCTTAGTCGGTCTAAGAATGTTCATCGACCGACTAGATGACAAACTAGTCGGTCAGTAGTTGTTCATCGACCGACTAAATCCAAATCCTATTTTCGTTCAGAAGTTACTGTTTACACTTAGTCGGTCTGCGTTGGTTGACCGACCGACTAGTTGCCAAACTAGTCGGTCAGTGGTTGCTCTTTGACCGACTAATCTGTGTTAAAACCCTAATTTCTGGGCAGCCGCCAGCCCATCCTATTTAAACCCCTCCCAAACGTTTTCTTCTTCCTCCACTCGACCCAAAACCCTAGTTTCTCCCCCATTGAGCCCCCATCTTCCTCAAACCCTTATTTCTTCATTCCAAGCCCAAGATCCATCATCCAAACCATCCCTCAACACATTCTACCCCTCATCTTCCCCAAAATCTCATCAAATCCCCAAAATCCCCCAAAAACCCTAGTTCTCCAAACTTCTCCATTCATTACCAGATCTGGTCCCTAGGTTCTCCGGAGTGTTTCTTCCGCCTCCTCTCGGTAAGAAATCGATCTCTTGATGTTTTCATAACCTATTTGTATTTTTATGAAACCCTAATGAATGAATGTTGTTTTGATGATTGTTTCCCCATAACAGCGATTTCCCCGTAGATTAACATCCGCGAGACGAACCTTCGTGATCGTCATCCCTGGTGCTAGGCAAGTGAAACTTGCCACTTAGGGTTTAGGCCATGTCTTAGGCCATTTTGCTTGTTGTAGGCGTAAAAGAGGCTAGGCGATGAAATGATACTCGCCTAGGCGCAAATTTAGGAACTAGCTTGACAACAAAGCTAGGTCCGACATTTATCATGTTGCACAATTACCATGTCATGTTTAAATTCCATTAACTGTACGCAAATTAATTGTCATGTCATTGCATTCTTTAAGTGATCCTGTGATTGCGTAGCATCGCTACAATACTTGTGTTTCCTGGCTCGTGACCAGAAGCGAGCATAGTGAGTTGCTAACCCCAACGCTCGATATTGAATTGTGAACTAAGAAACAAGCTCCCGTGCGGGGCAACCCTGGCTCACTTGCTGGGCTCATGTACAGGGACCCTGGCTTGTTTACGTGTGGGATGGGGTAAGAGTTAAGCGGTCATTCAACTGGGGGTCTGCCTGATCAGCAACTGCAGTTGTAAGGCGAAAACTCTGGGGTGGGGTAGTGTTTAGTGCCGATCAGCGTGAATGTTGTACCATTCAGCTGAAGGGCGTAAACATCTACAAACAACAGTGAAACGTGAATAGTGAATTGATTGAGATTGTTAGTAGCTTGGCTACTCTTGTCTTGTCCCTATACTTGCTCTCTTGTACTTACTGTTGACCATGTCTTAATTGTGCACTCATGTTATAACTGCCATGTCATGCATACTATAACTGCTAGGTTGCTAGTTGCCTTACTTTCAGTTTCCTTGCCCAAGTCTTTTAGACTTGCTGACATGTGCCCCTTTACTCTTTTGGGTGACACATGTTAGATCCTGAGCCTGAGTACCTTGTTGAGGACGAGGTGGTTGCTGACGCCGAGCCCGAGCTTGTGTTTGACGGGGAGTACGTGGACACTGGGGACCAGTCCTAGTGTCTTCATTGTGTTTTCCTTTTGTTTAGACTGCTGTTTTGTTGTCGGTGCGTAGCACCTATACTTTGTGACGTTGTTGCTTTTGTTGGCCTTGTTCTGGGCCTTAGACTCTTTCTTTTAGCCTGGTGGCTTTTCTGGATGTTGAACTTATTTTCATGTCGGACAATTTATGAGATGTGAGAATTTTATTTCTGTCTCTCCTTTTATTATTATTGTTGCTTCGTTTGTGGTTATAGGGACCTGCTTATGTTTTATTGACGCTTATCGGGTTTGGGGTTTCACAGCTCCACTCTCGTGCGGACCTTTTCACGTCTCGCCTCCATTTTAGGGAAGCGGGTCGTGACAGGTTTTGTTTGTGGCCCATGCAGGTCCTTCTGTAACTGCGATTATCGGAATAGCGATAATAATATTAGAATGTCCAATAAACTAAGTTTGACGTCCGAGTCATAAGCTATGAGTCTAATCTGATTCGTTTTCTGTGTCATTAGATGGCAGGAAGGCGATTCACCCGTGGTGGAGGTAGTGGTGTGCTCCCTTATGATGAGGAGCCTGAGCGGAAACCCACCAATGGGGAGATGATGCGGATGATACTCCAGATGATGCAAGTGCAGTAGGGCGTGCTCCTGCAAGTCCAGAATGCTCCACTTGCTCGAGCTGCCCGGGCTCTTCCGGATGCCCCTCGCTCTGAGCCAGGAGCGAAGCAATTTCGGGAGCTGGGTCCCGCATATTTTGATGGGTCTGAGGGTCCTCTGGCTGTCGATGAGTGGATTCGGAACATCGAGGACAATCTGAAGATGGCCAAGATCACCCCGGCTGGATGGGTTGATTTGGCGAAGAGGCAACTCAAGGATAATGCTCGGAACTGGTGGGATGCGGAAGAGAAGATGTTGGTGGAGCCGATAGCTTGGGCTATCTTTAAGTCCAGGTTTGATGAGGAATTCTTTTCGAAGGCTGCGAAGAAGGAGATGCTGCAGCGCTTCATAGATCTGAAGCAAGGGAGCTTGACGGTGGACCAGTACCACCAAGAGTTCACTAGGCTGAGTCGGTTCGCACCGAAGATGGAGCAGGATGCCGATGAGAGGGCTCAGAGGTTCCTGCAGGGACTTGCTTTGGAGCTCCAGAGTTTTGTGTCTTCCTCCGATCTGGACTCTTATCAGAAGGTTTTGGTCGCTGCCAGGAGGCAGGAGCTGAACCTGAGTCAGAGGAGAGGACATGTTTCTGGTGCTGGGAAGAGGCCTATGGAGCAGGCCAGAGCGGTGGTTAGGCCTGGTTTCAAGCCTAATCAGCCAGCTCAGTTTAAGAGGCCAGGAGGGCATATTCTGAAGACTTGTCATTTCTGCGGCAAGCCTGGCCACATCAAGGATCAGTGTCAGAAGTTTTTGGGCCAGTGTCTAGTTTGTGGTGATGCTTCCCATGTCGTGAAGGATTGTCGGCATGCGGGTCAGCTGCGGAGGGCGCCTGTTGCAGCTCAGCCGTTGCAGCAGCGAGCGTCTGTTCCTGCTGGACGTGGAGCAGCCCTTGTTCCACAGAGGCAGGCTTTTCAGCAGGCTGTTCCGTCGAGGAGGCATGCTTTTCTGATGACCGCTGTGGAGAGCGAGGCTGTGGATGAGGTTATCGCAGGTAATCCTCAATCTAGCTATTACTTTCCTAGCTGGTTTGATTGTTAGATTGTGTTGTTTGCTTGAACATGGTTGTTTGCTAGACTAGGGTTTGATTGTTAATTGCTTGTTAGGTGTGGTTTTGGTGTGAACATTTCCTGCACGAGTCCTCTTTGACTCTGGTGCATCGATGTGCATTATTTCTCGGAGCTTCGTGGAGAGGCATTCCTTGTCGACGTCCCCTCTTCCCAAGAGTGGGAATATCGTTACAGGGAATGGCGTGGTCTCGGTGCATCGTGGTTGCAATTCTTGCTCGTTGGTGGTCTGTGGACATGAGCTTTTCGCTGATTTCATTGTCCACGACATCATCAACTATGATGCAGTTCTTGGGATGGACTGGCTTGCGAGCTTCTATGCTACGATCGACTGTCGAATGAAGAAGGTGGTGTTCGAGATTCCCGGACATCCAGTATTTGAGTTCAGCCGTGGTAGCAGTTCGCTTGGTCCTGTCAGATTTCGGGCCAGACCGGTGGAGGTTGTGGCTATGCAGATGGAGTTGGAGTGGCCAGCTGTGGTGCGTGATTTTGGCGACGTCTTCCCTGAGGAGATGTCTGGTTTGCCACCTGATCGGGCTCTAGAATTTTCTATCGATCTTATTCCAGGTGCGCAGGCGATTTCGAAGGCGCCGTATCGTATGGCACCTGCAGAATTGGAAGAGTCGCGGAAGCAGTTGGATGAGCTTTTGCAGAAGGGTTATATTAATCCTAGCGTGTCTCCGTGGGGAGCACCGGTGCTGCTAGTGAAGAAGAAGGATGGTTCGCGTCGCATGTGCGTGGACTATCGGGAGTTGAATGCGGTGACCATTAAGAATAAATACCCGTTGCCTCGCATCGATGATATCTTTGATCAGCTTGGAGGTTCGAGGGTGTTTTCTAAATTGGATTTGAGGAGTGGTTACCATCAGTTGAAGGTGACGAAGGATGATGTTCCGAAGACAGCGTTCAGGACGAAGTATGGACACTATGAGTTTGTGGTTATGCCTTTCGGCGTAACTAACGCGCCCGCGGTTTTCATGAATCTGATGAACCTGATTTTCTACGACTTTTTGGATAAGTTTGTCGTTATCTTTATTGACGACATTTTGATCTATTCGAAGTCGGAGGAAGAGTATGCCTCGCACTTGAGGACGGTATTGGAGATCTTGAGGAAGCATCGTTTGTATGCTATGTTTTCGAAGTGCGAGTTTTGGCTGGATAGAGTTGCTTTCCTTGGGCATGTGGTGACTGGAGATGGTATTTCAGTGGATCCTGAGAAGGTTAGGGCCATCAGAGAGTGGCCTGTCCCGTCGTCTGCGTCTGAGATTCGGAGTTTCCTTGGACTTGCTGGTTACTATCGGCGATTCATTAAGGACTTTTCCCGTATTGCTGAGCCGATGACCAAGTTGACGTGGAAGGATGTACCTTTTGTTTGGTCGGGTGATTGTGAGAGTGCTTTTGGTATTCTGAAGGAGAGGTTGACGACTGCCCCTATTCTTGTTGTGCCTGATCGCAGCGGTGGATTTGAGATCTTTTGCGATGCTTCTGGCAAGGGTCTCGGTTGTGTGTTGCATCAGCACGGACATGTTGTGGCGTATGCGTCTCGTCAGCTTAAGGTTCATGAGAAGAATTACCCGACGCATGATTTGGAGTTGGCTGCCGTTGTGTTTGCTCTTAAGATTTGGAGGCACTTCCTGCTGAGTGAGAAAGTGAAAATTTTCACCGATCACAAAAGCTTGAAGTATATTTTTACTCAGAAGGAGCTCAACATGCGACAGCGTCGATGTTTGGAGCTTATGGCGGATTATGAGATTGATTCGCAGTATCACCCTGACAAGGTGAATGTGGTTCCCGATGCGCTGAGTAGGCTTCCAGCGGTGATGATTTTGACCACACAGTGGAGATTGCAGCAGGATTTTTGTGAGTCTGGTGTTGAGATTGTCCTTCCTGGGGAGGATTCATCGTTGATGTACATGTAGGTACAGTCGACGATCGTGGATCGGATTAAGGCTGGCCAGGCTGAGGATCCGAAGCTGGTGAAGATTCGGGAGCAGGTGGAAGCCGGTCTGCGGACTGACTTTTTGATTCATAAGGATGGCTCGCTGAGGTTTGGAGCCAGGTTGTGTGTGCCAGCTGGGGATATTAAAGAGGAGCTGATGGTGGAGGCACACAGTTCGCCGTATTCTGTGCATCCTGGTGGCACCAAGATGTACCAGGATCTTCGTCTGAATTATTGGTGTCATGGTATGAAGAGGAGTGTGGCTTAGAGTGTAGCCAAGTGCTTGGTTTGCCAGCAAGTGAAGGCGGAGCATCAGCGTACGGCCGGGTTGCTACAACCTCTTCCGATTCCGGAGTGGAAATGGCAACACATCACTATGGATTTCGTGACTGGACTACCTCGGAGTCCGAAGCAGAATGACGCGATTTGGGTGATCGTAGATCGATTGACCAAATCTGCGCACTTTATTCCGTTCCGAGTGGGACAGTCCACTGAGGCGCTAGCGAGGAGATATATGGAGGTAAAATTCTTTTACTCTCCGTTTTATTTCCTTTTCCTAGTTTGGATAGTGATGTAACGTGAATCGTGCAGGAGGTCGTGCGACTTCATGGAGTCCCCGTGAGTATCGTGTCGGACAGAGACACGAGGTTCACATCTCAGTTCTGGCAGATTTTGCAGAAGAGCTTGGGTACGCGTCTGAGTTTCAGCACGGCGTACCATCCGCAGACGGATGGCCAGTCCGAGAGGACAATTCAGATTTTGGAAGACATGCTGAGGGCGTGCATGTTGGATTTCAAGGGTTCGTGGGAGGACCATCTACATTTGGTGGAGTTTTCTTACAACAACAGCTTCCAGGCGAGTATTGGCATGGCGCCTTTCGCCGCTCTTTATGGGAGGAAATGTCGATCGCCATTGAGTTGGGATGACGTTGGTGATCGGGAGTTATTGGGACCTGAGATGATCGTGGAGGCCGTGGATATTGTCAGGAACATTCGGGAGAGGTTGAGGATTGCTCAGGACCGTTTTAAGCATTGGGCGGATGCTAAACGTCGTCCTTTGGAGTTTCAGCCGGGCGACCATGTGTTCTTGAAGATTTCCCCGAATCGCGGTGTGATTCGTTTCGGGAAGCGAGGGAAGTTGAGCCCGCGATACATTGGACCGTTTGACATTCTGGAGAAAGTTGGCGAGGTAGCTTATCATTTGGCCTTGCCGCCATCTTTGGAAGGAGTTCACAATGTTTTCCATGTGTCGCAGCTTCATCGATACATTGGCGATCCGTCTCATGCTGTGGATTTTTCGGAGATTACCGTTCGCCCAGATTTGACGTATGACCAGCATCCAGTGCAGATTCTGGACATGCGTCAGAAATCGCTTCGGAACAAGATTGTCAATCTTGTGAGGGTGATGTGGCGACACGGCTCACCTGGAGAGTCTACTTGAGAGAATGAGGATGAGATGCGAGAGCGTTTTCCACTTTTGTTTCCGGACACGTGAGTGTTTGGAAATTCCGAGGACGGAATTTTTCTTAAGTTGGGGAGGATGTAACGACTGGTTTTCATGTATCTGGATTTATTATATTATAATATATGTTTTGGTGGATTTTCTCCTCATATGTGGTTTTCGTCTCCGTGACTTTCGTTTTCGATTGTTTCGTCGTGTTTTCTCGTTTCTTCCTTAGGATCGTCGATTTCGAAGTATGTCATTCGTGACGGGCTTCATAACGGTCGTATCTTACTATTAGATCAAGCCTAGGAGTCTTAGGAATCGATCCCGGAGCTCCGCGCTCTGTATCGGAACTTTTGGTGCTTATTAGCCGGTATAAGAAGGGGCACCGACCGACTAGATGACGATCCAGTCGGTCGGCAATCCATCTTGGACCGACTAGTTGGCTTTTTAAATTTCTCCGGAGTTACTGTTTATCGTTAGTCGGTCTAAGAACGTTGGTTGACTGACTAGGTTGCAAACTAGTCGGTCAGCAATGCTTCTTTAACCGACTAACTCTTCAACTTATTTTTGGTATCAATACTGTTCACTCTTAGTCGGTCTAAGAACGTTCATCGACCGACTAGATGACAAACTAGTCGGTCAGTAGTTGTTCATCGACCGACTAAATCCAAATCCTATTTTCGTTCAGAAGTTACTGTTTACACTTAGTCGGTCTGTGTTGGTCGACCGACCGACTAGTTGCCAAACTAGTCGGTCAGTGGTTGCTCTTTGACCGACTAATCTGTGTTAAAACCCTAATTTCTGGGCAGCCGCTAGCCCATCCTATTTAAACCCCTCCCAAACGTTTTCTTCTTCCTCCACTTGACCCAAACCCCTAGTTTCTCCCCCATTGAGCCCCCATCTTCCTCAAACCCTTATTTCTTCATTCTAAGCCCAAGATCCATCATCCAAACCATCCCTCAACACATTCTACTCCTCATCTTCCCCAAAATCTCATCAAATCCCCAAAATCCCCCAAAACCCCTAGTTCTCCAAACTTCTCCATTCGTTTCCAGATCTGGTCCCTAGGTTCTCCGGAGTGTTTCTTCCGCCTCCTCTCGGTAAGAAATCGATCTCTTGATGTTTTCATAACCTATTTGTATTTTTATGAAACCCTAATGAATGAATGTTGTTTTGATGATTGTTTCCCCATAACAGCAATTTCCCCGTAGATTAGCATCCGCGAGACGAACCTTCGTGATCGTCATCCCCGGTGCTAGGCAAGTGAAACTTGCCACTTAGGGTTTAGGCCATGTCTTAGGCCATTTTGCTTGTTATAGGCGTAAAAGAGGCTAGGCGACGAAATGATACTCGCCTAGGCGCAAATTTAGGAACTAGCTTGAGAACGAAGCTAGGTCCGACATTTATCATGTTGCACAATTACCATGTCATGTTTAAATTTCATTAACTGTACGCAAATTAATTGTCATGTCATTGCATTCTTTAAGTGATCCCGTGATTGCGTAGCATCGCTACAATACTTGTGTTTCCTGGCTCGTGACCAGAAGCGAGCATAGTGAGTTGCTAACCCCAACGCTCAATATTGAATTGTGAACTAAGAAACAAGCTCCCGTGCGGGGCAACCCTGGCTCACTTGCTGGGCTCATGTACCGGGACCCTGGCTTGTTTACGTGTGGGATGGGGTAAGAGTTAAGAGGTAATTCAACCGGGGGTCTGCCTGATCAGCAACTGCAGTTGTAAGGCGTAAACTCTGGGGTGGGGTAGTGTTTAGTGCCGATCAGTGTGAATGTTGTACCATTCAGCTGAAGGGCGTAAACATCTACAAACAACAGTGAAACGTGAATAGTGAATTGATTGAGATTGTTAGTAGCTTGGCTACTCTTGTCTTGTCCCAATACTTGCTCTCTTGTACTTACTGTTCACCATGTCTTAATTGTGCACTCATGTTATAACTGCCATGTCATGCATACTATAACTGCTAGGTTGCTAGTTGCCTTACTTTCAGTTTCCTTACCCAAGTCTTTTAGACTTGCTAACATGTGCCCCTTTACTCTTTTGGGTGACACATGTTAGATCCTGAGCCTGAGTACCTTGTTGAGGACGAGGTGGTTGCTGACGCCGAGCCCGAGCTTGTGTTTGACAGGGAGTACGTGGACACTGGGGACCAGTCCTAGTGTCTTCATTGTGTTTTCCTTTTGTTTAGACTGCTGTTTTGTTGTCGGTGCGTAGCACCTATACTTTGTGACGTTGTTGCTTTTGTTGGCCTTGTTCTGGGCCTTAGACTCTTTCTTTTAGCCTGGTGGCTTTTTTGGATGTTGAACTTATTTTCATGTCGGACAATTTATGAGATGTGAGAATTTTATTTCTGTCTCTCCTTTTATTATTATTGTTGCTCCGTTTGTGGTTACAGGGACCTGCTTATGTTTTATTGACGCTCATCGGGTTTGGGGCTTCACAGCTCCACTCTCGTGCGGACCTTTTCACGTCTCGCCTCCATTTTAGGGAAGCGGGTCGTGACATAAATAGGGGTCTCCCCCCTTTCTCAAAACCCGTCCCAAGCTCTAGATCTGAGCGGCTCTCGTAAATGTTGGAGCACGCTCGGATCTAGGCTTAAATTAATATTTCTCATCTCCCTAAATTTCTTCCTTACTCCTGAGGGCTTTAGCAAAGCCACGAAGGAGTTCGGATTCTGGATCCGAAATCTAGGCGGAGGTTTCACTCGCGTGAAACTTTCTTCGGCGCGTGGTTGGCTCGGCGGCACGGGGATTTATCGCCTCGGAATGCGGAGCGGATCGAGGAGCGGTTCGGGGAGCGGTTCAAGGAGCGGCTCGGCATGGGACGGGAGCAGCTCGGAAGACGGCGCGGAACATCTCGCCTGCTCCAGGGCTGAGATTCCAGGTATGTGGTTAAAGTATTTTATTAGCATTAGTTTAGTTTAATCGCAGTAGGCTAGATCCTTCTTGGGATGGTCAGATCCATCCTAAGTCGGCATAGATCTTGGCATAGGGTCTTGGACCTTAGGGCTAAGTTAAAATTGTTTTAACTGCATGTTAATTAAGATTAACTAGTTTTCCTTCCGCTGCAATTCTGTTTTTCTGTCTATGTTCCGTCCGACTTAGGACGTGACTAGAATTTTTGTGCCCTAAGGGACCGCCAATTTCCCAACAGTCATAACATAAATCTTAATGAGCATGATTATAGTTGTATGTTTTCAAGAGCACACATCACACTATGTCACTTGTTGACTTAACAAAATCATCAGTATTATTCTCTTGTAGTTTTAATACATTTTATTTTACTGCAAATGATTTGCTATCTTGAATACCCCTAAAAATAAAATGAGGATGCCATATACTATCTGAAAATTATACAGTTTCGAAGGATATTCGTCAAAACGAAATCCCTAATGACTCAAGAAATAAATGAAGCCTGAAGCTTTGTCCCATAATGATCCGCACAATAGTCAATGTGAAGATGTAATCCTTCACAGTTTGAACACAGTTCAACTATTAACGGACATAATTAACTTGAGCATTTTAATGGAATTTTCAAAAGTCCCACATAAATTCAAAAAGAGGAATTAATTTGGAACACCAGAAGTGTCCAGAATCGACCAACTTTGGATCGATATCACCCTGGAGTGATGGTGCAAGACATCATCAACCAGACGAACCCGAAGATTCTTCAAAAAGGGTGAAACTTTCATTGTCCCATTCAAAAGGGAAAAATGATTATGAGATCATCTCCATTCACATGGACATTGACTCTCCCCACTTCCTCAAACGAATTTAAGATGATATACCATCATCATTATAGATAATGAAGACCTTTAGGTCTCTTGGGAGTATTTAAGTGATATAAATAGGCTTTGTCCACTCCCTTAATATGACTGATGATGTACCGTTTTGTGTACTCATCAATATATATCCTCTAAATGGTCATTACCCAACCACATTTTTTTAAAAAATAGTGGTAACTTTGGATTAAAAATGGGAAATCATAAATAATTAGCAACAGTGGTTGCGTACACTCAGCTAAACACACCATTAGAACCTTTTTATATTAGTCTGATCAACTCCATATAAACATTTTGTAAGAATGGGTTTAGAGCACATCTTAAAGATGGTACGTCCGCAACATTGTGTATGTGTTCCTGAAGCAACACTACATAAACCGTCATGATGCCATAAAGAGAACACATTCATCAGGACTAACCAACCTTGATGAATAAATCTCGTATGAGTAAGGCATTAGTACACATCTTATAGATTGTGTGTTGATGGTAATAATGATCCTGAAGATCCTTCAATTCCCTATTTGGTTCAAATCATCTATGATCCTGAAGCTCAAATTGACCATTTAAAAAGTAAATACATATGATCTGATTATAATCAGACTGACAATTTAAATATTGTCAAATCTTTCACATCCTTGCTACTAAAAATCCAGCTAGGATTGACATACCAAATACAATGGATGCAATCCACCAGTAGCAGAAGTGGATGTCCTTAAGAGATGAGAGGACATACCACTAGGCTCCAAAGAGAGAAATCTACTCCTGGAGACCGAAAAAGCAATATCACCATAGGAAAGTGAGCTCAAATCCAGAACCTTATTGCAACTTGGTTGCTAAGGACCCATTCTGGATCTGTCCATATTCTTTACCCGTCCCAGAACCTTCACTTCTTTAACGCGTCGTGAAGGAGACACCTCTGGGAGAAATCAAATGTTTATAGTACGTACAGGGTGAATTTTGGACAAGAAAGAACACATTTTGTCGACAAATTCTCTCATATTTCACTTTGCCAGTTAATATCGATTCCACAACTCTGCTTTGCCTGAAGCAAAGATAGAGATTTGGCTAAATTATAATAATGTGGAATGAGGCAATAATAAGGTGAGCTGGACTCACTTATGAAATATGAGGTGTATGGACCTAAAGTCCTGATATCAAAAATGATATCAAATCCTGTGGGATAACTGAGTATTGTATGAGAATTATAATAAAATCGTTATCTATAAGCACTCTAATTTGCTTTAGCTTTAGATGTATAAATCGCTCAAACCAGGAAGTAATCAAGTAAGATGAGCTGAACTCACTTACAAGATGAATCTGATGCATTGACTGGTTTATGTCAAGGTGTAACCCAACGAATGGCAAAAAGATGGAATTTTTGGTTGATGTTGCTATTGGATGTGACAACATTACCGATATAAAATTTCTTCAACTGCATATATAAATTTTTTACTTTACTTTACTTTCTTTTTGGGACACATATTAATAATATGATTAAAGGAAAGACAACCTAGACACAGATCCTTAAAGGACTCATACTAAAAGGTTGTTGTTTGCACCTCTTAAAAATAGTATTGTTCTTAAGAGAGCAAATTAAAAGAATTGAGATTATTTTAATAACTCAAAATATTATCGGATCTCCTGAAGAAAAAATACCGAAATATCTGTTAAAGCCTATCTATCAAATATGATATGAAAGTCCTAGCTAGGCATAAATTCTAGGCTTACAGAATACAATCATCCTGAAGATGAACTATCATCCTGAAGATGACATTAATCATCCTGAAGATGAACTATCATCCTGAAGATACCATTAATCATCCTGAAGATGAACTATCATCCTGAAGATGACATTAATCATCCTGAAGATGAACAATCATCCCGAAGATGAACTATTATCCTGGAAATGAACCATCATCCTGAAGATGACGATAATTAATCATCCCGAAGATGAAAACTTCATACAATGACGATTGATGAAGAAACATTAAAATCATTCTCCACTAAATACACCTATTTGGTTGTATGGATATATATTAAAAGACCCATTTCCGTTAGCGGGAAGAGGGGAAGAATATACAAGGTCCAGAAGTATCTTAAAGTGTCTTTGGAACACTCTTTTACCTGGTCAACTGCATGTGTTTCTCTTGAGCGTTCGCAGTATAGCTATTAAGTAGGTACAATGCAGCGCCTGCAGCGCATCACTGGACCAGAGATATGTTGCTTCTGCGCTATCTCCAAGGGTCGAGGAAAAATCCTCTATGTTAGATGTATTTGCATATGCAGGGTACAGATCATCGCGATGAATAGCATAAAAGGGACGTCCACCTCCTGAAGATCTACACAGAATTCTCCCAAGTCTACATCCTTCCACCATACCGAGAAGCTCATCACCCAAGGAGCAGTTCAAGAACATACAGAGCCAGGTCCTGAAGTACCTCGCAAACAATGACAATTGAGACGTGGAGCTGTCTACCAAGTTCGCTAGCGCTCCTTCAGTTTCAGCTACTGCCTTATATGAGTGAAACTTGTATAGATGAGTGATGCTTGTACTTTACTTTTGCTTTCGGAATGTTGTAGATGAGATGGATGTATAGACACATAGGAGATAAATGTATAGATATATAGGATATCTGCAAGCCTGAAGCTTGATCAGATAGGGGGAGTCAACTGTAGAGTTGTACTCTTTTTCCTTGGCTAATGGTTTTTCCCACAGGGTTTTCCATAGTCAAGGTTTTAATGAGGCAACCACATTGACTCTGGATCCAGAAGTATCCACCCTCGACACATCCCCAAATCAGGGAAAGTTATGGAGTGATGTACTCTTTTCCCTTCTCTATCAGGTTTTTCCCACAGGGTTTTCCATAGCTAAGGGTTTTTAACGAGGCAGTTACCCCTAACTTGGATCTAGAAGTATCCACCCTTTAAGATACTCATTAGTACTAATGAATCATTCAGTATTCATAAGTCGAGTATACCACGTTGGTGGGATAAGGGGAAGTGTTATGAATAGGACCCATTGGGCCTATTGGGTATCCACCCACATGAGTAACCATTATGAATACTATATAAAGGAGGCTAGGGGTTTCCTAGCCTCA
Source organism: Scilla litardierei (assembly GCA_030789695.1). NCBI lineage: Eukaryota > Viridiplantae > Streptophyta > Magnoliopsida > Asparagales > Asparagaceae > Scilla > Scilla litardierei. The sequence continues at coordinate 119,799,373 of CM061140.1, forward strand.
ACCTTCTACAAACCTGTTTCTCGTTCATAACATTGTTGTTATTTTTGAATGTTGTAAATGGATTTGTCATTATGCCATTTTGTGTAAGGTTGTAAAGATGTTGTCTTTACTACTTAATTGTTGTTGTTAGTTGTTGTTGATGCTAATAGAGTTGAAATTAATATTAAAGGTTTCATTTTGTGGCCAAAATGATCATGCATGACAAGTGTTTGTAAAAATGCCTCTATGGGTTTTCTCCATTAAAGTTAGCCTCATTCCTATGCCTTGTGACTAAGTTACCAATTTTGATGTTAATTTGCTATATCACCAAGCCCGTGGTTCTAATTGGTTGTTGTAGTAACATGTCAAAATGGGGTGCCAAAGTTGTTAATTAGTTGCATTTAATTGGGCACACTCGATGAGATTGCATTCTTAAATCGATTGCATTCTTAAAAGAAGATAGTGACAACTTTGGTGTAGCTTAATTAAAGTTAATGGCTTTTCATCCCCCCTAAAATTAGTAGTTTTCAAGGTGGGCCTAAATTTGTACCTAATGTTGTATGCTAATGTAACAACTTATGTTGGTAGTCTCTTGGCTTACCTTAAAGCTAAAGTTAGTAGCTCTTTTATGTCGAATCCTTGGTAAAGGAATGCATGAATTGTATTTAAAGTTTTGCATGGCAATGGATAAGGAAGTTACATGGAAATGCTTCATGTTATCATGGTGTTGTTGGCATGGAAATGCTAGGTGGCATGCTAGCCACCTAAGTTGGTGTTCATGGAGAATGTGTATGTCCCATGAGGTGGTGCTTTGGAGTATGATTTATGGGATGGTATAGTGGAAAATATTGGGAGCTTATGTTGGAAGGTTTATGTTGGTGGGATATTAATTCATGTTGTTACTAGTCTTTTGAATTGACAATGATTCAAGTTGTAATTTAGTTCTTCCGTTCTACTACATGTCACCCCTTGTTATTTAATGTGGTTCATATTCTTTGGTATGGTAATTCACATTTAAAGTGCTTGTTGCTAGTTACTTGACTTAAGTGCAAACATGATTAAGTCCTCTTAAATGAGGGTGACACGGTGATGGGGGAAACTTGGGTACCAAGTAGTCATATGGGATGGACTGCTAATGTGGTGGGCGGCCTCTTTTGTAAGTGCTAGACTCGGGAGGTCGCACGGGGTGGACAGTTGTGTTGGTGCGGTTTGGCAGTGTTGGTTGTGTTGATGAACGGCTTCTTTCGTAAGAGCTTGTCTCGGAAAGTCGTAGCATTCCACCCACTTTACCGGTAGGTCCATGCCTATATGCCTATTCGATATCCAAGTATCCAAACAATTTAAAAAGTACTTCAATGCTTTCATTATGCAAAGAATGTTTCTTTTTTACTTCACCATGCCTAAAGCAAGTTGTGAAATTCAACGCAATCTGTAATGGTTGACTTGTTGTAATTGTTCCCTTATGGCATGTGTAACTTCATGTTTAATGCTATATGACACTTTGGTAGTTGCCATGGTATTTAAGTTACATTCACCATGTTGATGGCATGTTGTAGTTCTTTTCCCTTATGGCATCACATTCATTACTAGCTTGCTGAAGTAGTTGATCTTTGTAGTTTGTACATTTCCCTTATGTCACGTTCATTTTGTAGTTAGCTTGTGGTAGTTGCCCATGGTAGATGATATTTTACCTTTATCTCTAGCACGTCTTGCCATGACATGCTTTATGTTTAATGCAATTCCATCTCATAATGCTAAGTCATGCCATCTATTGATGCTTGCATTACATCCTGGAATAACGTATCACATGTAGTTGGAAAAATATGCCATTTGATAACATGTCATAATGCATAGACAACATACTATAAGGAGTTGGATATTCCTACTGGGTCACGCTGTGACGTGTCCCGTTGTTATTTTACAGGTGGTTGACAGTTTGGAGATCCTTGGGGATGGAGATGGAGTCCTTGGGTAGTGAGGGTGTTGGGTTGTATTTGGGATGAGAGATAGTGTGGTGTTGTATATGTGAGTTGGTGTATGAGTTGTATAATGGGAGGTTGAATGTAAAGTTGTAATTGAACCTTTATTATAATATAGATGAATGATGTTTTTCTTTGGTAAGTAATCTTTCTTATTCATGTATGAGATATCCCTTGTTGCATATTATTCCTTTTTGTTGTTGAACGAATGATGTTAGTTGTACATTGATTCCCTTGGTGTTGTATCTATTTATGGAGTATTACGTGTGTTGCCTAGCACGTGCACGGTGGACCTGGACGTATTCGTATCATAATTCCCTTTTCATTTCGTAACAATTGCTTCTTGGGGTATCCCGGGAAGCGGGGCGTTACACTTTATGCATGAGGATATAATAAAACAAAAATAATTCTAAGATTTTTACACCCATACTTTTTCTTGGGCCAGCAGCCCAATAAGAAAAAAATCAGATTAGTTGATTAATATTATGTTAAAACCCTCAAATGGGCCAGAAGCCCACCAAATAAATACTAATGTATTAATATTAAAATTGGTTTCTCATTTTTCTTGATGGGCCTGAAGCCCACACTGAAATTGTAACGACCCGCTCTCGGGGGCCCGTTACTTCTTTGATTTACTCACAGGTTCCGCAGTTTACCAGTGAAATCAGCATAGCCACAATGCAGAGATGTACCAACAACACTCAAACCAGCATTCAACATTATTACAGTCCACAAATTAAAGTACAACAACAACCAACACTCTCTCACCAGGATACATAAAGGGAATACGGAAAGGAAATGTAGAAAAGGAAATACATCTCACAACACACACTCAAGCACAAAACAGCTAAACCTCCGCAACTTCTGGGTCGTACGCAGGCTCCTCGTACTCTGGGGCAATCTCCTCGATCAGGTCGTCGTCTGCCGGTGCCACAAGTGGAACCGAAGGTAAGTCACACCAATTCTAAACAAAGAAAAGGAGTACTGTACAAGTATGACAAGCTGAAGTAAAGTAAGGTACGGTGTAGTGTCTGTACAAGTGTAGAAAGTAAAGTGCATGACTGTAAGGAAGTAACCGTGCAAGCTCCACTAGAACTACGTGACTCAAGTCGAAGAGTACAATATGTGACCGTTCAGTTCGTCTCTTGCCTGGGTGCTACCCAGACGAATGCCAGTACCCAGGCAGCAGGATGGTTTGCCGAAACGCAGGCAACGGGACAGGGCGCCGAAACACAGGCGACTTGACAGGAAGATCGAACTCTAGTCACTCCCGTACTCTCGCAAACTATGAGTTACCCCGAAACCCCGGTGACGTGTCGAGTACAAGTTCTTTACATGATTGTTCCACGGGACGTTCCAAGTGGACTGTGCCAAGTACAAAGGACAAAGACAAGTCCAACACAAGAAGGTGTCGTATGCTTCCGTGCTTCGAGCACGTAGTAGTGCGGTGCTACAAGTTCGTACAAGCACATCGGACTAGATTCCTAAATTTAGAACCTGTCGTGACTTACCATCTTCGAGGTGGTGGTAGTGATCCGGGACTGGATCTAGTGTCGATGCACGAGATTTGCTACCTGTAAACACAAGAGATAACTAGTTAGAGAATACCCTATTTTCTTATTTATTTAAGTTGAGTGTCTGATTTTAAAACTGGTTAAAACGGCGATGGAAAGGGTCCTAAATTTTTATATAGACTATATATGATAAAAATAGTTTTACTGCAAGAGGGAATATTTTTCTGAAGTCTATAGTAATTTTTATAATTTTTAGAAACTCAAAACTAGTTTAAAACCCCAATTTATTTAAGTGGCGCGTATCTTCCGTAAATTGTTCCGGGAGCAATCCTAGTCGAAATTACTCGAATGAACATTCAAAATGACCGTCTCGAAGATTATCATCACATATAATTTTATCACCTATTATTGTGAGTGAAAACAACGAGTTATGATTTTTAGAACGAATTATACGTAATTATCTTTTAGTTTTAAAAATTTATTCTGGAAAAAGTAGGCGTCTGATCGAGGTGCGACCAGCGCCATTGCGTCCGAAATATCGTTTCTGATTTTTCAGGGCTATCCTCATATTTTTCTGGACCCTGTATATTTAATTATGGATTAAAAACCATTAAACTCTATTAATAATTATTTAAAAATTAGAAAATACGAAATATTTCCTTATTTACGGTTGTGCCATCGATTACACTTACGCACCCACCGTTCGATCGCCGGAGGGGGGACTTCGCTGTTTGCCTCGTCGGCGGAGGCGGCGGCGGACGACGGCGTTGGACGGTGGCAGCGCGCTCGGGGGCGCTGACGGCGGCGTACGGAGGCGCTGCGGGAGCGGGAGCTCGTCGGAGAGCTCGGAGCAGCTCGAAGAGCGGCGGCGATCTTCGTTCGGCACTGCAGCGGCGGTCTCGCGGCGAGGCGGTGGTCGGAGAAGGGGCGGAGGCGCGACGGTGGTCCGGGGAGTGGAGCGAGGGCGCTCGGGCGGCGGTGCTGCTGATCAGAGCGGGCGACGTTCGTTGTGGGCGGTGGGCGGCGAACGGAGCTCGGGCGGGTGTTTGCTGGCGATGTGAGACGGAGAGAGGGAGGCGTCAGGTGGGGCACAGGGCGGAGCGGCGTCGGACGGTGTCGGGTTGGTGGCGGGGGCGGGGCTTACGGCGGCGGTCGAGGCCGGAGTGAGGGAGATAGGGAGTGAAGCGGGCGGCGCCTGGGTTATTTGCGAGCTTGCGTTTTGAAAAATAACAGGGGAGAGAGAGTGTTAGGGAGAGGGTGAAGCGTGGGTGGGGTTTGGTTTCAATACGAACGAAAATAAAGAAGGAGGCGATGGGTTATCGAAAGGAGAATGGGTTTGTGCGAAAACAGAAGAAGATGGCCTCGGTTCATTTTTGAGAGCTGGAGGGATTATTGTGTGCTTTAACATTTGAGCCGGGGGGGTTATTTATAGGTGTCAGAAAATATTTTACTATGTTAAAAAAAATAATTGAGTTAAACGAATGTGATATAAATAGAATGGGTTGGCATGTCGGATCTGGCCAAACCATTCGGTGGGTTAAATGCGTTGGTTAGGGGGTTAGGGTATTGATTAGAGGTAAAAGTTAATTAGTTAAAAGTAGCTAGTAATAGTAATAGTAAGAGTAAAAAAGGTCATTAAGGATGTAATTAGTATAACCGGATGAATACAAACCCGTTTTCGCAAACGACTCCGAAAAATTACGAAAACGTACCCACGTGATCGTATCGTCGCGAGGATCGTGAATACAAGATCCGTTTTGGGATTTGAGCTACGGAAATACAAGTTTTAGGCCAAAACATTTAGAAAGCGGGTTTGCGGGTTCTAGCCTGAAATGATATCCGAAAATTACGAAATTAATGTGGGAGGCCCTAAATGATCATAGGATGCTACTGTAGAAGTTTGAAGACATTTTGAAAATGTTTGGATAGAAAATAAATTCGTCGAATCAAAACGGTAATTTTGGGAGATGAATTTTAACAGAAATGTTTTGGGCATTTGAGGAAATCTGAAATTGTCGAAATACAATATAATAAGTCTAATGCTCTAAAATATTTTTATAAGAATTTTTGAAATCAGTTTAAAACTCCTGATCAACCATTACAAATTACCTTTTAAAATGAAATTACTTTAAATATTTAATTTAAAAGTATTGGAAAAATACAGGCCGTTACATTCTACCCTCCTTAAAATAATTCCGTCCTCGGAATTTCTTAAAACTTTATAAAATAAAATAATTGCTGTTATTAAGAAGCTCAAACAAATAAATGATAAAATGGAAAACTAGGCGAATGATTTAGAAAATAAGTTGTTAATAGCATGAAATATAATGTGATATCATAGCATCAAGAAAACAAGAGATATTACTAATAAATATATACTATTAACATCACCATAGTTTCCGTAACTAGTCCCGACCAGTATCATCATAATAATTATTTTGACTTTTCAAGTCGCCAAGGATTAATATGGCATTACATGAAAATGATAATTATTATAATAACATCTGTTCGAACTTGGAACCTGAGGTGATAAGTCAATAGCAAACTAATCAATATTCACATCAAAAAGATAGATCATAAAGCTTAAAATTTCAACTTAGGCTAATGATGACTAACGGGGCCAAGCCAAGTAAGTCATCAATATAGCATACATAAACGTAATGGCTAAAGCTAATGCATTCGCGCTGCTACAACTTAACCAGCCGAACACAAAGGACTTCATCTGCCATGCTACCAAATTACAAGTCAATATCCAGATCGATACGTATAGGCAAATGTAAGGCCAATTCTCGAGGGTCAAGATCATCGCTACCACTTTTTCCAGCAGTTTCCATAACATCCAACAAGAAGCCAACATCCTAGCCGTCTCCCAAATCCGAGCACAATACGGACATCCAAAATCAAAACCTAAGGCCAAAAGCAAGCCAATAATCGTCGCCAATAATACTAGATGCCAACACCAATGGTCGATATCTACTGCCATCACCATCAGCCCTAAGCAGTTCAATGACCAAAAAGTTATGAACCCACAAACACGAAGGAGCAGCCCTAAGAGGGAATCGAAGCTGGGCAGCTCAAGGGGGAAGAACCAGAAAAAGGAGCTCCAAATAATACCAATAGCGGCGGGTTCCCAATATCCCGACCACACGGCAATAGCGAGGGTGGTGGCGAGGGTTGTTGCTAAGCCCAACAATCCCCAAAGTCGTTGATGGGCCATCGGCGGCTGGTGATCTGCGGCGGCGAGGGCTGCGACTGGCTGACGATCCATGGCAGGGAGGGCCTCCGGGATGGGGCGAAGCGGAAGCTAGCGGATCTTAAGGTGGGACGGGTCGAGCTCGCTTGGGAAAGAGGCCGGGAGGATCTCGGGCGAGAGGGATGAGGTGGGGGTGATGGTGGGGCGAAGGGGGGAGCCGTGGGATGGCTTGGTGAGGAAGGAGAGGGGGGTTTAAAAAGAGAGGAAAGGGGGTCGGCCGGAACGGAGGGTTTAAAGAGGGCGCCGAAAGTAGGCAATAGGGTAGGGTAGGTTAGGCGGGAACGGGGCTCGAGGCGAGGAAGAGGACAAAGAGGCAATAATGAGGGGAGGTGGTAGGCGGGAAAAATTTCAAACCCATGAAAAATCGAGTACAAGACGAAAGTGGGTTTAGAAAAGAAATACGAGCTCCAGAAGGATGCAAAAACGCAACAGCGTACACGTGCACGTCACGTTTGGCTCGTCTCAAAAACTCCAGCATCATCCTCGAATACTTCTGAACGTCCTTCGATCTGCTTCCGCTGAGGAGTTCGAACTTCTGATGATCGAAAACTCGAACGCTACCCTCCTTAAAATAAACGTAGCTAGGGTTCAAGCAAACTATAAATAAGATGGTCAAACGAAAGGTCATCAAGCTTAAAGAGAGGTTGGTAGTGAAGAAGATCGATGACGTCACATAATCATGATTCACGTCCTTGCGGTCCAGCGGACACGGCCAGGGAAGTGACTAAGCCAGGATCACTTATGCCCAGTCTAGCTAGGTCGATCCAACAGACTTTAGCCAAGCACATTGACCGGTATCATGGTCCATTGAAGGAAGATTATCATTCATATGAGTGCCACCGACACAGAAAGATTTTTATTAACAACTAATTAATCCTATCAACATCTAGGTTTTGTTAATGACTTTTTATTAAGGATAGATAGGTCAACTCCATTGGGGCTCTTCGAGATGTTCCCGTCCGTCTTTCGAGTGTCAAACCTGCATCCATAGAAATGTCAGCTTAGTTGAGTATCGTATACGATACATCCTGGTTTTGCTACACTGTTCACGAGGTATTTTGCACGGACCTGCGTGGGCCACCAAACTTGTAACGACCCGCTCTCGGGGGCCCGTTACTTATTTGATTTACTCGCAGGTTCCGCAGTTTACCAGTGAAATCAGCATAGCCACAACGCAGAGGTGTACCAACAACACTCAAACCAGCATTCAACATTATTACAGTCCACAAATTAAAGTACAACAACAACCAGCACTCTCTCACCAGAATACATAAAGGAAATACGGAAAGGAAATGCAGAAAAGGAAATACATCTCACAACACACACTCAAGCACAAAACAGCTAAAACTCCGCAGCTTCTGGGTCGTATACAGGCTCCTCGTACTCTGGGGCAATCTCCTCGATCAGGTCGTCGTCTGCCGGTGCCACAAGTGGAACCGAAGGTAAGTCACAACGATTCTAAACAAAGAAAAGGAGTACTGTACAAGTATGACAAGCGGAAGTAAAGTAAAGTACGGTGTAGTGTCTGTACAAGTGTAGAAAGTAAAGTGCATGACTGTAAAGAAGTAACCGTGCAAGCTCCACTAGAACTACGTGACTCAAGTCGGAGAGTACAATATGTGACCGTTCAGTTCGTCTCTTGCCTGGGTGCTACCCAGACGAATGCCGATACCCAGGCAGCAGGATGGTTTGCCGAAACGCAGGCAGCTAGACAGGACGCCGAAACACAGGCAGCTTGACATGTAGATCGAACTCTAGTCACTCCCGTACTCTCGCAAACTATGAGTTACCCCGAAACCCCGGTGACGTGTCGAGTACAAGTTCTTTACATGATTGTTCCACGGGACGTTCCAAGTGGACTGTGCCAAGTACAAAGGACAAAGACAAGTCCAACACAAGAAGGTGTCGTATGCTTCCGTGCTTCGAGCACGTAGTAGTGTGGTGCTACAAGTTCGTACAAGCACAGCGGACTAGATTTCTAAATTTAGAACCTGTCGTGACTTACCATCTTCGAGGTGGTGGTAGTGATCCGGGACTGGATCTAGTGTCGATGCACGAGATTTGCTACCTGTAAACACAAGAGATAACTAGTTAGAGAATACCCTATTTTCTTATTTATTTAAGTTGAGTGTCTGATTTTAAAACTGGTTAAAACGGCGATGAAAAGGGTCCTAAATTTTTATATAGGCTATATATGATAAAAATAGTTTTACTGCAAGAGAGAATATTTTTTCTGAAGTTTATAGTAATTTTAATAATTTTTAGAAACTCAAAACTAGCTTAAAACCCCAATTTATTTAAGTGGCGTGTATCTTCCGTAATTTGTTCTGGGAGCAATCCTAGTCGGAATTACTCGAATGAACAGTCAAAATGACCGTCTCGAAGATTATCATCACATATAATTTTATCACCTATTATTGTGAGTGAAAACAACGAGTTATGATTTTTAGAACGAATTATACGTATTTATCTTTTAGGTTTAAAAATTTATTCTGGAAAAAGTAGGCGTCTGATCGAGGTGCGACCATCGCCATTGGGTCCGAAATATCGTTTCTGATTTTTCAGGGCTATCCTCATATTTTTCTGGACCCTGTATATTTAATTATGGATTAAAAACCATTAAACTCTATTAATAATTATTTAAAAATTAGAAAATACGAAATATTTCCGTATTTACGATTGTGCCATCGATTACACTTACGCACCCACCGTTCGATCGCCGGAGGGGGGACTTCGCCGTTTGCCTCGTCGGCGGAGGCGGCGGCAGACGACGGCGTTGGACGGTGGCAGCGCGCTCGGGGGTGCTGACGGCGGCGTACGGAGGCGTTGCGGGAGCGGGAGCTCGTCGGAGAGCTCGGAGCAGCTCGGAGAGCGGCGGCGATCTTCGTTCGGCGCTTCCGCGGGGTCTCGCGGCGAGGCGGTGGTCGGAGAAGGGGCGGAGGGGCAGCGCGCTCGGGGGTGCTGACGGCGGCGTACGGAGGCGTTGCGGGAGCGGGAGCTCGTCGGAGAGCTCGGAGCAGCTCGGAGAGCGGCGGCGATCTTCGTTCGGCGCTTCCGCGGGGTCTCGCGGCGAGGCGGTGGTCGGAGAAGGGGCGGAGGCGCGACGGTGGTCCGGGGAGTGAAGCGAGGGCGCTCGGGCGGCGGTGCTGCTGATCGGAGCGGGCGGCGTTCGCTATGGGCGGTGGGCAATGAACGGAGCTCGGGCGGGTGTTTGCTGGCGATGTGATACGGAGAGAGGGAGGCGTCAGGCGGGGCACAGGGCGGAGCGGCGTCGGACGGTGTCGGGTTGGTGGCGAGGGCGGGGCTTACGGCGGCGGTCGAGGCCGGAGTGAGGGAGAGAGGGAGTGAAGCGGGCGGCGCCTGGGTTATTTACGAGCTTGCGTTTTGAAAAATAACAGGGGAGAGAGAGTGTTAGGGAGAGGGTGAAGCGTGGGTGGGGTTTGGTTTCAATACGAACGAAAATAAAGAAGGAGGCGATGGGTTATCGAAAGGAGAATGGGTTTGTGTGAAAACAGAAGAAGTTGGCCTCGGTTCATTTTTGAGAGCTGGGGGATTATTGTGTGCTTTAACATTTGAGCTGGGGGGGTTATTTATAGGTGTCAGAAAATATTTTACTATGTTAAAAAAATAATTGAGTTAAACGAATGTGATATAAATAGAATGGGTTGGCATGTCGGATCTGGCCAACCCATTCGGTGGGTTAAATGCGTTGGTTAGGGGGTTAGGGTATTGATTAGCGGTAAAAGTTAATTAGTTAAAAGTAGTTAGTAATAGTAATAGTAAGAGTAAAAAGGTCATTAAGGATGTAATTAGTAAAACCGGATGAATACAAACCCGTTTTCGTAAACGACTCCGAAAAATTACGAAAACGTACCCACGGGATCGTATCGTCGCGAGGATCGTGAATACAAGATCCGTTTTGGGATTTGAGCTACGAAAATACTAGTTTTAAGCCAAATCATTTAGAAAGCGGGTTTGCGGGTTCTAGGCTGAAATGATATCCGAAAATTACGAAATTAATGTGGGAGGCCCTAAATGATCATAGGATGCTACTGTAGAAGTTTGAAGACATTTTGAAAATGTTTGGATAGAAAATAAATTCGTCGAATCAAAACGGTAATTTTGGGAGATGAATTTTAACAGAAATGTTTTGGGCATTTGAGGAAATCTGAAATTGTCGAAATACAATATAATAAGTCTAATGCTCTAAAATATTTTTATAAGAATTTTTGAAATCAGTTTAAAACTCCTGATCAACCATTACAAATTACCATTTAAAATGAAATTACTTTAAATATTTAATTTAAAAGTATTGGAAAAATACAGGCCGTTACAGAAATTTAATTAAATTTTAAATTAATTTTAACTTGTTGAGTGGGCTTATCCCATAGATTTTCTTGAAAATCAATAAATTAGTATCCTAACAGGCCTGAAGCCCGCATACATAAATTAATTTATTTTTAATAAATAATATTAGTATTTCTCTTATTTTGTTGGGCCTGCAGCCCACAAAAAGTGTAAAAATATACATAAATAAAGAGGAAACATGCTTAATGAGCCCGAAGCCCGCTGGCCTAATATTATTTTATTTAATTTCTAAAATATTTATAATTTATATATTTTTAATATATATTAAATTCAGAAATTAACGAATAAAGCCCAGAAAATTTTAGAAAAATCCTAAAATATTGGGAAAATTCTGGAAAATTCCTGAAACATTGGGAAAGTAATTGGGAGGGGGTTACAATAAATATTAATATTTTGGGAGATAAAATGTTATTTGTTGTTAACGATGAATGACATGTTGTTCAGTTTAAATTTTTTTGAACATAATCTAATTGACACTGCGCATATCGCGGACGGCCAGAAGCCTCTACCGCCACCATGTACCCATAAAATTTCTTTTTTTGGGGTTAAATTCCCATAAAATTTTTGGGTATGTGTCATAAAAATTCAAGACATCTTATGAACAACTAGATTAATGCACAATTGATTTAATATTTTGTTTGCATGTTAAAACTTAGTCTATTTTCTTATATAACTGTTTTTCATGTTAATACTCATACTAAAATTAAATATTATGGCACAAACAGATTAAATAATATTTCAACAAGTTTAAATAGCATATCTTTGTTGAAAATTGAACCTGAAGTTCAAATCATATTAAATGTCAAAACAAAACAAATACGATGGAGTATGCAAAAATTATAACTGCTATCTTTATAAAAGATGCACACTTCGCGGTAAATAGATCTATAAGATCTATAGTCTATATCAACCAATATGGACACCAGAAGTTTTCCATAATACCGCTAAACTCTCTAAAAGAGCACTCTCCTTTATTTTTATAAGGAAAGATTTTTTAATCTAGCCTTAAATATAAGCATACGACTGAAGTCGTGGCTTAATAAATAAGTGATAAATATATTACGCACCCACATATTTGTTCTTTTTGAGCATGATAAACTATCCACATAAAATTTGAACGACTCAAGAAAATGGCCTGAAGCCATACTCGAGCATTTAAATAGACTTTTAAAAGTCTCTAATTAATTAGAAAAGTGGAAGTTTAAAATAATTTGCTCAAACCCATGCTTATGTCTTCTTAGTAAGACTAATTTTCATTGTCCTTTATAAATAAGGAAAATTGAAATCAGGGGAAGTTCAGTATCAAATATGACCTGAAATAAAAAATAAGGGAAAATATTACATACCTCAATATGGAGTAGGAAATGGCAAACTAAGATCAGAACCAGAAGCTCTGATAAGTACTCATAATGCTTTTGCAATATGAAAAGTAATTAGTTTATACCATTGAAATATATACACATTGCTAGTCTAAACCAACGAAAGTAGACCTACTTATTGTATAATTAGTCACTCATAGAGGACAAATAAATTTTATAAACACAATTTTTAATCTGTTGCCATAACATATTTCTTTGTGAGTTTAAGTGTTTATATATACTTTTAAAAAGTATTTTACAGTATAAGTCATTTAGGAAACATTTTCTGTGACTTTTGTTTTAAAATTTAGGACTTTTAAGCCTGAATAATCTAAAAAAGGATGTCTATTACTCTCAAATAAATAAAGCCTGAAGCTTTGTCCCAAAATAAATTCAAAAGGATGTTAAAATTGGAACACTTGAAGTGTCCAAAATCGTCCCAGCCTTAACTTAGGAACGATAAACATGCTGCTCAGGATTGATGTTTGTTTAAACAAATCCTATATATCTGAAGTAAACAATTTTTAGTCAGTGGGTGCATTTTCTTTATCCCCATATAAATGGGCAAAAAGGTTATGAAATCATTTCCACTTCATGTGGACATTGACCCTCATAACATCCTCAAAAATAAATTAGATGATATATGTTGTGAGTTGAGGGAGGCTTTTGCCCTCCCCCTCAACATCTCACCATAACTCCCCACTAACTTAGTGGGGAGTCCCTTGGACTCCTATTCTCTAATTGAATATATAGAGAGCCATGGCTTGTGCCATGGCTACTCCTAATTTTTGGAGATTCTTTCCACTTCTTCCATATTATCTTCTAACACGTTATCAGCACGTTTGCTCTAAAATCTTTGAGCTTTTCAACCCGTCTGTCCTCTAAATCAAACTCCTAAGCGAAGGAATCTAATTGTTGTTGCGGCGATCCGTTGCGGTTTTTCGTTGCGGTGTTTCCTAGGCGTTCGGGAGCGGGATTTCTATCTACGGATTTATCTTATTACGATCGTCCCTAGATCTTTGATCTAGAGGTAACTTTTTCGATCCCATAGATACTTACACAATATTATTAGCTATGATTTTATATAGCTTTTCTTGAGGCTTGTATAAATCTTCAACCTCTTGATAAACATCAAAATAAAAAATTAAAATTATAAAAAAAAAATACACGAAACCTTTTCTGCTCCCCCCCGAAGGGGGGCACGTCGAATAAGAAAATTTTTCAAGCTCAAATTAGTCGGGAGAATCAATTGTTTTCCATAATCCCATATGAATCGGCCAAAACAACAGTGTGGCTGTTTTGGCAGTAATCAAAACTTTTTATTTCCCTTAAACCTGGTCATTATGATTTAGACTTGAACTTGATATGAATTAATTATGGAGGGATTGATTCTTTCTGGCTTAACTGCATGTGTCGGCCTGCCGCTGTATCAATATGATAAATTATGGATTGATTCTTCCAGTTTTAATTATGTATGGCTTGATATCCAACCGTATTAGGGGCTGAATAAGAATCCTTGGCTCTCATCAATTTGTTGAGCTGCTCCATGGAAATTTTATTGTTCACCCTCGTTTGATTTTGACATCCAAACTAAATTCATCAAGCAATTCCTATTCTTAACATATTATTAGAAACTATCATATTTTGAAGCAAGAGTATGGATTACAAGCATGATGATAATGGCATGAGGGGTAGAGTTTGTGTGACTGGCGCTAATGGCTATGTCGCATACTGGCTTGTCGAGAATCTCCTCGAGTCAGTATACCATGTAACCGGAACTGTGAGAGTTTGGCTATTTATTTTAATTAACTCTTCTTGGGGGTTTTGGCATTCATCAACTCTAAAATTTGTTTTGGGGTTTGAGTTAAAACAGATTTTAATTTTTAAATCCCAAAACTATTTAATAAATTTGTTGGATTGTTTATTAGGCCTGAAGCCTACTACATAAAAATTAATTCATTTTGTCTGATTATTTGGGCCTGAAGCCCAGATAATTTAAATAGCAGATTAAATTAATTTTAATTTTACTTATGGGCCTGCAGCCCCAATAATAATAAGAATTTATTTTAAATTCTTGTTTGGGCCTGTAGCCCAATTAGTCTAATTGCTATAATTTAATTTGGTAATTTTTGGCAAATGGGCCTGCAGCTCAAATATAAATAATATATTAAAATGTTAATATTTATAGGCCAGCAGCCCCATTCAAAATATTAATTTATTTTAATTCTTTGTTATGAGCCTGTCGCGTCATATTGCTAAGATTATAACACTCTTGCATTATTATCAATTTATGGAATATTAGGATTTTTTTAAAAAATATAATTATCTTAAGGATCCTGCGACCGCTCTGCCGTTAGTCAATTAACATAACGGTGTATGACGTCTCCCCGTGGTCCGAGAGATTATTATATTTTATAGTCTCTTTTTCATATTATATATGCCTGTGTTATATGCCTGCGTGGTTGTTTCTTTTATGCCTGTAGCATTTATAAACTGCGTGGATGTTTATATAAGCTAAAATGTGATTTTTGGGATCGGCCAATTTGATACCCTTTTTAAATTCCTTGTAATTTTATTTTCTTTTTGAGAGAATTTGTAAGTGAGGAATAAATGTATTAATGCCAAAGACTGGTGTACCGACAAATGAAGACGGAGACGAAAATTGGAAAATATAGGGACCCATTCTGGGTTTCCAAATTGTATTTTTCTTTTGTTTATGGACTGTATATTCGGACTTTGGACTTTGTATTTCTTTGGGTATTTGGCTGATCCCCACATTTTACTTATTTTATTTTTAATGCGTGAATTTCAATTAATTCATGCTTATTTAAAATTGCGTAGATAAATGGCAAAATTGGCAAGCGTCGATTTCGAGGTCCTCGAGTCTGCAGGAAAAAATTACCTGAGTTGGAGAGTGGACCTGAAGTTCCACTTGCGTTCGATATCCCTCATTGGCTCCATTTTGGCTCCTCCTTCGGCCCCAGCAGCGGCCGATGCTTCTGCTACATCTAGCAGTAGCACTCCTACCACTGTCTCCGACGTGGATAAGGCGAAAGCCATAATCTACATTAGGAAACATATAGATCGGACCTTAAAGGCCGAATACCTAACGGTAGAGGACCCAATGGAGCTGTGGACAGCGCTGGAAGCACGGTATAAACATCAAATTGATGTAATATTACCGCGTGCCAGTTATGAGTGGGAAAAACCTCAGACTTCAGGACTATAAGTCCGTCGCTGAGTATAATTCTGCACTTCATAATATCACCTCACGCCTGAAGTTGTGCAGTGTAGAAGTGACAGAACAACGCATGTTGGAAAAGACATTTACCTCGTTTCACGTGAAAGATGCAATCCTCATGCAGCAGTATCGTGAACGCAACTTCACGAAATTCTCTGATCTGATCTCATGCCTACTTAGGGCAGAACAGAATCGAGATTTACTGCTAGCCACTCATAATTTACGTCCAGCTGGCACTGCACCTATCCCTGAAGCCCACCACGTTTCTCCCCAGAAGTGGAAAAACAAGAAGAAGGCTAATAATAACAAAGGGAAAGCTGTGATGAAGAATGGACGAGGAGCAGCACCCCCATCCAACAACAACGATACAGCAAAGAGTAACTTCATATGGAGGTAAAAGAACACTGACCAAGTGTCACTTCCGAAGAAGAACTCGGAGGATAAATGTCATAGATGCGGCATGACTGGCCATTGGTCCAGAATCTGCCGCACTCCTCGCCACCTCCAGGAACTATATCAGGCGAGCCAGAAGTCTCTGCCTGAAACAAACTTGGCGGTTGTTCAGCCACCAACGATGTTCACTGCAAAAGACTTCGAGAACGACGACCTGCTCGATTAAGCTTCATCTTTTATCTATGCATTTAAAATTCAATGTTGCTTCGTCTTTAAATTGCTTAAGTACGAATTTTTATTTTGAATGTTTTTTATTGACTTAAATAAAATTTCGTTTTACTTATAGATGAAGTATGGAATATCGTGGACAGTGTCTTATTCACTGGTGTAGCATTAATATTGCTCCCACATACAACGAGACTATTAGATGCAAATTCTCCTCTTAAACATATATGAAATATCCAATTTTCAAGGATATTCATTTTAACGAAAATAACTTGAAAATTGTGGATAATATATATTGAATATCAATATGTAACTCATCAAGAGAATGGCCAGAAGACCATCTACTTACGATTTCATTAGACCCCCGTCGGGCCCCTATAATTACAGATATTCATCCTATAGAAAGACAACTCGACTGAGCACCAGAAGTGCCTTTCTTTGCCATAGTTTTTAACTCTGGCAAAATGGACTTGGTCATCCTGGATCTGCGATGATGGACGCATCATCAAATGAATCCATTGGAGAACCTGAAGATTCTTCAAAAGGTTGAGTTTCCTTGTCCCCCTTTGTCATAAAGGAAAAACTACTAGAGAGACATTCCCTCCTGAAAGTGGGTTTAGAGTCTCCTGGCTTCATTGAGAGAATACATGGTGACCTTTGCGGGCCTATTCACCCCACAACTGGCCCATTTTCGGTACTTCATTACTGTACTGATATATGCATCTACTAAATGGTCTTATGTGTGCATTTATATTCACTCGCAACCTAGCTTTCTCAAAAGCTTATAATGTGGGTGAATTTACTACACATATCATTCAAGACTTCTGCCAAGCAACTGGCATTGAAATTGAACATCCTGCAGCATGTTCAAACTCATAATGGGTTAGCAGAGTCTCTGGTAAAGAGACTCTAATGGATTTCACGTCCATTGTAAATCGCAGTTGCCGGTTGATGTTTGGGGACCATCACACTCCGCATCGCTTATCACGATACAGCCCGCTTGTTGCCATATCTTATTGCTGATGCTGCTTGCTTATGGTTTACCACCAAGTCTTGATAAATGTGAATTTGATGAGCAAAATCTCATTGAAATAGGCACGCAGTCTAAAGAAGCCTGAAGCTTCTGAGACCATATCAAGGGACAGAAAAATCCTAATCTCGTTATGATCCGCATGCTTTTTCTGTATGAAGATGAGATCCAGAAGATCCTTCACATTCAGACTAAAGTACATCAATTGCTGGATAAATTTACGGACAACCAGAAGATTGTTCGTTCACACGTCCCTGCTGCCAACACGCCAGCTAGGATTGACATTCTCAAAAGATGGATGCAATCCACCGGCAGTAGAATTAGCTGTGCCTCAATTTAAATGAGGACGCCTGCCAGGTTCAAAATATAAAGTTCCTCAAAATAGAAAGATCCTTGGATATATTAAACTGATCCATCCACAGGGTGCCGAGCTCAGTCCAGCAACCTCTCCTCTCCTAATTTCCCCTGCAGAGGAAACAACAAGAGAAAAATCATTATATTACGTACGTACTGGAGAGGTCCTGGACAGATATAGTACAGTCGTCGACGACGGTTTTGCTTTCGCTATTGCCGTTCACGTCGCTGAATATGACGATGACGTCAACCCACTTTTCTATAGCGTAAACGCATAGATTGGCCAAAGTGGGACGAGGCAATAAGAGTAGAGCTGGACTCACTCTTGAAAAGCAAAGTCTTGGGACCAGTAGTCCATATACCTGAATGTGTAAAACCTGTGGAATATAAGTTGGATTTCATAAGAAATTTAAATGTAGGAAATGTGATCATTTTCCTACTAAAGCCTAAACTTCTCTGAACAAGCCAATAAATGCAGCTCATGGACGTTGTGACTGCATACATATACGGCAATATAGATATATAGATCTATATCCAACTACTAGAAGGGTATACTCTACCCCCAGAGATGATAGAAAGATGTAGAAACGTCTTCTCCATAAAGGCTACAAAGATCATTAGTTGATCTTAAGCAATATTCTGCCCGTATATCTTTTTCGAAAGATCGTTGACAGGATTTGTGATATTTGACGTTCATGTGGTCGACTTAAAGCAAATAGGATCTCCTGCAGAGACCATTGAGATGTCAGATAGCTTTAAGCATACCTTGGAAATGAACATATTTCACACCTTCGTGGTGTAACCCCTTAATATCCTTCATACACCTGGAGTTTATGAAGAATGATGTCCATTTGAAACCTATTAAAAATGGATGCTTATTTATGACACCTTCCAGTCGCTGGAAGAGGGGGAGGACATCCTAGGTCCCGAAGAGCCTAGCTCTAGTGTACTTGTTACACTTCTTTATCTGGCCAACTGCACGTGTCTTTTATAGAACGTCTGCAGTAAAGTTGTTAACCAGATACAGTGTTGTCCTGGAGAGCACCACTAGACCAAGGATAAGCTGCTTCTGCGCAACTTCCAAGGGTCAAGGAATATATATCGCATATGCAGGTTTAAAGATCATCGCGATGACTAAAACACAAAAGGCCGGCCACCTCCTAAATATCTACACATCATCCTCCAATGACTACATCTTTTGAGAAGCTCATCATCCAAGAAGCAAGTATTGAAAACGCTCAGCTAGGTCGAGCAGTACCTCACAGACACACTGAAGACTGATTCAATGGATACTTTAGTGGTGTCTTCTACCAAACTTCAAAGAGCATTCCACTCCAGAACGCCACTGTTTTACTATAGCCGCTAGATGAGTGAAACTTGTATAGATGAGTGATGATTGTATTTTCTTTCAGAACATGATGGATGTATAGATGAATAGGAGATGATTGTATAGATACATAGGAGATCTGCAAGCCTGAAGCTTGTACAGATCAGGGGGAGTCCCTCAATAGTTGTACTCTTTTCCCTTAAGCTGCTGGTTTTTCCCACTGGGGTTTCCACAGCTAAGGTTTTAATGAGGCAAAATCATTTCCACTTCATGTGGACACTGACCCTCATAACATCCTCAAAAATAAATTAGATGATATATTTACTATCATCATTAAAGATAATGAAGACCTTTAGGTCTCTTGAGAGTATTTAAGGGATATAAATAGGCTTTTTCCACTCCCGTAATAGGACTGATGATGTACCTTTAGTGTACTCATCAATATATCCTCTAAAAATGGTCATTATCCAACCACATTTTTTTAAAAATGATGGTAACATTGGATAAAAATGAGAAATCATAAATAATTAGCAACAGTGGTTGCATACACTCAGCTAAACACACCATTAGAACCTTTTTATATAAGATTGATCAACTCCATATAAACATTTTCTGAAATGGAAAGAGTATACCAGAGCACGACGCGACTCTACGCAAGCAACACGAGTAAAGAGGTGCCTCTCTTGAAGCTTCGAATCAGCACTTGATCTCCCTCAAGCTATCCTGAAACACAAAATCGAATGATCAGCAATGAATATCGAAAAATCGAGGGGAAAACAAGAGTAATAGGTATGATTAGGGTTTAATTTTGATTCGGGGCGGATTAGGGCTTACAAAAATGGGAAATAGGTGAAATATGGGAATTTAGGGCGTAGGAGGACCGGCCGGCGGCTAGGAGGCGACGACGGCAGGCGGTCTGACGGCGAGGGGGTCGCGCCGCTCGGGCGCGGCGACGGCGGCTCGGGCGAGTGGTGCGGAGTGCTCGGGCGATTTGGAGGGGGAAGTTTCGAACGAGTGAGCGAATTTGGGATTTTAGAAATTATGGATCCCGAGCACTGGGTTACATAGGGTAAGTCACTCGGTCGAGTGTCGGTGACCACTCGGCCGAGTGGGAGCTGTTTTGAAATTTTGGAATTTTTTATATAAGTCCCAACTCGGCCGAGTGGGGGCTATCACTCGATCAAGTGACAACGTTACTCGATCGAGTGGATAGGCCACTCAGAGAACTTTAAGTGCTGAACGTGTCAGGTTCACTCGGTCGAGTGACAAAGTCACTCGACGGAGTGGCATGTAATTTACAGAGAGGGGGTTTTCGAGACTTCCCTGTGCAGTAACCTACTCGGCCGAGTAGGGTCTTCACTCGACCAAGTGAAAAAATTACTCGATCGAGTGGGCTGCTATTTTCAGCTCCAACGACACTTTATGATTTTCTTTCTCCCGTCAGTTTCTTCCTCCTATTGGCGTTTGAGCGCATCCCTGGAGTGCTCCCCATCGCCATGGTCGTCCTCCATTCATATGGTCTCATATCATCCTTTTCTTGAACCGCAAACCGGAGCCCATTGTCAGGTTTTTCTTAGACCTTTGACGCTATACACTAATAAAGATCTAAAACAAAAGTGAAAGAAAAATTCAACTAAAAACTGAGATAGAATCGTCGGGTTGCCTCCCGACAAGCGCTCGTTTAAGGTCTTGAGCTCGACCTCTTAAGATCCGCGATTAATGCTCGATGTTTGGCGCATGGGAGATGCACGTGTCAAACTTGCCGGGAAGGCCGATTGGGTTCAGTTGTTGCTTTTCGTCGGCTTTCCTCAGTTGCCCCTCATCATGGGTAGTAGTGGAGGATGACTCCCCCAAGCTTGAGCTCTTGACGTCCTTCTTGACCGGTGGTGAGAATTTGTTCGCCGATGGATTTTCCATCATGTGCCTCACTGTAGAGAGCTTGCATAGCTTTCTAATCCTAACGACATCAACGTCGTTCTTCTTCTCATCCGTAAGCGAATCCGTCGGGTCTCCCATCATTTCGTTATCTTTGGAAATTAAGATTTCATAAAGGCCGTTTATTTGCAAAGCTCCAATGGCATGGGGGGTGGCGTCGTCAATGGCCCTTTCAAGTAAGCATGACAGATCTTGGGACCAACTCTTAATAAGGTATATGCTATTTACTTCCCCGGTGGGGTCTCCCTCTAAGTAATGCTTGAGCCTTTATCCATTAACCTTAAACGTAACACCGTCTTTTCCCTCTATCTCAAAGGCCCCTCCCGGTTGTATGTGCCGAATGGTGAAAGGTCCCGACCAACGTGACCTTAGCTTTCCGGAAAAGAGTAGAAATCTAGAGTTGAATAACAAGACCTTATCTCTGACCTTGAAATCTGTCACGGTGATGTGGATGTCGTGGAGAATTCTGGTCCTTTCCTTGTAAATTCTAGAGCTCTCGTAAGCATCTCGTCTAATCTCGTCAAGCTCATTGATATCGAGAAGTCGTCGTAATGCTGCACTCTTGAAGTTGTAATTTAAAGTCTTGATTGCCCAATAGGCGCGGTGTTCCAACTCCACCGAAAAATGGCATGCTTTCACATAAACTAACCGATATGGGGTAGTGCCAATGGGGGTTCGAAACGATGTGTGATATGCCCACAGTGCATCGTTCAATTTCATGGACCAATCTTTTCTAGATCTATCGACCGTCTTCTGTAGAATCTGTTTGATCTTCCGGTTTGACACTTCCACTTGTCCACTCATTTGAGGGTGGTATGCCATCCCGATTCTATGATTCACCCCATACTTCTTTAGCATGGCTTCGAACTTGCTTTCTATGAAATGGCTTCCTATGTCGCTTATCAATGTTCGTGCACTCCAAAGCGTGGGAATATGTTTTGCTTGAAAAATTTGGATACCACTCACACATCATTGGTTCCGGTTGCGATGGCCTCTACCCATTTCGAGACGTAGTCAACGTCTAATAGAATATACTTGTTTACTTTGCTTGATGGAAAAGGCCCCATGAAATCCACTCTCCAACAGTCAAATAGCTCAATTTCCAAAAATAGGCTTCATCGGCATCTCGTTCCGTTTGGATATGTTTCCTGTCCGTTGACATCTATCACAATACTTGACGAAGTCATGTGTATCATTGAACATGGTCGGCCAAAAGAACCTGCATTGCAATATCTTTGCGGTGGTTTTGGAGGCGACGTGATGTCCCCCGCAGGGCATATCATGGCAATGTGAAATGATAGAAGTGGCATCTTCATTTGAAACGCACCTCCGTATAATCCCGTCATTGCATACCTTGAATAGGTACGGGTCTTTCCAGAAATAGTTACAGACTTCGTGCATGAACCTCCTTTTTTGTTGCATGGCCATCCCATATGGTTTTATTCCGCACGCCAAATAGTTCACATAATCTGCATATCAAGGCACTTCTCCGGGTCTAATGGCGAATAGCTTCTCGTCGGTAAAAGTGTCGTCAATTGGCAAGCTATCATCCTGACCATCACGAACAATCCTAGACAAGTGATCCTCCACAACATTGTCCGTGCCTTTCTTGTCTCGGATCTCCAAGTCAAATTATTGGAGAAGTAGTATCCATCTTATTAGCCTTGGCTTGGCTTCCTTTTTGCTCAATAGGTACTTGAATGCCGCATGATCGGTATGCCCAATCACTTTTGATCCAAGGGGGTAGGAACAAAACTTCTCAATGGAGTAGACCACAACCAAAAGCTCCTTTTCGGTAGTAGTGTAATTCTTTTGTACATCGTCCAAGGTTTTGCACGCATAAAATATTGCATAGAGCTTTTTATCCTTCCTTTGTCCCAACACAGCCCCAATTGCTTGGTCTAGCGTTGCACATCAACTCGAAAGGAAGATTCCAATCTGACGGTTGTATGATCGGGGTAGAAACGAGGGCCTCCTTCAATGAATTAAAGGCTTGCAAGCAATCTCCTGAAAATTCAAAGGGAGCATTTTTAGCAAGTAAAGCTGTAAGAGGTCGGGCAATTAGGGCAAAATCCTTGATAAAACGGCAGTAGAACCCCACATGACCAAGAAATCCCTTAATTCCCTTAACATTAATAGGAGGGAGAAGCTTTTCTATTACCTCAATTTTTGCCTTATCGACCTCGATCCCTCTAGACGAGACAAGATGCCCTAGGATTATCCCCTCAGTGACCATGAAATGACATTTCTCCCAGTTAAGAGTTAGATTATTTTGTTGGCATCTCTTAAAGATCTTAGTAAGATTGGCCAAACACGAGTCAAATCCGCCACCATAGACAGAAAAATCGTCCATGAAGACTTCCATTATGTCTTCAATATAATCAGAAAATATGGACATCATGCACCTTTGAAAGGTGGCGGGGGCATTACAAAGACCGAAAGGCATTCTACGATAAGCATAAATAAAGGCAAGTAAAAGTGGTCTTTTCTTGGTCATCTCCATGTAAGGGAATCTGGAAGAATCCCGAATACCTATCCAAATAGCAAAAGAATTTATGTTTGGCGAGACGTTCTAGCATTTGGTCAATAAAGGGAAATGGGTAATGGTCCTTACAGGTGGCTTTATTCAATTTCATGTAATCGATACACATCTGCCAACCCGTGACGGTACGTGTGGATACAGATTCTCCCTTATCATTTTTTATAACGGTCATCCTCCCTTTTTTGGGACGACATGAACATGGCTAACCCATCTGCTGTCAGAAATAGGATAGATGATATCGGCTTCAAGCAGTTTAAGGATCTCTTTTTTAACCACCTCTTTCATGTTAAGATTTAACCGCCTTTGAGGTTCTATGGAGGTGGCTTCAGTGTTTTCAAGGTGGATCCTGTGCGTACACAGCCTAAGGCTTATCCCCTTTGAGGTCAGAAATGCTATAGCCGAGGACGTCCTTATGGCTCCTAAGGACATCTAAAAGACTCTCAAGTGGATGGTGGTTGAGGCTAGCATTAACAATCACCGGGTAGATCAGTTTATCTCCCCAAAAGGCATATCTTAAGTTAGGAGGTAATTGTTTCAGTTCTACCTCAGGGGGCGTTGTACCCCCTACCTCCTTTTCCTGTGAAAGCATGGCATCTTCGATTGCATCTATGTTCAGTTCCTCCTCAGAGAGTAGGCTCTCGTATGCTGACTTAGAATCGCTTCTTAGCGAGGGTGGTGCATCGGGGTAGATGCTACATGACTCTGCTCTGAGGTCAGTGGGACTACCATTCTCCTCTTGTTCATCCCTGAAATTAAAAGATAAGTCAGTGCATTCATCGATGTTGCAGAAGGGATCGTCAAGTATACTTCCCTGAACGTCGGTATGCCAAATAGACTCTTCACAAGTATAGATCTCTCCAATGCATGCTCTGCTGACTTCCCTTATTCTGGGCTGAGGGGTCCCGCTAACTTCAAAGTACAACTTATCATCCCTCATATCAACTCTAATGTTGCCCTCGATAGTTCCTTCTGGGGAAATTTGATCAATAAAAAACTGGCAAACAGCTGTTCAAGGGGGGTCCCCCACGTTGATGGCCAATGTCCTTGTGGATTGGACCTCATCCACAAGTTCTTCTAGAAGGGGTGCAAATGCATCATCATATCGCGGGCCAGAGTCTGTTCTCATCATTGTGTCTCCCATGTAACTTGTTAAAATCCTATTGAAAAATCTGGAGGAGCACGTCAATATGATTGTCAAATAAAAATAAAAGAAAGATAAAAGATGAAAGGTAGCCAGGTGAGGAAAATAAAATACTGTCCCCTCCCGGGCAACGGCGCCAAAAACTTGATCGTGCCCCCGGATACACACCCGGGAGACAGTCGTAGTTTTATCGCAAGCGCACGGTGTGGTGGCGAGAGGGTATTGAACACGAGGAGGACTAATGATGGTACTATATCTTTATCACTAAGCTATTGGTGGAAGGATGGTTTGTAAAGCGTTGTTGTCACAGTCGTTCAATCAACAATTCAAATTCAATATAATATAGGCATCTAGGGCTAGGAAATCCCCACTATGGGTCCTCATTTATCTCTGTGAATAGCGAATCTCAACGTTGCAAGACTTGAATTCGGGTGAACTAGTCGTAACTGAATAGAGAACCAGGCTCACGCTCTCGCGCTATTGCCGATCTATAGCGACCTAGGTTAGGGCCCACTCTCGTGCAAACCCTAACCTGAGCCACTGGCTTTATGATCGACATCATCGTTCAATCGCTCCTCGAGCCTACTCTCGTGCAAACTCGAGTTACAGTCTAGGTTCTGATAGTTCGTATTCGTCCAATCTCTTGCAAACGAATATGATATAGATTTATAATAAAAATCCTAGCTTTGGTCCAATTTCTTGCAAACCAAGTCTAGTGAATCTCGATTATAAACCGAAATCGAATATCTAGGTCTTCCCATCGATCGGAATCCAACCTCTTGTAAACTCCAAATCGATAGAAATTCATAGCTATCCGTAATAAATCAATCACAACCTAACCTTCTATCAATTCTAGCAACAAATAAATCCGTTCATCACAATTCTAAAATTAGATCCATAGGGTTCATCCACATGCCCTAGAACATCGGAACTGCTCACAATTCATCAAAGTAATGACAAAATAGATGAATAAAAACATGTAGCAATTCAGATTTGAGAGAGAGAAATTCATAAAAAATGCAAAATTTCAATTAAAAGAACAAACCAGATCTGAGTTCTTCAATTCCTAAAGCTGAAATTACAATTAGAAAATCCTAAAATATATTTTTTGGTCTCTCCCTAAATTAGGATGAAAACTAGGCTTAAATACAAGCCAAAACGACCAAAAAATCCAGACAGATTTGCCCCTGGCGTAGCCCAGAACCCTAGCTTTCGACACAGGCAGACTGCGCCACTCAGCTGAGTAGAAATCCCACTCGGCCGAATGACAGACCCAAATAAAACAGAGAAGTCGGGGGTTCGGTCGTCTTGGCACTCTGCGTCACTCGGTCGAGTGGAGTTTGTCACTCGGTTGAGTGGACTTCCTCACTCAGCCGAGTGAGTCTTCTACTGTGCTCTCCAGAATTCCAGAGAGTCTGGCGTGATTTCCTTCAGAAAACTCTGACTCACTCAGGCGAGTGGAGTTCTCCACTCGGCCGAGTGAGACCATTCACTCAGTCGAGTGGGCTGTGACTCCATGCACTTTCATATCAGTAGTAGTCGGCCGAGTACGTTTCTTCACTCGGCAGAGTGGACTGCGTACTCGGCTGAGTGGCCTGTTTTTGGAGTCATATCTTCTCCTCCTTGCTTCCTCGTCGATTCTATTGAACTTCTTCTTCTTCTGCTCATCCTCTAACGCTGCTAGCTCTTCGATAGGGCCATGGACGACTCTTCGATATGCATGCAAGTCCTTGATCTCATTTATGCTCCAAATCGCTCCATATTTTTCGAAATCCGACAAAAACAAGAAATAGTGAAAAGCAACGCGATATCGTCGAATAATCGTGAAAAACGCGATATGGGCGATCAAAATGATATGCAAACATGCAGAAAAAAGGTGTAAAATATGGACCGATCAGGTTTTGATTGCACTTGATGATCTTTCTCTCTTCTAGGAATGAATCCTAACACTTCTTACTTGAGTGTATGAATGAAGAGAAGAAAGATGCTCTCCAAGAAAAGGAAAGAGATTGAAATGCATTGGAGAAATTTCCTAGATCTTAGATGTTATAGCATAAGATTGATGCTCTATGAATGGAATGAGGGAGGAGTGGCTTATAGAAGAGGTGAAATGATCTTCAATGATTTCCTAATCCTTTCAAGAGTCCTAAATGAACTAAGCCATCTACTATATAAAGGAAGCCAAGAAAAGCCCATAAAACCAACCAAAAAGCCAAAGAAAAGAATTCTACAACGGCTAGTTTTTGGCAGCTTATGCAAAGACAGTCGACTGAAGAAGGAAAGACAGTCGACTGGTCAACGGCTATAATCTGAGCCAGGACAGACAAATGTAGAAGACTACATAGGTGCCTGTAAATGAGCAGGCGCCTGAATATACTTCAGCAGGCGACTGTCACTTGGGATGGACAGAAACAGAGAGAATGTAAATTCCGCACTTGTGCATTCAGATGACTGATGACCAAAGTCCAGGCACATGAAAATATACATGCGACTGTAAACTATGAATCAGTTGACTGTCACACAAAGTGGATTGATGCCGAGAAAAGACAAGTTATGCACTTGTACATTTAGACGACTGAAGAGCAAAGTCCAGGCGCCTGAAGAATTACATGCGATTGTACACTCTACATTAGTCGACTGACACACAAGCGGGAGCAAAACCCAGAAATGACAAGATACGCACTTTGGTACACAGACAACTAGTGAACAATATCCAAGTGCCCGATGAAGGACATGCGCCTGTCAAATGAACATCGGTTGCATGCTCCAAAAGCTCAAGAAAAAGTCAAGAAAATATTTGATTTGAGCTGTGCAGAACAGTCGACTGTAGAAGTCCGGCCAGGCGCCTGGAATCACCTAGTCACATGTCCTTCCTTCAGCAGTCGCTTGTTGGAGAGCCAGAGACTCCAATTGAGTTATATGGCAAGATGAACCTATTGAGTTCGATTCTATGATAATCCTAAGGCTCACTAAGATGGTTATATGCATATGCATAAATGAGTAGACCATCTATCAAGGCATTACATTAAACCGAGACTCAAAAATATAAATGCAAGAAATAAAAGGTATTACACAGATTACATTGCTTCCTGTTTGTCGCCTCGAGCTCAAACCTAGGGGTGCAAATCACCGCAAGTGTACGGTAGTTGCAGTATATAAAGATTGTCGAACTCTGGGGAGGTAGTAGTTTAGTGTTTTGCTTGTTGGAAGAGGGAGAATGCATGGTCAGTGGGTTGTCACGTAGATTGGATTGTCACAAAAATGGGTTTACGAAATAATAAAAGTCCAAGGCATTCGGAAGTCCCCGATAGGCCTTTTGGTTATGGATTTCAGGTCAAGGGTCCTTTCGTTGAATGATAAATGAGGGTAGGAGTGTCACATCCAAGGATGTGAACGAGTACTTAACTTCCGTTGGCCTACTCGTCTAAAATATTCCCACGTGCAGCTCTGTCTTTGCAATCAGCTTCGCACGGGGATGCGTGCATTATGCTTGACACTGGTTCATGCATCGCACGGAGAATGCTTTACACACTTGCACGGAGAATGCATTACGCTTGCATGATGTTCCTATACATTGGTGTGCCTTGTGTGTGAATTATGAGATCTATCATTAGAAGCATTCACACAAGCAATTCTACCATGCATAGGAACACGTGAAGCATGCAAAGGTTTAGCATCAATTCTAGCATGCAAGAAATAATAAGATTTCCTATAAGTAGAAACATCATGCATATAATTCAAAGAAGAAGCATTCATATCACTATGTTTTTGAATAGGCTTCTTAATATATGCAAGTCCGGAATACAAATATGCATGATTTCTCTTTGGCTTAGAAGTAGTTGATTTTAGGCCAAAAGAGTTGGATGTGACTTCTCATTAGAATTCTCCCCCATAAAATCTATTTGGGTGCTTCTAAGAGAAGATCTTGGTTTGTTCACCTTCAATGAAGAGGATCCCAAAACAATGTTCTTACTCAATTTGAAATTTTCAATTTGAGTAGACACTAGCTCAGATTTCTTCAAAAGAGAAGAAATGTTGTCATCCCTCTTGGATAGACATGAGCTAAGCTCATAACATTTTGATTTGAGAGCCAATGTCTCATCTCTAAAAATGTTGTATTCACACTCCGAGTGCATCTTCTCCATTTGAAGTTTGAGAGAAGCATTCTCATCTCTCAAGGCACTCAATTAAGAAAGAAGACTATCTTCCTCGGTATGCAAAGAATTAAGTTCAACATGATGCGATTCATACAGACTCTCTTTCACAGATTTATGAAAATCACGATCATACTCAATACGAGTTTTAAGAGATTCATTCTCTTTGCTCAACATGCACACATACTCAATTAAGAAAGAAGACTATCTTTCTCGGTATGCAAAGAATTAAAAGTTCAACATGATGCGATTCATACAGACTCTCTTTCACAGATTTGTGAAAATCACCATCATACTCAATACGAGTTTTAAGAGAGTCATTCTCTTTGCTCAACATGCACACATAAGAATCAAGAACAATCTTTTCTTGATTCATTTCAACGGTTTGTGTATCA
Source organism: Scilla litardierei (assembly GCA_030789695.1). Lineage (NCBI taxonomy): Eukaryota > Viridiplantae > Streptophyta > Magnoliopsida > Asparagales > Asparagaceae > Scilla > Scilla litardierei. Next base: position 119,828,561 of record CM061140.1, read on the forward strand.
TCACGTTTGGATGATAAAGAAGTGTGTGTGTGCAAGCATCTCTCTCAAGCTTGTTATTTTTCGTATTGAGAGAGTCCATAAACAACGCATTAACATTTTCAATAAAATTACTACATTGAACGAGAGAGTTATGAGATACCTCATTACCAACGATGCTCTCATCATCGCAAGATTCCTCTCCACCATACTTTTCATCAAGATAATCTCAAATCTCATTTGCCGTCTCGAAATCCATCACTTTCTTTGCAATTTTCGGAGAGAGAGCAATGAGCAAAGCATTGCACAATGCACTCTTGAGCATCTGAAGTAATAAGTGACTCTTCATGCTCATCAAGCCACCGCAATATGTTCTTCCTCCATTTAGAAAAGAGTTTGCCTTTGAAGACAGAGGAAGGGAGAGGGGTTGTTGAGACTTAGAAGTCATGCTTGCAAAAGTCACCAAACCAAGGCTCTGATACCACTTGTTAGGACCTGGAGGGGCTACACAATACACTATGGAGGTGAATATTGTAAAGACAAGAAAAATGCTTAATTAAAAGTTACTGAAATTAAAGCAAAATAAGCAGTGAAAATTAAAGAGCACGCTCAACAACAACCATCGTAAACCCAAGGATTTTACCCTGGTTCCCCAAAATTGGATACATCCAGCCACACCAATAGTCACTATGATTCTCACAAAGAGAGTGAATACATCTCACACAGAGATACCTCACACAGAGGATTTTGTCCTACACAAGAACCCAACCAACCCTACACAAGGGTCAAATTTCCACACAGATAATTACTAACTCCCAGACAAAGAATTAGGATTAGTCCTACACTAGGACAGCATACTCCCACAAAGAGAGTAACTAGCTCTCACAAAGAAAGCTAGGGTTTCAAGAACAAATGAAACAAAAACAACACTTACTTATGTCTTGATATGATCTTACCAATGTGAAGAAGAAGGCATGCAAGTGAAACCCAAGTGCTTGAGATGAGACTTTGATTGCACTTGATGATCTTTCTCTCTTTTAGGAATGAATCCTAACACTTCTCACTTGAGTGTATAAATGAAGAGAAGAAAGATGTTCTCCAAGAAAAGGAAAGAGATTGAAATGCCTTGGAGAAATTCCTTAGAGCTTAGATACTATATCATAAGATTGAAGCTCTATGAAGGGAATGAGGGAGGAGTGGCTTAGAGAAGAGATGAAATGATCTTCAATGATTTCCTAATCCTTTCAAGAGTCCTAAAAGAACTAAGCCATCTACTATATAAAGTAAGCCAAGAAAAGCCCATAAAACCAACCAAAAAGCCAAAGGAAAGAATTCTGCAACGGCTAGATTTTGGCAGCTTATGCAAAGACAGTTGACTGACGAAGGAAGGACAGTCGACTGGTCAACGCCTATAAAAATCCTAACGACTATAATCTGAGCCAGGACAGGCAACTGTAAAAGACTAGCATGCACCTGAATATACTTTAGTAGGCGACTGTCACATGGGATGGACAGAAACATAGAGAATGCAACTTACACACTTGTGCATTCAGACGACTGATGGCCAAAGTCCAGTCACTTGAAAATATACAGGCGACTGTAAACTATGATTCAGTCGACTGTCACAAAAAGTAGATTGATGCCGAGAAAGGACAAGTTACGCACTTGTGCATTCAGATGACTGAAGAGCAAAGTCCAGGCGCTTGAAGAATTACATGCGACTGTACACTCTACATCAATCGACTGATACACAAGCTGGAGCGAAACCCCGAAATGACAAGATGCGCACTTTAGTACACAGACGACTGAAGAACAATATCCAGGCGCCTAAGGAAGGACATGCACATGTCAAATGAACTTCGGTCACTTGCTCCAAAAGCTCAAGAAAAAGTCAAGAAAATATTTGACTTGAGCTGTGCATAACAATCGACTGTAGAAGTCCGGCCAGTCGCCTGAAATCACCCAGTCATTTGTCCTTCCTTCAGCAGTCTCCTGTTAGAAAGCCAGAGACTCCAATTGAGTTATATGGCAAGATGAAACTATTGGGTTGGATTCTATAATAATCCTAAGGCTCACTAAGATGGTTATATGCATATGCATGAATGAGTAGACCATCTATCAAGGCATTACATTAAACCTAGACTTAAAAAGAGAAATGCAAGTAATAAAAGGTATTACATGGATTACATTGCTTCCCTTAGAGTCTAAGCTTCAAGCTCTTGAAGTGTTGATGCTCCCCACCATCTTCCTAGCTTTGGCACCTCTTGATGAGCTTCCCTTCATCAAGATCCAAGCTTTGGCAATCCAACACTCTTGGAAGTCTTTAAGATATCCATTGCCTCATCCTCCAAGCATTATGCATTGTCTCTTCAACATATAAACATTAAGATAAATTGAGACTAAAACATAAGATTTATTAGCACACTAACATAATGTATTGATCATCATCAAAACTACGTTAGTCTTGAACCCAAGAACTAACAGAAACATGCAGCTGGTGATGAATCAGTTTAAACATGGACATGTAGTATGTAGATAACATGTAGAAAGTGAAAGAACATGCTAAGCATATGGCAAGTGATAAAATATTCTAAGCACGCATTCACGTAATTCCATAGCAATTTAACGATGCATGGATTTAAAAGGGCAATGTCTAAGTCCAACATGATAAGGCAAATCCTACGTCTAGATCGACACCAACATCAACCACCACACCAAGCTGATGCCATCACACATGGCCTGAAACCAAGCCAATTAACATCTAACACTAACGCTTGTGGCCACCAACAAACCAACCAAACACTAGACCAAGCCACAAGACCCATGGCGCAACTCCATCATTTATGTCAAACCATCAAGACCAAGCTACACCAATACAAACTCCAAGCCAAATACAACAGTAACACCACCAAGCCAACCACCAAGCTATAACCAACCAAAACTCCAATAAGCTAACCACCAGACCACATCAAGAAACCACGCCAAGCAACATTGTAATCACCATCAACTTACATTATGGCCGACACCATACCCAACACAACCACATCTAGCAACCACGCCAACACTCATGACAGAACACCAAGCTACAATAATAGCCATGGCCAACTCCATGACCAACTCCACTAAGCAAAAC
>CM061140.1:119832169-119857169 GCA_030789695.1 Scilla litardierei
GAAGGTGCTCTCCATCATCTCGTCAGACACCCCATGCACATGTCCTGATAAGGCCTCAAACCTCTCTAAATAGTCCCTCACGGTGCCATCATGCCTGAGTGTTATCAGCTGCTCCCTCACATTCTTCAAATGGGGATCTTTAAACCTCTACACCATCTGGTCCCTGATCTACTCTCCCCAGCGAAAAGGACGCCTCACATCCTTCCACTGGAACCAAGCGATGCCTTCACATCCAAACAAATAGCCGATACCTCCAGCTTCTGTTACTCTGTCATACGTGAGACCCTAAAAATCTCGCTGCCATGTAGATCTACGACACTGGGTCCTCTCCCTCGAAGACAGGCACCTTCAGCTTCTGCAGCCTGTCCATATTGAATGTCCCCCAGTCTCCTCGTCCCCGCCGTGTCTAGGCTGGTGGTAGTGCTGACATCTCTCATGATGCCGCTCATGGAACCCATGACCTCCTCGCGGGCCACCGTCATGGAAACCGTGACCCCCTCGCGGGTCTCCTCGGCCCACATGTCCTTCGCCGTCACCTCCAAACCTGCCCTCGTGCTCCCCCCGGAAGGCTCTGTGCCCTCCCCCAAACTCTATAGGGCGTCCCTCATGGGTGCGGTGTGGAGCTCTCCCTCTGTCATCTCCATATCGAGGGTCGGAAGGGTCCCGAAACCCCCCTCCATCCTCACCATACTCCCGAAACACTCCTGGGTCAAACCCATCATCGTACGACTGTCCTGGAGGGCCGTTTGTTCGCTGAAATTCATCGTTGATGCTGTAACGCTCTTGTCCAAGCCTCCGACCTGTTGTGAGGAACTCCAGTAGCTCGAAATCACCTCCCTACGGCTGCCAGAGAGGTGGCTGGCCCTGTCAGGCTATCTGCAGGCCCTGCCGGCCATCCTGGTGGCCCGGCAGGGCTGTTGATACTCCAGCAGGGTCGGGCGACCCTGCTAGTGGCCGGTGGTGGCCTACCGGCCATCCGAGTGGCTCGACGGAGCCGCTGGAGGCTCCAGCAAGGTCGGGCGACCCTGCTGGTGCCCGGCAATGGCACGTCGGCCTTAGTTGTTGCCGGAGATGGCCGACCGGCCAATTTCGGCCCTTTTTTGGGCCGACCGGTCCTCCCTGTTGTTTCTAGGGTTCAACCGTCCCTCTTTCTCCATCCGACGAATTGCGATAATCCTCTTCACACGCCCCTTCATCTTCGTCCTCGCAATACTCCTCATCATCAGGAAGCAATCACTCATCAATTTTCTTCATCTTTTCCTTCCCCTTGTCCAAATGTAGAGCCCTTTTTGATGAACTAGGGTTTGCACCGTCGTTTCCTTTCTTTTCCGTAAGAATCGATAGTTGAAAAATAATTTGTGCATGAGCCACAACTTGCTTATCTTGCCTAGTCGTCATCTGATCAACGAAAGCCGTCAACCTCGCCATTGATTCATCGTACCCCGCTAGAGTCTTCATTCTATCTCCTCATTGAATTTCTCCTCTAAATTCTCAATGTCCTTGGATCTCGTCGATGCCGCCATGGATCTGTAGGTGCTCTGATACCAAAATGATAGGTACCAAAGGCAAAAATACGATTTTTATTGATATAAACTGAAAATAATGATAGATTGATTACACTTAAAGGGATAATCGTCCTTCCAAGACGCCGATTGATAAGGGACGTCTGCACCTTCCCGAGGACTAAGAGAATGCTCTCTCTATTATGAAAATAATCAAATCAATAGCATAAACTAGGGCCGGCTAGCACCCCTCCCTCTAATACAATTCCAGAAAAATAGCCAATTACCTAAATAGCCCTATACTAATAAAATAACATAAAACACTCAAAATGGGCCCCCATATTGGGCCGACCGGTCTAACAGCTTCCACCATATTTGAATTGAAGGAATTATAAAAGGATATTTGATTTTAATCCCATATATCTTCATATTTTCATAAAGCCTCTTGAATCATCTAAATTGAAGCAAATTGGTGAATCTAGTTGAATTATACCAAGGATAATAATGATATTTGCCTAAACCATAACAGATAATGATGTTAGAACCATTTACCCATCCATCAATCACATGGAAAGTTAACAACCTAAGTGAAGCAATAAGTTACTGTAACATAATTGATCGAGGGACCAATTGAAATACTAAGATTTGAAGGACTAGGATGTATGTATGTATTAAGCTGAAGGACTTATAAAAACCAATTGTTCATATCATGTGTGTCTCAACAAATAGCTTGCAACAACATAAGAAGCAAACAAAATGGAAACCTCATCAAAAAGGTAGCAAATGCCCAGCATGCCTAAATGACCATCTACTAGAAAATTTCAATAATATCAAAATATAACAGTTAGCACATAAGACAAATATGGGACAAGAGTTGTTTGATAATTTCACCGCAAAGATAGAGAGAGCTATTTCAAGATAAGATCAATATGTAAAAAAATAAATCTTTTCAATCGACAACAGAGCTATTTAGAATATGGGTCATCACTGAGTTGTTCTTTCATACCTGAAACTGAGAAATTTGCTGGTGGACAGCAGACCAGTGGAATTCCAGTGGCAGAAAACCATTCAGATGGCCACTCGAACGGTGCATCATCATGGTTTCCAAATATTGTTGCCCACGGAAGCCCTCTGCTACGAGTTGGAGAAACAGCACGATCCCAGTACAAGGTTGCATTGGGAATAGGAAGATTGTTTGCGGTAATAACATCTCCAAGATAAACTACAAAATCTATAGCAATAACATTCAGATTTTGCAGTAAGTACAAGAAATCACATTATAAAAAAGGTAGAATATAAGTCAAAATACTAGTATTAACTACTGGTTCTAAATCTACATCATATTTGAAAAAACAAGTCACCTAACAAGCATAGGAGTGTTAAAATTATATCAAAAATGGTTCACACTGCATCTAAGTGCAAATTAAAATTTTAATCAGTTCAAATATGTCGTATGCAAAGTTGATATCAGACTGCTGTCTTACCATGCTAACTTTGCAACAATTGCTAATTTGGTGTGTTATACTAACTTTCCCTTATGACATTTTTTTTCTATTATTTAGATTTATGTCAGTGTTTAGGATTAGAATTAGGGCTTTCCATAGTATGTCAAATATATTTTGTGTTAACCCTATTCTTGAAACAATATCTTGTTTATCATTTGCCTTAACGTAAACACTTTCATATTTGCGCGTGTGGAAATGACTCAGTGACAAGAACTTTATTGTGAGATAGAAATGGCCCATCAAGCACTAATCATCATGATCTACACATCACATAATAATGATATACCAAGAAAATCGGCTTTAAGTTTTTTTTTTTTTTGAAAACTATTCGCATTGACACCACTTCACACATACCATGCATCTATGTATGATATCCAGTTTACAATGAGAATTGCTCTATACACAGAAAAATCAGTGTATAGATGGAACTATTTTCCAAAATTGGTAAGAAATATCAACTCATGAGTCACATCATCCCATCTCTCTTAATTTCTTTCCCTTTTGGAAAGGCTAGGACTATATGCAACTCAAAATGAGGTGCATGAAGGTGATGGATGCTTAAAATAACAAAGATTTGGAAGAGAGAGAATGAGAGGTGACTCGTTTTAAGGTTTTTATTTCTATTTTTAGCAAGTTGTCACCTCTATGCACCTCATTTTGAGGTGCATAGAGCAATTCTCTTTGGAAAAATGTCAACTCCATACACCGAATTTGGAGGTGTATATATTCATTCTCTTTTACCATATCTCATGTATCAGCGTGTCGTGCCATGTCAATTGAACTCAAACAATTCTACAATGATTAAGAAATGCTATCTGCACCTCAAAAATGAGGTGCATATAGGTTTCAGGGTAGTTTTTTTGCTAATTTTGGAAAAAAATTGGAATTTGATTGAAAGTGCTGATGTGATATATTCACTGTTTTTGGCTTTAAAAGGGGAAAGTGCTGCATGCACCTCACTTCGTGAGGTGCATATTAAAGTTAGTGTAATTTTTTGTCTTTTTTGGTTTAAAAACAAGGCTATTTGACTATATCAAATGATTAATTTACTGTTTTTGGGAGGAAAAAGGAACTGCACCTCACTCTATGAGGTGCAGATAACAATTGTCTAAAAAGGTAACTGCCCCTCGTTATCTGACCCCTCGTTATCTGAGGTGCATAGAGCACAACTCTAATGATTGTGGGGTTTGTACCACACAGCCCTACGGACAAGACATCATTCTTAGAAGCCAATTTTAAGGCCCTTTTTTCAAGACTCCAAGTCGACATAAAAACACGCAATAATCCCCAATGAAACCCATCAAGAAAAATTCAATCTTTTGCCTTCCAATAAGAATTTTTAAGGATTTGAACTCCAATGGAGGGTAAAGATGAGGCTGAACCAGACCTGGGGTTTCACTGTCGAGGACGGTCGACATGACTCGGTCCGAGTTCTGATCCTGAACCGGGCCCCAATCGGTCCAGGCATTCTCCCCGTAGTGCAAGTCCGCGAACAGCGCGATCTTGAACCTCGACACGCTCGAGAACCTCAGCCCCTTCCCTGTGGCCTGGCGGAGCACCGAACCCTCTGATCCTCCTCCGCCTGCTAACAAATGGACGGCCGCGATGAAGCTGACGATAAAGCCCCAATAATTGGAGACGAAAGGGGCGGGCGTCGACATCATTTGTACTTCCCCTTGAACAAGAACTCATTTTGATGATTTGAAGCAAATGATTACATACCCAAATAGGAAGAAAAATGACGCAAATTTTTGTTTTTTCTATTTTTTTAAATTTTATTGGAATATCCTTTGATGAAAACCGAAGAGGATATACCAGCATAGTGACTGACGCTTCACGAATCAAGTGACGTCAGCAGTATAGAATATCCGTTTTCGATGGGGAAGCAACAAAAACGATGGCCGATGGGGAAGCAACTGAGCACGTGAGCTGTCAAACTCGAATGGAATAATACTTGGGCTTGGGCCTTTAAACTCGGTGGCCTTTTTCCATAGGCGAGTGTGGGAAGCAACCGAGTAATTGAATAATAGTAACCAGCGTACGTGCCCTTGCATGCACGTGCTGCAAAAGATATCGATTTAAAAAATAAACAAAATGTTATAAATGTGTACATCTAATCCTGTCGTAGATTAGGAGTTTGTATCATACATAAACGCTGTATCTTATCATTAGATGAGCTCTTCCTGTTCCCCTATAAATAAAGGCATGCGATCTCCTGCAGAAAGCAATTCACAACACGTTATCAACACGCTCTTCTCTGAGAAAAAGAAAGACCGGACGTTGCAAAAGCGTTGGCGGGATGACGGATGATCGAGAGATCGTTGTCGTTTGGATGTTGAAGAATCAGATTTTGTTCACGCGTGGACGATCAACGAAATCAAGCGGCTGTCTCAATCGATCTTGAGATATATCTAAAAACCCTGTAAATTTAATCTTGAACATGATATTTTTTGCACATCGATACCCAAGATCAAAGATAAATAACAAAATAATAATAATAATAATAATAATAGAGGGAGAGGCCAAAAGGCCGCCAGCCCCACCCACTCATCTGGGGTTAGGGCAACGGCCACCGACTGCCGACCCTATGGCGGTGGCCAATTGGCCGTCAGCCCCACAAACGCTGTCAAAAACAAACAAAAATAAAATAAACATATACTCGGCCGGTCGGCGGCCCCCAAGCCGCCGGAACAACCCCACCCACCCCCCTCTGACGTCACTGTAGCGGCAGTACGCTGGTGACGGCGACCCGAACCCCAACTACGGTTCGAGAAAAATAATATAAACACCGTCGAACCCTCAGTCGCCGCTGCAACGACGGTGCATTACCACCACTGGCGACGGTGCCACCCAGCAGCTGCTGCTGCAGCAGTGGTGCGTTGTCGCCGCTGCGACGACGAACCCTACCCAAAAACCCTAACTAGCGTTTAAAAAAAAGAAAAGAAAAATGGTCTGCGGGCTAAAGCCCGCATCACCAGGCCGCAAGCTTCGGGCTACAAGCTTTTAAATAAAGAAGGAAAGGAAAATGTGATGCGGGTCGTGGGCTTCGACCTACGAGTTTTTAAACTAAAAGGGGGTGACTAGCAGGCCGAAACCTGCAGCCATTGCTACGGCCCACGGGCTTCCACCACAAACGAAAAAAAGTATATTAAGAGAAAGAAGAAGAAGAAACTGGAAGGGGATAAAAAAAATTTAAACATAAATATAAAATAGGGGATTGATCAGTTTTTTCAAAAAACATTTTCTGAACCAGACCCTATTACCAATGCCCATAATTTTATTTTTCTAGCATCTTCTTTAACTGTGATCCCTATTTTAGGATCATGTTTCTGGGATATATTTGGCTTATTTTTGTAAGTATTTGTTTAATAATTATGAGGATACAGTGACCTCTCTACTGTTAGTTACCTAATCTAACTATGTATGGCGTTGCCTGGCGGTCCAGCTAATTATTAAGCATAAAATATTTGAACTTTCCTATCATGTGAATATTATAGGTTTGATATGTGATATGTGATGAAAATGTCTTGAGCACAATTTTTGCATGAATGTCTATATTGTGGTTTTGGATCGGCCTTAAGTCCCACTTTTATTTTCATGTAATTTTCTTTTTTGAGAGAAAAATTGTATTGAGGAATATAATGTAATGCTCAAGACCAATGGCTACTTCTATGAAGGCAGAGGTCACACCCCTGATGAAGATTTTCATGGGACCTCATGTGGTTTCCAAAGTTGTACCTTTTCATTTATGTAAAAAGAGACTGTATTATTTGGATTGTGGACATTATTTATTTGTGGTTACGGGCCAATCCACACAATTAGCCTATTTGCTTTAAAATTGCATCGGCATGAAATATCTTACAGTTTCATATATTAATATTCATGCAATTGTACTTTTTAGATAAATGGAAAAAATTGCAAGCGTTGATTTTAAAATCTTGGACGCCTCTGGGAAGAACTACCTCAACTGACAATTGGATGTAAAATTCCATTTGGGAGCCCAAGCCCTCAGTGCCACAATCACAAAAGAAAATAAGGCGATAGATATTGATAAAGAAAACGCAATAATCTGTATCCGTCGTCATATAGACAATACCCTATAGGCTGAATACGTTACGGTCGAAGATCCACTAAATCTGTGGACTACCCTTGAGGAATGTTATAAACATCAAAAAGATGATATTCTCCCAAGAGCCCGTTATGAGTGGGAAAACCTAAGACTGTATGATTTTAAATCCATTGCCGAGTACAACTAGGCACTGTTCAGCATCACCTCACGCCTGAAGCTGTGCTGAAGAAGTCTCAGAAAATCGCATGCTAGAAAAGACTTAGACGTCTTTTTATGAAAAAGATGCAATTCTCACGTAGCGATACCAAGAACAAAAGTTCACTAAATATTCAGAGCTGCTTGCATGCCTCCTAATGGCTGGACAAAATAGAGAGCTTTGTTTAGCCACGCATAACATGCGCCCTCCTGGCACGGCCCCTCTCCCAGAACCTCATAATTCATCTTCCAAGCAAAAGAATAAAAAAGAAAACCCTCAAAAGGGGGACCAAACAAGAAGCAAGCCAGATGAAACAATCATCAGAATAACAAAAATACAGGAAGATGAAGTTCACTTGGCGAAGGAATGAAAATAACAAAAATCAAGCACCCCACCTAAGAAGGATAGGAAAGATCAGTGTCATTGTTGTGGCATGACTTGACACTGATTAAAGTGTGCAGAACTCCACGACACCTTCGGGATTTGTATCAAGAAAGCTTAGAGAATTAAGTTGAGACAAATTTGCTAGCCACTAATTACTCCCATGATCCAACACAGTTCACAGTTGCAGATTTCAAAAAACGATGATTTGTTCGATTGATTGTCTTTGTCTATGATTAGTAGAATAAATATTGTCATGAAGAACATCCTTTTTAGCATATCAAATGCATTGAAATAACTCTGTATGGTTTTTCTTTTCATTAAACAAACTAGTTACGTTTTTTCATACACTGCTATGTTCTTATATGTTTCATCTTTAAATAGATGGATTGTTCTCATTATTGCTTAGTAGACGGTGACTCTAAACATATAATCCTTCTAAATAAATGCTATTTCAATAGCATAATACCATATGATAGCCTGGTAAATACCATATCAGGTCCAGCCAATATAATTGAAGGATCAGAGAATGCAACTTTGTTGCTCCCAAATGATACACGAATAAAAATAAAGGATGCACTATTCTCTCCAAATTCATAAAGAAATTTACTGAGTTTTAAGAACATCCGCCAAAATGGATTCCACTTAGAAATTGACAGTAAACATAATAAAGAATACTTGTATGTAATGTCTCAAGAAAATGGATACAAAACCATACTTGAGCAATTTAAGGGGCTCTCGTCGGGCCTCTAGCATACAACAATTCAAAGGGATGAAGCAAATTTAACGGAGCACCTGAAGAGCACGATATCTTCCAAGTTTTCACTTTGGCCTGATAGACTTGGCCACCTTGGATTAGTAATGATGAACCGCATCATATCTTAATCCTACGGACATAATCTAAAGAACATGAAGATTCTTCAGAAGGGTGAGTTTCCTTGTCTCCCTTGTTATAAGGGAAAATTTATCACAAACCCATCTCCACTAAAAGTGGATAATGAATCTCCAAGCTTCCTCGAAAGAATACAAGGAGATATATGTGGATCAATCCACCCCCTAGCGGGCCTTTTCGGTACTTCATGGTACTGATATATGCAAAATCAAAATGGTCGTATGTGTGTCTACTATTCACCTACAATTTAGCTTTTCCAAATATATTGGCACAAATTATAAAATTGCATGTTGCATTTTCCAGGCAACCAAATTAAGAAAATTCATCTGGATAATGCTGGAAAATTCATCTCCCAGTCATTTCAAGATTACTGCCTAGCAACTTGGATAGAAGTTGAACATTCCGTACATCATGTTCACACCCAAAATGGATTAGCTGAATCTTATAAACTGACTCCAATGGATTGCATGTCCATTATAACTGAAATCCCAGTTGTCAGTGACTGCATTGGGACATGCAATCCTACATACTGCTTCATTAATTAGACTCGGACCCTTTGAGAGTCATAGTTACTCTCTGATACAACTTGCATACGGAACACCACCAAATATCTCTCATTTGAGGATTTATGGTTACGCAGTCTATATCCTCATATCACCACCACATAGAACAAAAATGAGTCCTCAATGTCGTCTAGAAATCTATGTAGGGTTTGATTCACCCTCAATTATTAGCTACTTAGAACCCCAAACAAGGGATGCTTTCAAAATAACTCTTGAAGACTGTGAATTTGATGAGACGACATTCTCCACTCTGACTCCTAATAAACTATCTCGTGGGACACAAAAACATTATTCCACTATGATCCGAGAACTAGACAATGTGAAGATGAGATCCTGAATATCCTCCACATTCAGAACATTATTCATCAGTTACTGGATTCATTTACTGACAATAAGAAAAGTGTCAACTCACACATCCCTGTTATTAACACTCCAGCTAGGATTGATATCTCCGAGACTGGATGCAATCCACCAGTAGCAGAAGTGGTTGTTCCTCAACTCAAAAGAGGCAGATCATCATGCTCTAAGGATAAAATTTCCAAAAAGTGAAAAACTCCTGGAGGCCCTGTGACAATACCATCATAGGAAAATGAGCGCATGTCCATACCCTCACACCTCCCGAAACCACAAGAAGAGGAGAAGCCGGGAGAAACTGAAATTTCATTAAACTTTGTACGTACTGGGAAGTTGTTGGACAGAAAAAGCATAATCGTCGAATATATCTTCGTGTTCTATATTGCCATTCACAGCACTGAAAGTGATGATGATATTGATTCATACTTCGTTATTGAATGCAAATGTAGAGATGATTGGCCAAAGTGGAATGAGCTAATAGAATCAGAGCTGGAATCGTTTAAGAAACGTGAAGTATTTGGACCAGTAGTCCAGATACCAAAAGGTGTTAAACCTGTGGGATATAAATGGGTACTTGTCAGAAAAAGAAATATAAATAATGAGAATCTACGGTACAAAGCACGGCTTATAGCTCAGAGATTTTTCCCAGAGACTAGGTATTGACTATGAAGAAACATATTCTCTGGTGATGGGTGCGATCACTTTCTAATTTCTATTAAGCTTGACATCAATTTAAGGACTGGATATGCAACAAATGGATAGTATGATTTCATATCTATATGGAAATGATAAAGATATTTATATGAAACTTCCTGATAGCTTTCAATTGCCTAAAACTTTAAAAGATAGACCACATGACATCAATTCTATTAAGCTAAATATCATTATATTGTCTTAAACAGTCAGGAAGAATGTGTAATAACAGACTTGGTGAATTCCTTATACAACAATGATTCCACAATAATGAAGTCCGCCCTTACATCTTTATAAGAGCAAAGGGAACATGATTTGTAATCATTGCAGTTTACGTAGACGACTTAAATCTCATTGGATCTCTTGAAGAGATAATTGAGATATTTAAAAGCCTGACCAAAGAATTCGAAATGAAAGACCTAGGCAAAACGAAATTCTGTCTTGGCTTACAAATTGAACATCTGAAAGACAACATCATGTTATATCAAACCACATATACCAAGAAATTATTACAAAAATTTCATATGGACTTATGTTAACTACTAAGTACACCTATGGTAGTACGTTCACTGAATGTACATAAAGACCCATTCCATCAGCTGGAAGATGGAGATGATATTCAAGGTCCTGAAGTCCTTTATCTAAGTGTAATTGGAGCACTTCTTTATCTGGGTAACTGCACGCATCCGGATGTAGTGTTTGCAGTAAATCTACTAGCCAGATGTCGTGCTGCACCTACAAAGCGTCACTAAACTGAAGTTAAGCATCTTCTATGCCACCTCCAAGGCTCGATAGATTTGGGCTTATATTATAAGAAAGAATCATCATCCACACTTATTAGCTATGCAGATGCAGGTTACAAGTTCGATCCACATAATGAGAAGTCACAAACTGGGTAGTGTTTATCTACGGTGGGACAACCATCTCATGGAAATCTGTTAAGCAAACTATGATGGCGACCTCATCCAATCATTCAAAAAAAATTCATCTATGAAGAAAGCAGAGAGTGTGTGGTTACGCTCAGTTGTGCATCACATTCTGGTGACGACCAGATTGAAGACTAGTGATTTTGAGCCAACCACCATGTTTGAAGACAATGATGTCTGTTTAGCCCAGCTACGAGGAGGTTACATCAAAGGCTTTAAGACAAAGCACATCTCTCCAAAGTTCTTCTGAACACATGAGCTATAAAAGAATGGCGAGATCGACGTGAAGTAAGTACAACCTAATGAAAATCTGGCTGATATATTCACCAAGTCTCTTCCTACATCCACTTTTCAGAAATTTATACAAAAGATTGGTATGAGGCGCCTAAGAGATCTGCAAACATAAAAGCTCATACAGATCAGATGGAGTTAAAAGAGAATTGTACTCTTTTTCCTTAGTTATGGTTTTTTCCCACTAGGTTTTTCATACCCAAAAGTTTTAATGAGGCAAATCTCATTAAATCTGGATCACGAAGTATCCATCCCTAGTGATACTCACACAATACTCAGAATCTCGAAGTATTCATGAGTATGAGTCACACTAATGGCTGGATATTGGGAGCGTTATAAATGGTATTATGTATGCCCATCATAAGCCCATGTAGGGTCTATCCTATCCTGTAATAGATTTGGAGTTTGTATCATACATAAACTCTATATCTCACCATTATTTGAACTCTTCCTATTCCTCTATAAATAAAGGCATGCAGTCTCCCATAGAAAGCACTTCACAACACAAAATTATATATAAGAAACTAAAGTAAAATTGAAGTTAAAGAAATTAATCCTATTTATGGGGAGACATTATCGGTTGGATATGGTTATGTGCAAACAGTTTTGGTATATGGTTGTATGCCACCTAAAAAGCGCACGAGCCTAACTCAACAAAAGACCTACGTGACATACTAGGCCAAAGGTCTACGCGGCCAACTTCAAAACAGTCTCGATCAAAGTCGGCCCAACCAAAGAGAGACCCACTCTCCATGTGCATTATTAAATTACCCTCCAGTCAAATCTTTATAATTACATCCACTCAAGAGATGATGTAACTTCATTCTCATTTTAATTTCTTTCTCTTCATTTGAAATTATATGTCTTATCTCCTATGTTTTTAATTTGGGTGTCGGAGGAATCGAAGCCAATGCCCTCAATTCGATAATGCTCTTATTGACTCTAGTTTGCATATTGCAAGACAAGTTGGAGGATGGTCTACTAGCCCATCCAAGACCATCTGCACACTACATCATCATTGACACCGTATATGGAAACGAACGCAGCCTTGTACAACACATGAAAACAACAGAAGCTAGCAAAAGCACCTAGGCAGACGCATGCCCAGCGATGGGAAGAATTCTCGGGCAAGACATATCTATGGAAGGGTACACAAATGATGCACATGCAAAATTAAATGACGATCAACGGGCACTTTCCTTGTCAGGATATGCAACTACCAGACAATTCAAGCAACTTATAGGGTAAGCATAAATAATGTCGGTTTTACTAACCCATGTTGTGTAGCAACAATTTCAAATAGTAAGAAGAACACTTCTAGTAACGACATCTTTACCCATCGGTGTTTCAACACCACTCGCACCAACAATAGCAACATTCATCTCAATATCACCATGCAACCAATTGTATCTAAATAATGCCAAAGTGGGATCACGCCTAGAGTGCACCGCTGCACATGATTAGTGGCACCAACTTCTAAGAAAGATGAGTACGAGTGAGAGTTGCACCTGATGAGAGAAAATCTTGGACAACATCAAGTAAATGAAAAGGATAGCTTGCCAAGATAAAAATTGAGAAAGCCACAATTTTCTCAAGATGGTATAGAACATATATTGTCACGACACAATTATCTTCCAAGAGCTTAACCATTCAATAAGGCTGGGGGTTCGTGACACCATGTTACAATGTACCAAGGAGCCAAAAGACTACTGCTACACCAAGGTTGAACGCGATTAGGGAATATCAGCTTGTGAGTCACTCAAGACTCCTTAACATGTAGAAGGCACAACAATAAGCTTAAAAGGCAATATCGAGTGGTTAAGCTTCAATAGGAATAATGATACATTAACCAACAAAAGGGTGGCCTACGAGCTAAAGATTGCATTAGGGAGATCCAAAAGATCATAGGTTCCATAGTTAGATGATAAGGAATACCTAAGTGAAGGCCCAGACAGTCTGAAGATCATACATTTAGGAGCTGTTAGCTAGATTTTGCTTCCCAATAACCCTACTCACATAACTATTTTCTCATATAAGGTGCTAAAAGTTAGCAATACCTTTACAATTAGCTTCCTTGACATGTAACTTATACACCAAACATAGAAGAACCCTTTACAAGGATGTCATACAATCTGTTAAGACCTATGATGGCAAGCAGAAACACTAGAGCGGAGTGAATAGTGCTTATCATGAATTCTTATATAAAAAATTTCTAAGTATTTCTACCTAAGACTTCAACAAGTTTTACCTTAGTTGAGTCTTAATCAAAAAATTAATCTTGCAAGATTAAAATGCAGAAGTATAAACTCAAGAATGCAAGATAAAGAGATCAACCCAAAGAGAGCAATCACAAACACAATAATTATACTGGTTCAGTCACCTTATGACCTACATCAAGTCCGAAGTCACGCTTGGCTTTAATCCACTATCACCTCTCACAACGGAATAATATTACACCAACTCTTATACACCACACCATGGTGTAAGAGTCAATTAGAATAACAACACCAACAACCAATACCTCACACAATGAGAGAAAACAAACATTCCTTCCAACGACAATGAAATGAATATACTTACAAATCTTGTGTGATGAAGACAATGTTGCAGATAGCCTTAGTTGAAGCACTTGTGAAATTATAAGTCCATAGAAAGGTTTTGACCTCAAAGAGTATAAAGAATTTTGGCGTTGGAGATCAAGGGTTTAGCAAGAGAGTGAAAGAGAAAGCTTTAAGAACAATGGCTAAAGAGAGGATTTTTCCTTAAAAGATTTGAGCACAAAAAATTAATTTTTATTTATAAAAATTGATCATAAATTCATGGTTATAAATTCTAAACAACCCTCAATTTATAAGCTGAAAAAATCATGTTCAATGAAATCCCAAAACTGCCCTCAAAACAGTCAAAAATGGTTAGTTGTGGAATTCAACAAAAGGCCAGTGGCTAGTTCGTAGTTGAACTAATCTTAGCTAGTCGACTAGGTGTTGAACTTTAGTCTACTATGCCAGTTATATTCAGAGCTACGTGAAATTGCAAGCTCTCTGTCAGCCTCGTAATCGACTAGTGTTACTAGATTACTCGACTAGTCCATTGATTAGTCGACTAAATCCTAGTACTATAGTTGACTAATGTTGACATTTAGACAACCATTGATTCCAGGTATTCTAGTCGACTGGATGTCATAACTAATCGACTAGTCAAAGTATAAAACCATGGTTTTGGCTTTTTTAAAATTTAGGAAATGTTTTCAAAACCTTTCTGAAAACATTTTAAGGGATTTTATAAGTGTTTATGAGTGCTTCAACTAGACTTTAACAAAAAATCTAAGACAAGAGAAAATATACATCAAAATTACATATTATTGAAGCATTGATGTGGTCCTTGATATCCATCTCCTTGTCTTTGATCATTTGGTCTTCATAGATCTTGGTTGAGCTTCACTTAAGCTTTGAACTCTTTAATACTTTTACCTACACTCACTATTCATTCGTATACAAAATGTTTGATCATCATCAAAACATACCTAGGGATGACTCAATACTCAACATTCTCTCTCTTTTTAATGATAGCAAGCATGGATACATAAAATATGTAAAAATAAACTTACACCCCCTGTAGAGATGCATATTGTTAGAATAAACTTTTAAAAACTCCACTTGCATCAATGCATGTTAGCGATAAGCATATTCAAGCACATGTATCGCATGTATCATAGGACGTGCTAAAATGAGTGTGAGGAATATGTTTTGTACTATAGCAATCAATTTGTGCATGGAGTTCAAGTAATCAAATCATATGGAGTAACTCCAAGAAATGTGATACCAAACGTCTGAAGAAAGCTTTATAGAGCAAGTTACTCAAAAATGTAAAATTTTCAATTACCTCAAATACCAAATATTTTCAATTATACCAAGGGTATATCCAATTTTATACCAAATGTTATATCTAATCGGATACCAAATGGTATTCAACTGATACCAAATGTTACTTATATCAAGTGTATAATCTGATACCAAATGAAGAATATATTTAATTTGATACCAAATGTTAAATATTTAATTTACATCCAAGTGTATATCAATTATATATATGATACGAAATATTATGTAGAGCTCCGTCATTATTAGCATACGAGAAGCCCGGATGATTCCTCGTGGCCGGGTTGGCCCAATAACCGGTGTTTCTCGCTACATATTGGATTTGCTCTAAGGCTCCTTCTCCATGCTCTCCTCCTACGAACATAGCTTGAGATTGGTCTTGCCAATCGCTCATATTGCCTCCCAGCGTAGATGTGGTGGGAGCTCCATGCGGCTCGGTGATCAACTTCTCCAATATCTCCACGACCTTGTGGAGAGAGTCAAACTTAGTGGAAAGTTCTGCTATGTCCTTGGCCTCATATATGCTTATTGGCTTCAAGGAGGTAGAAGATTGCCCTTGCTCGTCGCCCCATTATTGATTATTAGAGGCCATCTCCTCTAATCGGGCCGTAGCTTCATTCGGTGTCTTGGATAAAATGGCTCTGTTGGCGGTTGCATCTATAATTTGCTTAGTGCCCGGTTAGATTCCATTATAAAAGTTGTGTACTAGCTCCCATGCTTCGATGCTGTGATGGGGGCACTGATGCTGGAGATCTTTAAAGCACTCCCATGCCTCGTATAGGGTCTCATGCGGTCCTTACTTGAAGGACATGAGTGTGCTTCTTATCTTCATCGTCTTGGATGGAGGGTAGAATTTATCAACAAAAGCACTAGCCAACTCATCCCACGTAGTAAAGATCCCCTCCGCTTGCGTCCTCAACCAATATAGAGCTTTGTCTCTGAGGGTAAAGGGGAAGAGTCGCAATCGGATAGCATCGACGGAAACACCCAGCATTTGAAAGGTGGTGCACTTGGACAAGAATAGCTGAAGATGATAATGTGGATTCTCATGGGAGTTTCCATGGAATGGGTCTTGTTGCATTAAGACCACTAGTCCCGTTTTGAGCTCGAAATTCTTATCTGCCACCAACTTCGGCATAGCGATGGAAAAAGTAGTGGAGGTAGTCTTAGGCCGAAGCCTATCTCTGATAGATATTATCCTCACCATGCGTGCTGCTAATTCTTCCGGTGTCTCCGGTCGGTTCATACAACCGTCCTCTATGTTGAGTCTCTT
This sequence comes from Scilla litardierei, assembly GCA_030789695.1. NCBI lineage: Eukaryota > Viridiplantae > Streptophyta > Magnoliopsida > Asparagales > Asparagaceae > Scilla > Scilla litardierei. The sequence continues at coordinate 119,848,693 of CM061140.1, forward strand.
CTCGGCTCTAATCCTCCTTTCGGTACGTTCGTTCTCCGGATCAAATATTATATCATCTGGATTCACCGTAGATCTCGTGTATATGCACAGAAAAATAGAGCTTCGATGGAATTGTTAGCACGATAGAGGAGTAAAAAGATAAAAAATAATAAAACAAAAAGAAATAACTAAAGAAAATAAAACATTGTCGCCTCCCCGGCAACGGCGCCAAAAACTTGACCGCGTCCGGATGTATACCCGAAAAGCGACTTGTAGTTTTACCGCAAGCGCACGATGAAGCGGCGAGCGGGTATCGAACTCAGGGAGGACGAATGACCGTGTCTTACTCAAATCACCTAGCTATCGAGATAACAAGAATAGTTGGGTGTAATAGTCACAATCGTTCAAGTATCAAGAAAATATCAATATAATAAAAAGCGTCTAGGGATAGGAAATCCCCACTACGGACCGTCTCTCCTCCTTGTGAATCGTAAATTTCATTGTTGCTAACCTTGAATATAGGTGAACTAGTCGCAACTTAATGTTGAACCAAGCTTACGCTCTCGCGCTATTGCCGGTCTATAGCAAACCTAGGATATGGCCCACTCTCGTGCAAACCCTAGCCTAAGCCGCTAGCGTGAAGAACGACATCATTGTTCAATCGTATCTCGAGCCCACTCTCGTGCAAACTCGAGCTACGACCTAGGTTATGATAGGTCTTATTCGTCCAATCTCTTCCAAACGAATATTAGAATAGATTCACAATTAAAAATCTTAGCTTTGGTCCAATCTCTTTGTAACGACCGGTTTTATCGATACATTTTATCTGTTTTCCTCTCGTTTAATTTTCGTCCGAATCCGTAGATAGGCGTATCCGTTCCCGTGCACGTGCCAATTTTTTCCATGTTAATTATCACTATTATTATTTTTGTGGCACTTAGTTAATTTATTATTATTGTTATTACTATTATTATTAGTATTTTTATTATCTCCCATTAAATAAATTACAACTTTCAAATTGACCTCAAATATCAAATCTTTTAAATTGTTTTGAAAAGTCAAATGAGATTTTCCTTTTATAAACTCATTAATCAAATTGAATGGCTATTATTTTCATTGCATTAAATCTTATTAACTTCCTATTGCTAATAAATTTCCTAATTAGCCATACCCCCTACTCACGCACGCATTGGGCACACACACACACTTTTATTTTTTTTTTTAAAAAACCCTATCACAAGTAGCAGCAACCAACATTTCCTTTATAAAACAAATAAAAACCCTATTCTCATAAGAAACCCTAGGCGTAGCATGCTGTGCATCTCAACACCCCACACAACTCACATTACAAGAACCCTGCCTTTCTTCTTATTAAAAAAACCCGAAAGCTAACTTTACTCTAGACATTCACGGGATGTTCCCAGGCCTTCACCCTACATTGCCTTATATATCAGAAACCTAGGTTATCTCTCTAGGCTACTGCTCCTAATATAAAAAAACCTTAGGCCTTCATTTCTTCTCTCCCTACACAAGCACAACCGCCGCCTGCTTTTTCCTCTACGTCCACAACTCGTGCCCAGCAACGCAACGCACGGCCATCCCCTACTTTTCCTCCTCCTTTCACACGCGATCCAACTCCCCTTAACGCCAACTGCGCCTACACCCCCACGGCCTTGCAAACGCCCAGCACATCTCCATGCGACAACCCAACGGCGCCTGCTCCTCCTCGCTAGCACGCATGGCCCTCCCCTGCCGCTCCTCCCCATCTCACGGTGACTCCTCCCCTCACCGGAGCTCCAGCGCCCAACAACGCCCCCGCAACCCAGGAGGCCGTACCACCTTCACCCTCGCTCATACAAGCCCAGATCTCCTCCCTCCATTCTCCATCGTCGGATCTTCCCCTAATCGCCTCTAGACAGCCGAAAAACTCCCCTCCGACCTGCCATCACCCCGACGGCCTCCACCCGCGAGAGGAACATCCGTTCCCCCATCCGAGGCACACAGCCGCTCAGCTCTTCCTCCTCACGTGTCGCTGCCACCTCGCTGCAAACCGCGGCCATTGTCAGCTTCCCCTAGGCTCCGCAATCGCCTGCAGAGCCTCCGAGAGCCGCTGACCGCCCCTCGCCCTCCTTCCGAGGCTCAACGACGCTGTTTCGGAGCCGTACGCGTCGCCGCTGCCCATCGCTGCGTTCCGATCCTCCTCTGCACTACCGGTTAGTGGTTATACCCTTTAACAACTCTTAACCCACACCGTAAAGTAGAGAACTTAATAAAACCGGGTGATTAGACGTCGTAGGAGTTTGTTGTAGATCTGTCCTGATCGAAAAATGTCTATTCTGATTTCATGTTTTATCGAAACAGTGAACCGTCTCCTCCGTAGCGTATTATTCGTCAAGACATTTCCAACGACACCAAGAACGTCAAAAACAGGCAAGTATATGATTTGATATGATTTTTTGAAGTTTCGGCACTTTACGCCGCTTTTACGTATTGCTGAATAACTTAAAAATTAGACGTGAAATGACGTGAGATAATGACACCATGACGATTGGGACAAAATTTGGGATCCAACGGTATATCATATGATATACATTAATTTTAATCACTTATGAGAAAAAATTAGTTTCTGTAGCAAACCCAATGAAAACACGTGTTCGTTATTATTTTGAGATTGCGATAAAAATTGTTCAACCCACTTCTGCTGTGTAGAACTGTCACAATAATGTAATAATGTTGATAACATTAAATTTCTGTGCGTCTGGACATGTTTAACAAATATTGACATCGTGAAAATCGTGCGCCTCGAAGGCGGTATCGTGATATTGTGATGTCGTGTGAGTCGACTAGGCCGGCTCGTGTTCCGGCAAACTTTTGGGTGGGGTTAGGGTTGAGCGGCCACTGGGAGTATGAAGGGTACTCTCCTCAAGAGCACCACCCGCACGCGGTGGGTTAGCGTCAATCACGGTAAGCCTCCGTGAGAGGAACGACCTTCTCATCACGACCTAAAGGCGAGAACCCTAGATTAGATGTGAACTCTTGACATGGAAATTGCAACGCTAACTCTGGTCTCTTGGAAAATTGTCATGCTGATGAACTCAGAGAAAATCTTAACTTTAATCTTGCAACCGTCTAGAACTGCATGCTAGGGATGCTCGTTTCTGTTTCTATAAAATTGTTAAATGTTAAATTGCTGCAGTCGTTTCTTTAAAATATTAAATGCTTCTCAATTTCATATCTGTCATATATCTTGTCTTGGGATGCTAATTTTTCTTGCATACCCCTAGCTGACATACATTCATTGTTTGTGGATGTATGTCAGATTCTGAGCTCGAGTACCCGGAGGACCCGTACGTGACACCAGATTTGGGGAGCCAGGAGTTGGCTCCTGACACCGAGCCTCTCCCAGCGGAGAACTAGCGGACCCACACTTTATCTCTTTCCTTAGTTTCCTTTCAGACGCTGTAGTTGTTTGTGTACGCTTATTTCTGTTGCTTCTTTAGCCCGGCTGTGGCTTATTGTTTAATTTCATGTACGAAAATTATAACTCTGGATGTGGCTTTATTTTCTGAAATGTTTCTAATTGTTCTGATACGCAAATGCAAGAACTTCATCTGTGTTTTTATCACAGACGGTTATTGAACTCGAGCTTCACCTTTCCAGTTCAAGCGGACCGCGTAACGCTCTCGCTTCCGGTGTCTTTTGGGAAGCGGGGCGTTACAGGTTTTAGTGGCGGCCCATGCAGGTCCTGCAACTGCGAAATTCAGAACAATGAGAACACTTTTCATTAGCCAAAACATCCAGAATTAGTTCGTACACAAAATTACTCGAATACCTTGACTCAGCATGATAGAAACCCAATACCAAGATAATAGGAAGAGTTAGTTAGACGCTCATGTTTGTTAGTTAGACACCCTTACCGCGACTTAGTTCATCATTCAAGGAGTCACTCTAGTGATTGGTCATCTAGCTTTGACCATATTAGATTTTTGAGTTTCATTAGTTGTTCGCTTAGATTTATCGAATCCACGGGCCCAACCGATCGTAGCGATCGTCGCACCCGTGCAAGTCGAACCTGAGACGCCTGCGAGGAGTAGACTTCGTAGCGTAGAATATTCCGGATCTATAGATAAGGTCTCGATCTCAATCCTCAACGAACCCTTACCTTGGCTTTCCTATCGCAGTCTAGTTCATTGATGAACCTTAGTGTTAAACCTTAATCTACCCAATGATTATCTTTCCCCCTGATTTTACTATTCCCTAGTCATTGCACTTCCATGTTAATGATCATAGAAATCCATCGTAGTGTATTCACGGGGTTACTTCTTAGTCGTCCTTACGTCCTGAACGTCAAACCTATTCATTGTCCTCGATTCACATAAACTCTTCAGGTCCACCATCCTTAACCTTGAACATCCCCATTGCAGATCCATGGTCTTTTTAAAAGTGTTTTCGATATTCCTTTTATTAAATTCCTTGCTAAGTTTAAAATCCTTTCAAAAACTTTTACTTAGATTTTCTACACTTCAGTCGACTTAAACCCAACCTTGATTATGAAACTCTTCTCACGCGATCTTTAGTTACTATCTTATAGCAACTTTCTAACATACACCTTCCACACTTATACTTCACATAGCCATATATAGCTACTCTATTTTCCTCATGTAATGAACTCTTTTCGTACGTTATTTCTATTTTTCTAGCTCAAAATATTATCCCCTTTTCTTACCAACATATTTCAAAAACAGTCATTCCTATATACTTTTAAAGATACCTTTCTAAGTTAAATAGAACTTCAAAAATCTTGTGTGCCAGTTTCAAAATCATTGTCTTCACATTTTTTTAATAAAAAAATTTCAATTTTACAAACCTATTTCCGTTTACAAAACAAATACTACGACACTATGCCCATATTACTCTTCACCTATTATTTGTCTGATCACATTTTACGTTTTAACTCCTACCGTATGCTCGCTATTTTACGTAAGTTATGACGATATTGTTATTTTCACACATATCTTTATCTTCTTACTTTTGTTCATAAATGTTTTATGTCACCCAACCAACTACTCTCTTATCCATACCACCTCCGGAATCGTCCATCACAACATCAGTTCGTTGCATCATTCAACTCTGAATCCTACACTTACTTAGTTATCACTTTAGAGCTTATCATTGCTTAGTAAGACCATTAGCATTGATTGTGGTGTTATTGTGGTGCATGTAAATAGATATTGAGTTTGGACCCGTGTGTGCGAATTTCTATATACCAACACATGTATAAGTGTGTTTACCCTTAATGTATTAGTATGGTGTGATTGTCTATTGGGTCACATGTGCATGTACGATAATTTGTGATAGGTATGTATATAGTCGAGTATAGGGTAGTAAGTGTTATATTTCTAATTGGGCGAGCGATTAGTCATATCACTATAGGAATATCTGAGCGTATTAGATTTAGTATTGGTTAGTTACAAGGAGTATAGGTATCTTAGCCGTACTTGTTAATGGTTGTAATTGTATGCTAGTACAGTGATGTACATGTTAGGTGTAATGATAATAAGTGTACGCATAGTTGTTTGTGCAGATTTATTATGTGATCTATATGTTAGTATGTCTGGCGTGTGCTCGTGTGGATATATATATGTGGTTAGTTATGGGTATGTATGTATATACGTACACTGGATGAATAAGTGTGTCTTATGTATAGTAGGATTATAATATCGTATTACCCCTACGGGATGATGTATGAGCACGTGTATACCAGAAAGTATGCCTAGTCGTACGTTTGTGACTACGTATATATGGATGTATGTAATAGTGTACTAGCCCTATGTATGTAAATTATCATGGTTGTGAATACCGGTGTGTGTATATAACTGTTCTATGAAGATATGAGGTAGGCGTGTAGTAGTGTAAGCATGTATATGTATGTGAAATGAACGTATGTATAAGTATTTGAAGGTGTGTGATATATGAGTAAGTATATGCATATGGATGTATATTGTTTCATTATAATGTATGTATGATTGGGATAGAATGACCTTATTGTCTAAGTCCGCACGCCCCTATGTCGGCCCATTTAAGGAAGTCCGAGGATGTACTTGATCTTAAGGTGGGTAGATTACGTTGACCCCTAGTGCTAGGAGTAAGGCTTATATGAATCGGTGTATGGTGTAAGGTATTACGTGCATGTATATACGTGAAGTGATTTGTATTATAATGTGTATATGGTAACAGACGATATGTAAAAGTGATTGTACGATTGAAGTGTTAATAGACTAAGAATAATTGTATTTATGTGTTAGTGGTATGTGTAAGTGACACATGGTACTATATCATTATAGATAGTGAGTGTATAAGTATTATGGTAATGTATTGTGTGTTAGTAATAATGTGAGTGTACAGGGTGATGGCATACTTGTAGCTAATAAATTGATGTAGTGGTGTAGTATAGTGTTACTATTCACCCGAGTATAATATTGGTTGGATTATATATGTAGGGTGATACTATATTAAACATGTTATGTTAATACGTAATTAGTGATGTGTGTATGTGTATTGTTACTACTTTTAGCTTGGACGTGGATTAGTATTATAAGTGGTAATACTATCGGGGTTGATGTTAGTATTGGAAATACTACTTGGATATGGCATGATGGTTGTTTATAGTGTGTGTACATTAAGAGAGGAGATGCGAGCGCTACCCTTACGTTTTCCCTGTGTCTTATCCGATAAGATTCCGAGGGCGGAATCGTTTTTAAGGTGGGTAGGATGTAATGACCGGTTTTATCGATACATTTTATCTGTTTTCCTCTCGTTTAATTTTCGTCTGAATCCGTAGATAGGCGTGTAATGCCCTACGAAGCTACTGCACAAGTACTAGAGGGGGGGTGAATAGTACTTTAAAATAATTAAGAAGATAATTCCTAACTATCTTGCAAACTCAACCAACAATGCGGAAATATAAATATTGACAACAAAGAAACAATCGTAAACAGACGATATTAACGGGTTCGGATCCACCCAAGTCTCCCCGACTTGTTCCAGGTGATCCTACGTCCCAAACACCCGGATCCCCTCCGGATACTTGAGTTAGAAACTTCTAACTCAAATTTGCACTATGAAATACTTGTAGAAACATCTACAAGATCAAATCATACACAAATGAAATTGTGACTCCCACAACCTGGGATCACAAACAAACTCTCACAACCGAGAGTGAAACTTGCAATATTCAAATGTAATTGAAATATGAAATGCTTACCATAAAAACCTATGCCTTGAGTAAAACTTACGATTTAGGGCAAAGAGGATTTTGGGGAAGATGAAGGCACCAAACCCTAGCTCCAAGATGTTGATCAGCTATGGAGGGCTAGGAAGATGTTGGTGGCCTTGGATCAAGCTCTTGGCTTGAATGGCTCACAATCAATGTGAATCTCTCTTTGGAAGTAAGAGTGTGAGAGAGATTCTTTGGAAATGAATGAGCTTTGAATGAGGATTAAATGCTTCTCTTTGATTCTCTAAAGATCAATAATTATCAGCCTTGAATGCTATGAAAGCAGCACTCCAAGTATATATAGGATAGAGGAAAGAGAGAGCAAAATTCGTGGCATTTAATGCTCCAACGGCTCTATTCTAAAGCAGACTAGTCGATCAAAGAAGGATCACTGACCGACTAGTTCATCAACTAGTCGGTCGGTGAAACAACATGAACCGACTAAGAGGTGAACAGTGAATAAAGAAAGTTCAGACTTAAAGAACTAGTCGGTCTAAGAAGACTTGCCAACAGACTAGTTTCACAACTAGTCTGTCGGTAAGTGAACTTTGACCGACTAGCAGATGAAATAGAATAGTTTGAATACAAGTTGAACTAGTTGGTCTGAGAACAAATTCTAACCGACTAGTTTCTCAACTAGTCGGTCGACAATCGTTCTTAGACCGACTAATGATAAACAATAGCTCAGGCTCAAAAATGGAAGTTCAACTAGTCGGTCTAAGAAGGATTCCTAACCGACTTGTTTGACAACTAGTCGGTCGGTGAACCTTCTTTGACCGACTAACTGTAAACAGTAACTGAGCTGAAATTGAACAAGGCATTCTAGTCGGTTCAAGAAGCTTTGCCGACCGACTAGATTAACATCTAGTCGGTTGGTTCTTCTTCTTGAACCAACTAACATGCACAAGAAGCCGTGAATCGAAGCGCGAAGCTTCGGGAAAGTTTGAATGGGCTTCTAATAAGATCCTAGCTCTAAGATAGGAGCGTTATGAAGATTAAAACGTAAAACCTACTTAAGGCTTAACAATCTATGAAACGAAGCTAGAAGACTATAAATAAAACTTGACGAACCGTCTTCAATTGCTTCGATTCAAATCTCTTGACTTCAATAATGGTCCTTGAGCTTCAACGAAGCTTCAAGCATACGATCACGCACTTTAAGAAGTCTCAAGATGTCACTTTTGATGTTCATAGAAGTTTGGCGACGATCTCCATAACTGCG
>CM061140.1:119857669-119873544 GCA_030789695.1 Scilla litardierei
AGTTGACTGGTGTAACAGGATCCCATCTTTAAGATGCTCTATCTGAAGGCCTAAACAGAATTTTGATTTTTCGAGGTCTTTCATCTCGAAGGTTTCTGTCAGGCTTTTAGAAATCTTTGCGATCTCTTCAGGAGATCCGATGAGGTTTAAGTCGTCTACATAGACGGCTATAATTACAAATCCTGTTGCCTTTGCTCTTATAAAGATGCAAGGACAGACTGGGTCGTTTTTAAATCCTTGCTGTGCAAGGAAGTCGCTCAGTCTGTTATACCACATCCTTCCAGATTGTTTTAGACCATATAATGATCTTTGCAGTTTCACTGAGTAGATGTCACGTTCTCTCTCTTTTAGTGCTGCAGGCAAAGAATAACCGTCAGGCAATCTCATATAGATGTCTCGGTCTAGGTTGCCATATAGGTATGCAGTAACCACGTCCATGAGTTGCATATCTAAACCCTCTTGTGCTGTTATGCCAATGAGGAATCGGAAGGTGATCGCGTCCATGACCGGGGAGTATGTGGCTTCAAAATCCACCCCAGGACGTTGGGTAAAACCCTGCGCTACAAGCCTTGCTTTGTAGCGTACGATCTCATTCTGTTCATTTCGTTTTCTAACAAATACCCATTTATAACCCACATGTTTTACACCTTTTGGTGTCTGGACTATTGGTCCGAAGACCTTGCGTTTGGTGAGTGAATCCAACTCCACTCCTATTGCCGCTTTCCACTTTGGCCAATCATCTCTGCTTTGACATTCTGTCAGAGAGCGTGGTTCAATATCATCGTCGCAGTACGCGACGTTGATGGCAATATTACACGCAAATGTGTCATCTATTGTTGTGCTTTTTCTGTCCCAATACTCCCCAGTTCATACATAGTGTATCGATACTTTATTTTCTCCCGGTTTTTCCTCTTCATGAGAGTTTGGGAGAGATGGGGTAGCAGTGCTTAAATTAGCATCATGTGGTGGTATTTGTTTACCATTGCCAAGGGTCCTACTCTTTCGAGGGACTTGGTCCTTGGATCCCGGTGGTCGTCCTCTCTTTTTGAGAGGTCCAACCATTTCTGCTGCAGGCGGATTGCATCCATTTTGTGGTATGTCAATCCTAGCTGGAGTGTTAGCAGCAGGGACGTGTGATTTGACAATCTTCTGGTTGTCAGTAAATTTGTCCGGCAAGAGATGGACAGTGTTTTGGATGTGGAGAATCTTCAGGACCTCCTCCTCACACTGGCTTGTTGGCGGATCAAAGTGACATAAAGTTTTTTGTATCCCAAGTGATACTTTCTGAAGCTTCGGGCTTCTTTGTCTGTGAGCCTAGTCTTGGGAACGATGTTTCATCGAATTCACAGTCTTCTAGACGTGCCTTAAAGACGTCCCCTGTAAGGGGTTCTAGGAATCTAATTATGGAGGGGGTGTCAAACCCAACATAAATGCCTAGGCGACGTTGTGGACCCATCTTTGTCCTTTGTGGTGGTGCTATGGGGACGTATACTGCACAACCAAATATTCTCAAATGTGAGACAATTGGTGGGGCTCCAAGTGCTAGTTGCATTGGAGAAGATGACTGACCTCCAGAGTGTCTTAATTTTATTAAAGATGCAGCATGCAAAATTGCATGACCCCACGCATTCACTGGCATCTGGGATTGAAGTAATAATGGACGAGCGATCCATTGCAGTCTCTTAATTAGAGATTCTGCTAACCCATTTTGGGTGTGAACATGCGCTACAGGATGTTCGACTTCAATTCCCTGAGCTTGGCAATAGTCTAGAAAGACTTGTGACGTAAACTCCCCCGCATTGTCCAGGCGAAGTTTCTTTATCTGGTGGTCGGGGAAGTGGGCCCGTAACTTTATTATCTGAGCTAAAAGCTGAGATAGTGCTAGGTTACGGGTGGACAGTAGGCACACATGTGACCACTTAGTTGATGCGTCTATCAGGACCATAAAGTACCTGAACGGACCACTTGATGGGTGAATCGGCCCACAAATGTCTCCATGGATTCTTTCCAGAAAGCTGGGAGACTCCACATCCACTTTCAGTGGAGAGGGTCTCGTGATCAGTTTACCCTTGTAACAGGGTGGACATGGGAATTTGCCTTTTTGAAGAATCTTCAGGTTCTTCAGGTCAATGCCCCTGGAGTTCTTTATGATGCGGTACATCATAACCGAACCAGGGTGTCCCAGTCGACTGTGCCAGAGTTGGAATTCTGGTGTTTGGGGGCACTGCAGGTGCTCCACCATGGATGTTTCTGGAGTTTGTATACTTGTTTGGTAGAGTCCCGAGGGGAGTCCCTTGAAACGTTCCACAATGGTTTTTGAACCATTTGTAAGCGCCGTTACAAGCAAGTATTCCCTTTTATCTTCCTCGACCGTCTCTAAGTGATATCCGTTTAAACGGATGTCTTTAAAACTTAGTAGGTTTCGGATGGATTTTGGGGAGTATAACGCATTTTTAAGTGTTATTTGTGTGTTGCCGGGGAGCAATATAATTGCTTCTCCTGATCCTTCGATTATATTTGTTGGTCCTGAGATTGTTCTCAGTGGGCCAGAATAACTACTTACGCTCGTGAAATAGTCAATGTTTTGAAGGATCGAGTGCGTCGATGCACTGTCCACTAGGCAGATAAGTTCCATATCTAAAAAATGGGGAAAGACATTCAAGCAATAAATATAGATAAAAGATTCACTTTCATAAATGCTAAAAAGATATTGTTTGACATGGAAAATAGAACTAGATACGATGCATAAAAATTTAAGATACATTGCTAATTGCATAAAAGTGGTCCAAATCTAGAGAGTATCATCTCCCATGAAATCTTCGGGAGTCCATGAGGTCTCTGCCAACGCTGCGCTCTCCATCAGGTTTGTCTCAGCTCGAGGCTTGAGGCTTGCCTGGTAGAGGTCCTGGAGGTGTTTTGCTGTGCGGCAGATTCTGGACCAGTGGCCCGTCATCCCGCATTTTGAGCATTTGTCCTCCCAGTCTTTCTTGGGAGTGCCTCCTTTGTTGGGAATCCTCTTCTGCTTCTTGTCCACGAACTTCTGGTTCTGGGGAGGAGCTGGGTGAGTGGCCTTCTTCCGCTGCTTCTGTTCTTTCCATTTCTGGAATTTTGCCTTTTTGTCCGTCTTCTTCTTCTGGGAAGACTGGAAGTGGGCCTCTGCAGGAGGTGGCAATGGAGCGGAGCCAGGAGGGCGCAGGTTGTGGGTGGCAACCAACAGGTCTCTGTTCTGTTCAGTCATAAGCAGGCATGAAAGAAAGTCAGAGTACTTTGTGAACTTCCTCTCTCGATATTGTTGCATAAGGATCATGTCCTTTTCGTGGAAAGACGTAAACGTCTTTTCCAGCAACATTTTCTCCGTCACTGGTTCACCACACAACTTCAGGCGTGAGGTGATGCGGAAGAGAGCTGAGTTGTACTCCGCTACGGATTTGAAATCCTGTATGCGGAGGTGAGTCCAGTCGTACTGTGCACGGGGGAGTATGACATCCCTCTGATGTCGGTACCTCTCCTCGAGTGCATCCCACAGCTCGTAAGGGTCCTCTACAGTGAGGTACTCGTCCTTTAAGGTCGAGTCTAAGTGTTTCCTGATATATATAATGGCTTTCGCCTTTAATATATCGGAAACTTCCTCTGTATGAGGTGCTTCCACTGAAGCCTCCTTGTTAGCTGGGGCAGTACTAGTTGTTGCCTTTTCAGTCTGTGTGAGACTGAAACCATGAGAGTGCAGATGGAACTTCAGGTCCAACTGCCAACTCAGGTAGTTTGACCCATCAGCCTTCAGGACTGAGAAGTCTACATTTGCGAGTCTGGCCATTTTATGATCTAGCATGTACGGAAAAAATAGCATGTATCATTAAGACTGAAAATAAGACAGACATCCACGCATGTAATGTAGTCATTTTCATGGCATGAATTTAAATTACTGTGGTTTTAACATACATGCTTTTTTCAGGTAATGTGAATAATTAATTACTAAAAATTAACAATCACGCATGCTGTTTAAGGGTTTTCATTGTGACATTAAAACATGGTATTAAAGCTAATTAATCAACCACGCAGTTTAATGCAAAAACAATGAAAAACAGAAATAATGACCTTAGGCTATGGGGATCAGCCAGCCGACACCGAAAAATAAATAAAAAGTCCAGTCCGAAGTTACATCAAAAATAAAAGGCATGAAAATAAATTACAACTCGGGAACTTCAGAGAGAAGCCCCTATCTTCATTGAGCGAAACGCCTTCAGCTTCTTTTTGGTGTCCTTCGGTCTTCTTTTTACATTTTCATCCTCACATACAAAGTTTCTCTCAAAAGAAAAGAAAAATTGCGGGAATTTAAAACGGTGTCGGAAACCTGGCTGATCCCTAAAAACATAGCCTAATATTTGCACATCCACGCAGATAATATTTTTGCAACATACAACCACGCAGATAATCAAAAAGACACAGGCATTTAAAGTAATTAAAATTGTGTGTCGTGCAAAAAAAACATTTTTTTTTGAAAAACTTTTTGCCTTTTTGATCCATAATATAATGTTTTATTTTACCGCTTTCAACCCTTTTAAAAATTTCTTTTAACTATTTTGGGCTTTTTAGGGCCAAAAATAAAAAAAATAATTTCTGTGGATGGGCTAATTTTCTGGCCTTTTGGGCCATGAAAACAACCCATTAGGGTTAATATTGGGCATCCCCCGAAAAATAGCCCGTTAGGGTTAGGGTTTCTGGAAACCCTAGGGGGGCCCGCGGCGTGTCGCCGCGGCGGCTGGCCGCGTAGGGCGCGACCGCCGCGGCTTCAGGCCGCGGCAACTGGCCGCGGCCTGAGGCCGCGGCACAGTGCCGCAGCTTCAGGTCGCGGCTGCCGCGGCCTGAGGCCGCGGCGATTGTTCTTCGACGGCGGCGCAAAGAGCGCGCCGCCGTTCCGCCATACGGGCGTGCGGATTTTTATTTTTGGATCAAAGGCGGGGGAGGTAGAAATCGGATTTTTCAACAAATTTGATCGTTAAAAAACAAGTTTTTATTGTTTTAAACATGTAGATCTTATTAAAAATGTTGAATTTAACCGAGTTTGTGAACTTTTTGATCCTAAAACATGCAGATCTAATGAGAAAAGCAAGTTTAGATCTAAAAAGTTTGGATTTTTACCTCTAGATTCGACGAGGAATCTAGGCGACGGTTGGTGAAGGATGCCCTTTTCGCTCCCCGTTGAGAAGATTACGATCTTCTTTTTCTGAGCAATTTGTGGATCTCCTTTCCCGCGAGCCGCCGTCTCCTCCAACGAGCGTGATCGTGCTGATAACGTGTTGTGAAGGGAATTTAGGGAGAAATAGGTGTAAGGGGTTTGGAGCCCCCTACCCATGTATTTATAACTTTCAATAGTGGGTTGGATACCCAATTGGCCCATTGGGCCTATTCATAACAATAATGTATTTCAGTAATTTCAGATTTCCTCAAATACTCAAAACCATTCTGATAAAAATTCGTTTTCAATTACTACTATTTTGGCTCAATGAATTAATTTTCTATACAGATATCTTCAAAACGTTTTCAAACTTCTACAGTAGCATCCTATAATCATTTAAGGCTTTCCACATTAATTTCGTAATTTTTGGATGTTAAATCAGCCTAGAACCTTCAAACCAACTTTCTAAACGTTTTGGCCTAAAACTAGTACCGTAGCTCAAATCCCAAACCGGATCACGTATTCGCGATCCTCGCGACGATACGATCCCGTGTGTATGTTTTCGTAATTTTTCGGAGTCGTTTGTGAAAACGGGCGTGTATTCCTCCGGTTTTCACTAATTACAATTGCTAATTACTTTTCTATAATTACTAAGATACTTTTACCTAATTATTTCTACCCTAAACCCTCAACCAACACCCTTAACCAACCTCTCCTTAGCTGGTAATATTAAAAATGTTGGATCTCATCTACCCCATTTAATAATCTTGTTCCCCTCCTAATTACAATTCTACCATACCCTAATCACTATATAAGCCAACCCCTCCCCTCTAATTCCCTACACAGTATCTCTCTCTCTCTCTCTCTCTCTCTCTCTCTCTCTCTCTCTCTCTCTCTCTCTCTCTCTCTAAACGAAACACGGGCTGCCACTCGATCTCTCCCCCTCTCACTTTCGCACTCACCCTCTCCTCCCCCCGCCCCTCCCTCCGGGCTCCAACCGCCGCACACCGTCTGACGACGTCGCCGCCCACCCCCAGGGCTCTGCTCGAAGCCCCCGCACGCCGGCGAAACCCCCGAGCAACGCCCAGCCTCCGCCGGACGCCCCCGCTCCCTCTCTCCTCGTCTGCCGCCGCTCGCCGGCCTTGTCGTCGCCACCCCGACCTCGCCGCCCTAGCCGCCGTGAACCGCCCCTTACGCCGCCCTTTGCGCCGCCGTCGCCTCGCCCGCGGTCGCCGCCCCAGTCGCCGACGCTGCACCCCGCTCCGGAGGTCAAGCGAAGATTGATGTGTGTGTGATTTGCCTCAGTGGCATTTCCATAAATACGGAAGTAATTTCGTATTTTCCATTTTTTTATTAATTAATAATAGGGTTTTATGGTGTAAAATCCATAACTTAAAATATATAGTCCAGAAAAATATGAGGCTAGCTTCAGAAAATCGGAAACAATATTCCGGATCCAATGGCGCTGGTCTCATCTCGATCAGATGCCTATGTTTTCCAGAACCATTTTTTAAACCTAAAAATTAAATACGTATAATTCATTATAAAATTCATAGCTCTCTGTTTTCACATACACCGATACGTGATTAAATTATATGTAATAGTAATCTTCGAGACAGTCGTTTTGACTGCTCATTCAAGTATTTCCGACTTGTATTGCTCCCGGAATAAATTACAGAAGATATACGTCACTTAAATAATTTGGGTTTTAAAGCTATTTTTCAGTTTCTGAAAATTATAAAAAATAGCAGGAGCTTATGAAAATGTTTTCCTTTTGTAGTAAAATTATAATATTTATTTTCAGCTTATGTAAAAATTTAGAACGCTTTCCGACACTGTTTCAACCGGTTTTGAAAATCAAAACAACCAATTAATTAGATAATAATTAGTGTAGCCATTAGCTGATAACTTCTTGTGTTTGCAGGTACCAATCCTCGCGCTTTAACTCCATCCTCGTCTTGCTACGACGATCCCAATAGTATAAGTCACAGTAAATTCTATCCTTAGAAATTTAGATAGTGTACTCGTATGAACATAGGACTTGACATCTAGTCTCGGAACAGTTATTAACCTGAACAGATGACTAATGTAACGACTGGTTTTTTCACGTATGGATTTTATTATATATATATATATATATTTGGTTGCTTTTCCCTTATTGTGATTTCCTTTTTTCCGTCTCCGTTGTTTCATTATCGTTCGTTTCGTCGTGTTTCTCTAGATTCTTCCGTCGGTCGGCGTGTTTGAAGTAAGTCATTCGTGACGGGCTTCATAACGTCGATATCTTAGAGTTAGAACGAGCCTATGAGACTTAGGAAACCATCCCGGAGCTTCGCGCTCCATTTCGGAACTTTCAGTGCACATTAGCCGGTGTAAGAAGGGGCACCGACCGACTAGATGACGATCCAGTCGGTCGGAAAACCTTCTTGAACCGACTAGTGGGCTTTGTTAAATGTTCAGGAGTTACTGTTTATCGTTAGTCGGTCTAAGAACGTTGGTTGACCGACTAGGTTGCAAACTAGTCGGTCAGCAATGCTTCTTTAACCGACTAACTCATTAACTATTTTTGGTACCAGTTACTGTTTACTCTTAGTCGGTCTAAGAACGTTCATCGACCGACTAGATGTCAAACTAGTCGGTCAGTAGTTGTTCTTTGACCGACTAACTCTTAGTTCAGGTTTTCGTCAGGGGTTACTGTTTACACTTAGTCGGTCTGCGTTGGTCAACCGACCGACTAGTTCCCAAACTAGTCGGTCAGTGGTTGCTCTTTGACCGACTAAACAGTACAGGAAACCATAGTTTTGCCCTAGCCGCTACCAAACTCTATAAATACCCCTCCAAACGTTTTCTTCTTCTTCTTCATCATCTCTAAACCTAATTTCTCCCCCATTGAGCCCCCTACTACCTCAAACCCTTATTCCTTCATCCCAAGCCCAAAATCCATCATCCAAACCCTCACTTAACACATTCTACCTCTCACCTTCCTCAAACCCCCAAAATCCATATCAAAACCTATTTCTCCAGATTTTTCCCTCATTTCCAGATCTGAGCCGGATCGTTCTTCCGTTGCCGTGGTTGCTCGGCATCGTTCCTCCGCTTCTTCACGATAATACTCGATTCTTTAGTTTTAGCATAACCCACATTGACATTTGTGAAACCCTAATAAAATGGATTATTAGACAATTAGGATTCTATTAAGAAATCAATTTAGAATCATTGTTCTAATAATTGTTTTGCTATAACAGTGATCTATTCCGTAGTTAGCTTGTGTGACGATCTTCATTGCTCGTCAATCCCGGTATCAGGCAAGTGAAACTTGCATCTCTTGATTTGGGCCATGTTTTAGGCCATTTCCCTTGCTTTAGCGTAAAAGAGACTAGACGGTGAAAGGATAGCCGTATAGACGCCATTGACCTAGCTTGACAACGAAT
Source organism: Scilla litardierei (assembly GCA_030789695.1). Classification (NCBI taxonomy): domain Eukaryota; kingdom Viridiplantae; phylum Streptophyta; class Magnoliopsida; order Asparagales; family Asparagaceae; genus Scilla; species Scilla litardierei. The sequence continues at coordinate 119,866,277 of CM061140.1, forward strand.
CTTGGTCCGTCACCCTCATCATGCTTGTATGTCACGTTTAATTTCCCTTAACGGTACGCGTATTAACTGTTCATGTCATCCATGCATACTTAACTGCTATTGCATTTTAACTGCCATGTTTAATTTAAATTAACGGTACGCGAATATGTTCATGTCATTGCATTTTGCATGTCACGTTTAATTTAAATTAACGGTACGCGAATATGTTCATGTCATTGCATTTTGCATGTCACGTTTAATTTCAATTAACGGTACGCGAATATCTGCTCATGTCATTGCATGCTTGAACACTCATCGTGATTGCGTAGCTTCGCTACATACTTGTACTATTTGTTCCGGCTAGGCACCCGTTCTGCGGGCACAACCCTAGGCCAATTACAATTCTGGCTCGTGGTCCAGAAGACGAGCTCAATACAGCCTGCGGGCAATAGGGCACTCTCTGAGTGATCCCTTGTACATGACTACAGCCTGCGGGCAATAGGGCATCCATGTGTGGGTGATCCCTTGTACTTGTACTTGTTACTTGACATTACATGTCACAACTACCACTTGCTACTTGTACTTTACCTTACTTGTTACTACCTTACTTGCCATGCCATGCACCATACTTTAACTGTTAGGTTGTTAGTTTACATTTCTTTCAGTTTCCTTGCACAAGTCTTTCGACTTGCTGACATGTGCCCCCTTTTCTCTTTTGGGTGACACATGTTAGAGTCCGAGCCTGATATACTTGCTGTGGACGCGGTGTTCGCTGACGCTGAGTCAAACCTGCGTTGATCGAGGACTTCGTAGACACTGGAGATCGGTCTTAGTGTCTATGTTTGGTTTTTGTTAGATTGCTTAGGTTGTCGGTGCGTGGCACCTAGTTTGATACTCTGTTATGTTTGTGCTTGTTTGGCCTTGTTCTGGGCCTTTAGACTCTTTCTATTTTAGCCTGGTGGCTTTTTCTGTGATGTTGAATATTTTGTGGACAATTTGAGATTGGTTATTTTCATATCCGTCTCATTCCATTATTATTATTGTTGTTGTTCCGTTTGCGATTACAGGGACCTGCTTATACTAAATGGACGCTTATCAGGCGTGCGGCTTCACAGCTCCACGTTTGAGCGGACCTTCTCACGTCTCGCCTCCATTTTAGGGAAGCGGGGCGTGACAGGTTTTAGTGGTGGCCCATGCAGGTCGCTCTGTAACTGCAATTATCGGGATAACGATAATAATATAAGATTGTCCAACAAATAAATTCGACATCCGAGCCCTAAGCTATGAGTCTAATTGTTTCGTTTTCTGTGTCATTAGATGGCAGGAAGGCGAATCACCCGTGGTGGAGGTAGTGGTGCGCCCCCTCATGACGAGGAGCCTGAGCGGGAACCCACCAATGGAGAGATGATGCGGATGATGCTCCAGATGATGCAAGTGCAGCAGGACGTGCTCCTGCAAGTCTAGAATGCTCCACTTTCTCGAGCTGCTCGGGCACTTCCGGATGCCCCTCGCTCTGAGCCGGGAGCGAAGCAATTTCTGGAGTTGGGTCCCGCATATTTTGATGGGTCTGAGGGTCCTCTGGCTACCAATGAGTGGATTCGGAACATTGAGGATAACCTGGCGATGGCGAAGATTAACCCGGCTGGATGGGTTGATTTCGCTAAGAGGCAGCTGCAGGATAATGCCAGAAACTGGTGGGATGCTGAAGAGAAGATGCTGGTGGAGCCGATAGTTTGGGCTACCTTTAAGTCCAGATTTGATGGAGAATTCTTCTCGAAGGCTGCTAGGCAGGTGATGCTACAGCGCTTCATAGATCTGAAGCAGGGGAGTTTGTCGATGGATCAGTACCACCAAGAGTTCACGAGGCTCAGTCGGTTTGCACCAAAGATGGTGTAAGATGCCAATGAGAAAGCTCAGCGATTTCTTCAGGGACTTGCCTTGGAGATTCAGAGCTTTGTGACCTCTTCTGACCTTGAGACATATCAGAAGGTCCTGGTTGCTGCGAGGTGGCAGGATTTGAATTTGAACCAGAGGAAGGGGCATGTTTCAGGAGCTGGGAAGAGGCCTATGGAGCAGGCCAGGGCGGTGGTTAGGCCTGGTTTCAAGCCTAATCAGCATGTCCAGTTCAAGAGGCCAGGAGGGCCTATTCTGAAGACTTGCCATTTCTGCGGCAAGACCGGGCACCCCAGGGATCAGTGTAGGAGGTTCCTGGGGCAGTGTATTGTCTGTAGAGATCATGCCCATACCATCAGGGAGTGTCCCAAGTCGAAGCAGCCTTGGCGGTCTCCTATTGCTGCTCAGTCGTTGCAGCAGCGTGCTCATGTGCCCGCTGGACGTGGAGCGCCCCTTGTTCCACAGAGACAGGCCTTTCGGCAGGCTGTTCCACCGAGGGGGCAGGCTTTTCTGATGACTGAGGAGGAGAGCATGGCCGTGGACGAGGTTATTACAGGTAACGCTCCTTCTAGCTATTTTTCTTCCTCAATTAGTTTGATTGTTGATTATGTTGGTTGCTTGCTCATGTTTGTTGCTAGAATATGATTTGATTGTTAGACTGTTGCTAGGTGTGGTTTTGGTTTGCACATATCCTGCACGAGTCCTCTTTGACTCAGGTGCGTCGATGTGCATTTTGGCCCGGAGCTTCGTGGAGAAGCATTCCTTGTCGACGTCCTCTCTTCCTAAGAGTTGGAATATCGTCACAGGGAACGGTGTGGTCTCGGTGCATCGTGGGTGCAATTCTTGCCCGTTGGTGGTTTGTGGACGTGAGCTTTGTGCTGATTTCATTGTCCACGACATCATCAACTACGATGCGGTCCTTGGGATGGATTGGCTTACGAGCTTTTATGCTACGATCGACTGTCGGAGGAAGAAGGTCGTGTTCGAGATTCCTGGACACCCAGTATTTGAGTTTAGTCGAGGTAGCAGTTCGCTTGGTCCGGTCAGATTTCGGACCAGACCGGTGGAGGTTGTGGCTATGCAGATGGAGTTGGAGAGGCCAGCTGTGGTGCAAGATTTTGATGACGTCTTTCCCGAGGAGATGTCTGGATTGCCACCTGATCGAGCTTTGGAGTTTTCTATTGATCTTATTCCTGGTGCGCAGCCCATTTCGAAGGCACCATATCGTATGGCGCCAACAGAGTTGGAGGAATTGCGTAGGCAGTTGGATGAGCTTATGCAGAAGGGTTACATCAACCCTAGTGTATCTCCGTGGGGAGCACCGGTGTTGTTGGTGAAGAAGAAGGATGGTTCACGTCGCATGTGCGTGGACTATCGGGAGTTGAATGCGGTGACCATCAAGAATAAATACACGTTGCCTCGCATCGATGATATCTTTGATCAGCTGGGAGGATCGAGGGTGTTTTCTAAGTTGGATTTGAGGAGTGGTTATCATCAGTTGAAGGTGAAGAAGGAGGATGTTCCGAAGACAGCTTTCAGGACGAAGTATGGACACTATGAGTTCGTGGTTATGCCTTTCGGTGTAACTAACGCACCTGCAGTTTTCATGAATTTGATGAACCTGATTTTCTATGACTTTTTGGATAAGTTTGTCGTTATCTTTATTGACGACATTCTGATCTATTCGAAGTCGGAGGAAGAGCATGCCTCGCACTTGAGAACGGTGTTGGAGATTCTGAGGAAGCATCGGTTGTATGCTAAGTTTTCGAAGTGCGAGTTTTGGTTGGACAGAGTTGCTTTTCTTAGGCATGTGGTGACTGGAGATGGTATTTCAGTGGATCCCGAGAAGATTAGGGCCATCAGGGAGTGGCCTGTTCCGTCGTCTGCGTCTGAGATTCGGAGTTTCCTTGGTTTGGCGGGATATTATCGGCGCTTCATTAAGGACTTTTCCCGTATTGCGGAGCCGATGACCAGATTGACACGGAAGGATGTACCTTATGTTTGGTCGGGTGATTGCGAGCATGCCTTTGGTGTTCTGAGAGAGCGTTTGACGACTGCCCCTGTTCTTGCTGTGCCTGATCGCAGTGGAGGATTCGAGATCTTTTGCGATGCTTCTGGCAAGGGTCTTGGTTGTGTTTTGCATCAGCATGGACATGTTGTAGCTTACGCTTCTCGTCAGCTCAAGGTTCATGAGAAGAATTACCCGATGCATGATTTGGAGTTGGCTGCTGTTGTGTTTGCTCTTAAGATTTGGAGACACTTCTTACTGAGTGAGAAAGTGAAAATCTTCACCGATCACAAAAGCTTGAAGTATATTTTCACCCAGAAGGAGCTCAACATGCGACAGCGTCGATGGTTGGAGCTCATGGAGGATTATGAGATTGATCTGCAGTATCACCCTGGCAAGGTGAATGTGGTTCCAGATGCTTTGAGTAGGCTTCCCGCGGTGATGGTTTTGACTTCGCAGTAGAGATTGCAGCAGGATTTTTGCGAGTCTAGAGTGGAGATTGTTCTTCCCGGGGAGGCTTCTTCATTGATGTACATGCAGGTGCAGTCAACGATCGTGGATCGGATTAAGGTGAGTCAGGCCGGAGATCCGAAGCTGGTGGGGATTCGAGTACAGGTTGAAGCCGGTCTGCGGACTGACTTTTTGGTTCATGAAGATGGCTCGTTGAGGTTCGGAGCCAGGCTGTGTGTGCCAGCTGGGGATGTTAGAGAAGAGTTGTTGGTGGAGGCACACAGTTCGCCGTATTCTGTGCATCCTGGTGGGACCAAGATGTACAAGGATCTTCGTCTGAACTTTTGGTGGCATGGCATGAAGAGGAGTGTGGCTCGGAGTGTAGCCAAGTGCTTGGTTTGCCAGCAAGTGAAGGCGGAGTATCAGCGTACGGCAGGGTTACTGCAACCGCTTCCGATTCTGGAGTGGAAATGGCAGCACATCATTATGGATTTCGTGACTGACTACCTCGGAGTCCGAAGCAGAATGACGCGATTTGGATGATCGTAGACCGATTGACCAAATCTGTGCACTTTATTCCATTTCGAGTGGGACAGTCCACTGAGGCGCTAGCGAGGAGATATATGGAGGTAAATTCTTTTACTCTCAGTTTTTATTTCCTTTTTCTAGTTTGGATAGTGATGTAACGTGAATCGTGCAGGAGGTCGTGTGACTTCATGGGGTCCCCGTGAGTATCGTGTCGGACAGAGACACGAGATTCACATCTCAGTTCTGGCAGAGTTTGCAGAAAATTTTGGGTACGCGTCTGAGTTTCAACACGGCGTACCATCCGCAGACGGATGGCCAGTCTGAGAGGACGATTCAGATTTTGGAAGACATGCTGAGGGCGTGCATGTTGGATTTTAAGGGTTCGTGGGAGGACCATCTACACTTGGTGGAGTTCTCTTACAACAACAGCTACCAGGCGTCTATTGGCATGGCGCCTTTCGCTGCTTTGTATGGGAGGAAATGTCGATCGCCATTGAGTTGGGATGACGTTGGCGATCGGGAGCTGTTGGGGCCTGAGATGATTGTGGAGGCTGTGGAGGTCGTCAGGAACATTCGGGAGAGGCTGAGGATTGCTCAGGACCGTTTTAAGCATTGGGCGGATGCTAAACGCCGTCCTTTGGAGTTTCAGCCTGGGGATCATGTGTTTCTGAGGATTTCCCCGAATCGTGGAGTGATTCGTTTTGGGAAGTGAGGGAAGTTGAGCCCGCGATACATTGGCCCGTTTGATGTTTTGGAGAGGGTCGGCGAAGTAGCTTACCGCTTAGCCTTGCCGCCATCTTTGGAAGGAGTCCATGATGTTTTCCATGTGTCACAGCTTCGTCGATACATCAGCGATCCATCTCATGCCGTGGATTTCTCGGAGATTGCCGTTCGCTCAGATTTGACGTATGACCAGCATCCAGTGCAGATTCTGGACAGGCGTCAGAAGTCACTTCGGAACAAATTCGTTGATCTTGTTCGGGTGATGTGGCGACACGGTTTGCCGGGAGAGTCTACTTGGGAGAGAGAAGATGAGATGCGAGAACGCTACCCACTTTTGTTCCCGGACACGTGAGTGTTGGGAATTCCGAGGACGGAATTTTTCTTAAGTTGGGGAGGATGTAACGACTGGTTTTTCATGTATGGATTTTATATATATATATATATATATATATATATATATATATATATATATATATATATATATATATATATATATATATATATATATATATATATATATGGTTGCTTTTCCCTTGTTGTGATTTCCTTTTTCTGTCTCCGTTGTTTCATTATCGTTCGTTTCGTCGTGTTTCTCTAGATTCTTCCGTCGGTCAGCGTGTTTGAAGTAAGTCATTCGTGACGGGCTTCATAACGTCGATATCTTAGAGTTAGAACGAGCCTATGAGACTTAGGAAACCATTCCGGAGCTTCGCGCTCCATTTCGGAACTTTCAGTGCACATTAGCCGGTGTAAGAAGGGGCACCGACTGACTAGATGACGATCCAGTCGGTCGGAAAACCTTCTTGAACCGACTAGTGGGCTTTGTTAAATGTTCAGGAGTTACTGTTTATCGTTAGTCGGTCTAAGAACGTTGGTTGACTGACTAGGTTGCAAACTATTCGGTCAGCAATGCTTCTTTAAACGACTAACTCATTAACTATTTTTGGTACCAGTTACTGTTTACTCTTAGTCGGTCTAAGAACGTTCATCGACCGACTAGATGTCAAACTAGTCGGTCAGTAGTTGTTCTTTGACCGACTAACTCTTAGTTCAGGTTTTCGTCAGGGGTTACTGTTTACACTTAGTCGGTCTGCGTTGGTCAACCGACCGACTAGTTCCCAAACTAGTCGGTCAGTGGTTGCTCTTTGACCGACTAAACAGTACAGGAAACCCTAGTTTTGCCCTAGCCGCCACCAAACTCTATAAATACCCCTCCAAACGTTTTCTTCTTCTTCTTCTTCATCTCTAAACCTAATTTCTCCCCCATTGAGCCCCCTACTACCTCAAACCCTTATTCCTTCATCCCAAGCCCAAAATCCATCATCCAAACCCTCACTTAACACATTCTACCTCTCACCTTCCTCAAACCCCCAAAATCCATATCAAAACCTGTTTCTCCAGATTTTTCCCTCATTTCCAGATCTGAGCCGGATCGTTCTTCCGTTGCCGTGGTTGCTCGGCATCGTTCCTCCGCTTCTTCACGGTAATACTCGATTCTTTAGTTTTAGCATAACCCACATTGACATTTGTGAAACCCTAATAAAATGGATTATTAGACAATTAGGATTCTATTAAGAAATCAATTTAGAATCATTGTTCTAATAATTGTTTTGCTATAACAGTGATCTATTCCGTAGTTAGCTTGTGTGACGATCTTCATTGCTCGTCAATCCCGGTATCAGGCAAG